>JAECYV010000046.1:20420-96239 GCA_023014305.1 Lepiota subincarnata
AGGAGTGAGCGACACAGCCTCTTGTTGGTTCTTGATGGCGTCCTCGAGATCATTCAGCAACCCTGTGCGTCGAAATCGGCTTTCAAAGAAAATTCCGAGGTTGTTGAGATACATTGATCTGTAGGCATGATCAGTAGGCGTGAGCGACACAACCTCTTGTTGGTTCTTGATGGCTTCCTCGAGGTCACTCAGCAACCCTGTGCGTCGAAATCGGCTTTCAAAGGAAGTTCCAAGGTTGTTGAGATACATTGGTTTGTCGGCATGATCATCAGGAGTGAGTGACACGGCTTCTTGTTGGTTCTTGATGGCGTCCTCGAGGTCACTCAGCCTCCCTGTGCGCCCAAATCGACTCTCGAAGCAATTTCCAAGGTTTGTGAGATACATTGATCTGTTAGCATGGTTAGTGGGAGTAAGCGACACGGCTCCTTGTATATTCTCTATGGCGTCCTCGAGGTCGCTGAGCGTCCCTGTGCGCAGAAATCGGCTCTCGAAGGAAGTTCCGAGGTGGTTGAGATATATTGGTTTGTTCACATGACCATCGGGGGTGAGAGACACGGCCTCCCGCTGGATCTTAATGGCCTCCTCGATGTCACCCATCATCCCTCTGTACCCAAATCGACCTGAGAGGGAACGCCCGAGGCTGCTGAGGAACATCGGTCTGTGGGTATAACCACTAGGAGTGAGCGATACCGCCKMCCGTGYATTCTTGATGGCGTCCTCGATGTCACTCAACATCCCTGTACGCCAAAATCGACTCCGRAAGGAKATTCCGAGATTGTTGAGGTATATCGGTTTGTCGGCATGGCCGTCAGGAGTAAGCGACACGGCCTCCTGTTGATCCTTGATAGCACCTTCAATGTCTTTCAACATCCCTGTGTGCTGAAATCGACTCTCGAGGGAAACCCCAAGGCTGCTGAGGTACATCGGCCTGTYGGCATGACCATTAGGAGTGAACGACAAGGCCTGCTGTTTGCTCTTGATGGCTCCCTCCACGTCGCTCAGTRTCCCCATGCGCTCAAATCGAATCTGAAAAGTCTCCCCGACGTTGTTGAGTAACCTTGGTTTGTCGGCTTGTCCATCTGGGGTGAACAACACTGCCTGCTGAAGGCGTCTGACCGCCTTCTCCAAGTCGCTGAGAACTCCCGTACGTTCGAATTCGTTATACGGCGTCATCCCATCTCCAGCAAATTCCTCCGCTCCAGCTACATTTCGCTCTAGCTCCAATATAGAGGGGGAATTATCCATGAYTTCCGATAGCTTGCAAGCCAGGTGCTGCTAGCACGACCCAGAGAAGACAATTGGTCTGTTAAAAAAAACAGGTCCAGATGTATTTTGAAATACCTAGGACGATTCAGACAAAGCAACTAGGTTCACGATAAGCAGGGACTCTAGTAAGGAGCAGTGTCGTACTTACTTGAATGGTGGTCAGTCGACTAACTGCTGTAATGTGGCTGTGTGTAATGCTGGTTCGGGTAGTTCTACCGGCAGAGCCGGCAGAACGGCAAATTATAGTCAACGGTGGGCGGCRACGGAGAGGATGGGAGTCTTGCAGTTCAGGTGGAACGACGGCTTTGATATCGCCTGCTGAGGCAATTTTGGCGGCAAGATTTGGGTTGCGGGGACGTTCGATGGAGAGAGTACCGGGTGGAAGAACGACGGCTGCTTTTTTTTTTTATCTTCGTTCTGCGGCTTTGAGAGGGCCGTGGATGCTATCAAGTGGCTTGTACTCTTGGTTTTCTTGCGCACACGTTTAGCCCATGCGGGTTCTGTTGTTGATATGTTCAAACTGGGCTCTGAGACGTGATTCGTATTCTTTTTCGGAAAAGGTGGAGTGGTGGCATCAGACCTAGGGTTCTCTTCACAGACACAGGGCCTGGCGCGGAAACCACATATAGTAGTAATTTTCTTCCATTGCTGGGCACCGACTTGAACAGCGAATGCGGGCGCCCAGGCTGCTGGCGCCAAACACAACGACGCGTGTGACGGCGGTGCGCTCCTCAGGGCCACTACCGCTACATCACCCGCGCACTCTCTCCTTGACTCATTCTCGCCCGCCACCACATGCCCCTCCTCCTCCTCCTCCTCCTCCGCCCTTCATAATGCCAATGTACTTCTCCAGGAAAAACATCCTCACAAAGGGCAAAAAGCCGCTCTATGCCGCCTCCCGAGTCCTCAACGCCTCCTCGGCATCCGCGTCTTCGGCTTTCACTCGGTGCTGGGTCCACAGCACCAACAGGACCTCGGCTCTGTTACGCACCGTCAGGAACCAGGGGTTCAGGCGGGCGTATTCGACGACCAAGAATRGCGCAGAGRGCACTGGGGCTGGTACTGGTGCTGGTCTGCCGCTGGGTGCTGGCGCTAGTGGTATACCCCTCTATCGTGCGTCTTTGCCCCCCTTTCTTTCAACTCTCTATCTTTGTTGAATGGGGTGACCAGGTAAACTTATCAATGCGTGGACGGAAACCCCAACGAAATGGTACCCCCTCCCCATCGCCGTCGGCGCTCTCCTCCTCGTCGCCATCCAATACCGCCGCAAATCCAGACGAGCACAAAAGGAGGTCGAGCTCAATGAACACGGTCAAGAGATCATCAAACTCAAGGGTCCCTGGCAGGTACTCTCTTTCCTCTTAATTGTTATTTTACACACCCACACACAAATGTTCTCTCCCTACTCAACAGGTACACGTCCTCGGCGCACTCCCCCTCCGCAACATGTCCCGTCTCTGGGGCTACCTCAATTCCCTCGAACTCCCGCTCTGGTTCCGCCCCTACGGTATCAAACTTTACGCCTACACTTTTGGCTGCAACCTCGACGAAATCGAACATGCCGACCTCACCGCCTACGCTTCCCTCGGCGACTTTTTTTATCGTAGACTCAAGGCAGGCGTGCGTCCTGTCGACCCRGATGCAGTCCTCGTCTCACCTGCCGACGGTCGGATGTTGCATTTCGGTAAGATTGAGATCGAGGACATTGGTGGTGGAGGGGGAGGGGGAGAAGAACCTTTTTCGACAAAGCATGTTAGAGTGGAACAAGTCAAAGGGATCACTTATTCGTTAGATGCGCTACTGGGCGTCGAGAGGCCTGGTGCAAATCCGGAAGATAGCGTGTATGTCCATTTCCACAATGCCGATGCCGAAGTCGTCGATCATCACGAGTTTGCAAACGTGAACGGGATCGAGTATTCGCTTGACCAGTTGCTTGGGGGCAGCAACAGCGGTGCCTCGACACCGACGGGTTCTGGTCCTGTGTCGGTACCAGTCTCACCGGGGGARGGGGATGAGAAGAAGAAGCTGAAACCGAAAAAGTTTGGTGATCAGGTGGATGCGAGTGTYGTCGATCCTGCGATGGATATTCAAAAGACGATCGTACATGATGCCGAGGTGGCGTTGGAGATGGGTGTGAAGCCTTCGGTGTTGGAGAGGMGGCCGAGCAGTCCGTCGATCAAGGCGCTGAGACCTGGTCACTCGTTGTTCTTTGCCGTTATTTATCTTGCACCTGGCGATTATCATCGGTTCCATAGTCCTGCGGCGTGGGTTGTTGAGAAAAGGAGGCATTTCGTCGGTGCGTCTCTCTTCTTTTTTTTCCAATTAGAGAGGCACTAAAGGCGCTATACAACTTTTCAATTTACTTAGGTGAGCTATTCTCAGTATCTCCCTACATGGCCAAACGTCTCGAAAACCTCTTCATCCTCAACGAACGCGTCGCCCTCCTCGGTCGATGGAGACACGGYTTCTTCAGCATGGTCCCCGTCGGCGCCACCAACGTCGGATCCATCAAAGTCAACTTTGACAAGGATTTGAAAACGAATGTGCGTGGTAGTGGTGGTAGCGGTGGTGGCAGTAGGAAACCGCCTGTGGGAACGTATACAGAAGCGGTGTATGCGCTTGCGAGTCCGATTTTGAGGGGGCAGCCGTTGGTGAGGGCGCAGGAGATGGGTGGGTTTTGTTTGGGGAGTACGATTGTGCTTGTGTTTGAGGCGCCGACGGAGTTTGAGTTTATGGTCAAGGCGGGGGAGAAGGTGAAGGTCGGGCAGAGGTTGGGGGATGTGATTTTGCCGCAGAAGGTGGATGAGGGGAAGGGGGAGGAGAAGGTGGTGGGAAAGGTGAAGCAGGAGTGAGGGTGGGTGGAGGGTTGTGGGTTTTTCCCTTCTTGGTTTTGTCTCTTTTTCCGCATTTTGGACTTGCAATTWTATATTTTTTTCTTTATATGATCGCATGATTAACACTTACTCGGTTAGATAAGTACTACATAGCTAGGGGATTATGACGCACAGCTCAACCTGTGAACATGACGATTTACGAGGCGTGCCTTTGTGGAGCCGCTTGACCCAGAGCTGTGATGATACCTGTCCTAGTAATGCTCCCTTGTAGATTATCCGTTTTAGGTATGTACATACGGTACTAAACATCAGTATTCGTTGATATCATGAACGAGATGAACAGGAGACAAAGCAACTCCCCGCAGCTATACCCCCTCCCCTCCAGAGCTAATCCCATGCACACTAACACCAATCTCATCCAACAGCTTCACAGTGAACGCAAACAACTCCTCTTGCTTTTCTTTATCAAGCGCCGCCTGACTTTGTTCTTCCGCAACATTGGGTGGAACGATATAGGCGCCATGAAAAATRTTGGGRTTGTCGTTGTCGTTGTYGTYGTCTCTGGGTGCGCAGCCTGCAAAGACGGATGTGAAGGCTCCGCGTTCTTGTGGATGCATGAATTTGCTGAGGAGCCAGATCCAGAATGAGGATAGTGAGACTTCTTTGAGGTTACGAAGGGCGCCATCCTGTGTTTAAAAAAGGTTCGGGGGGTCGAATTAGAATAAGTGAATGGGAGGAAGGGGAAAGGGGGGACGAAAAAAAAGGGGGGGGGGGAAGAACTACGGACGCTGAGGATGGCACCGGGGTGTGCGATCAAGGTCATAATTTTGGAATTACTCGAAGCAAGACGTTGTGCGAGATGATTTGACCATAGATGGACTGCCATTTTAGAGTATTCTTAGATAAAAAGAGGGTCAGTTACAGTAAACTTCCATCTAAAAATAGGAGCGGCGAGAAGACAAGCATACTGTATCGAGCCAGGGGTGGAAGGAGGGTGAAACGGAATTTGTGATTCCATGCTTCTTTGGAGTTGTAAGCGAGATAGGTCACACTCTGATGGCCTGCAGATCCGACCTGCATAGACGTGTTTAAGTGGTCAAAAAAAGGGATTGAAAAGGTGAGATGGGGTGACTTGCATTTACGATCCGGACGTCGTTTCCGTCTGCTGAGGTTTTTTCTAGTAGAGGGAGAAGAGTCTGTGTGAACACGAAGGGACCCAGGTAGCTGATTGGGTTTATGAGAGAGATTAGTTTTTCCCCTTCCCCCGTCGGGTTATGTGAAGTTGCGACAAACTTTATGGCCATGTTGTCTTGTACACCATCCGAATTTAGCTGCGGGTTTCCCTGATCGGAGATCCTGCGGGTGCAAATTGTCAGGGAAATTTATCGAGAAACGTGAGGATTAGTTTCCCCACTAACAAAGCAGCATTATTGACTATGGGGGGCAGCAACGTTTGGGGTGGTCAACCCTCTCCCAAGCAAACGGCAGAAAGCTATAAAAAAAATTCAGGGCTCACTCAACAAATCCAATTTTGCCTCTCTATCCAAGAATCGCTCTGCGGATGCTTTTGCCGTTCGAGGATCCTTGAGGTCGAGTTCGTGCCAGATAACTTGACCAAGACCGGGTTCATGGCCTTCTTTCTCGACGCGTTCGAGTGCTGTTTTTGTTTGCTGCTCATCGGGAGCGGCCATATAGACCTTTTTGTTTCARTCCCAACCAATTAGAAAGGATTGTTTTTCTTTTTTGTGTGTGAAAGCACTGGGGAATGGCTAACCTTTGCTCCCATCCTAGAGAGGTGTTGGAGACTGGCAAAGCCAATACCACTGCTGCGAACGCAAGTTTGAAGCGTTAAGAATCGGTCTAACGACAGCATGACAACGGCTCACCTCGATCCGGTGACAATGACGATTTTTCCCTTCATGTTGGGGAGATCCTTGACTGGATCGAAAGTCACTGACGGCGCTGCATACCCTCCCATTATCAGCAGTAAATAATGTGTTGATGGGTTAGTATAATGCTTGTTCGGCTGAAGCGCTGAACAAGAACATGGGTTTAAGTGATCATGTGATRGCCCCTATACGCTCCTCGATCGTCATCGCGCTTGTGGTCCTCGCCTCTTTGATAATGACCATGAACCCTCTCGGAGAACTTACCCCCCARACCAAAGCGGCTTATCTGCGCACGCTACCGGCCATTCGTGAGCGCTGCTCGCGGGTCCACGATCTCGCTACTCAGGGTAAACTGCAGTATTTCGACTATCACCCAGAGAAAGAGAGTGGTGTTACTGAGTTTTGTCTGAATATCATCAAGGTGCGATTGGAATGCCTATTTGATACCCTTTGCTGATCTTGGATACCGACAGAGAGACTATAACTCTGATCCAGCCAATGTATGCGACCTGTATCGCTTGTAATCGCTCACCTCACTGACTGATGATGTAATGTAGATCCAGCCTCACGGAAGATGGCGCCACCTCGATGCCGGCCTCTCTCGCATCGAACCCCTGGTCAAGAAATGGTCCTCTTCAGTTGATGAAAAGGAAAGGGCGCGCCGCTTGGTCGATCTCTTTCTTGTCTCTGTCCTCCTTGACGCGGGCGCGGGTAATGCATGGAGCTACACCGAACCGGGCACCGACAAGGTCTTTAGCCGCTCTGAAGGGCTCGGCGTTGCGAGTGTGCATATGTTCCAAGATGGATTTTTCTCGAGTGACTCTGGTCAACCTTGTCGTGTCGACGGTGAGTTTTTTATTTTTATTTTTTGTTGATTATATGCGCGAGTTCTGATAGTCAACTTGTTTGTTCCAGCTGCTGGTCTCGCAAAAGTCACAGCTGAACGTACGGCTGCAGCTATGCAAGTCAGCGATTCGAAYCCGATGACCGGACTTGAAGGGCGCGCATCACTCCTCTTCAATCTTAGCAAGGCTCTTACTGCAAGTCCTCAATTTTTCGGTGATGAGGGTCGACCCGGGAATATTATCGGTACATTCTAACAACCTCTTTTTGGAACGGGGGCTCTGGTAATTGCTGGCAACAGATTTTCTTGAGTCCCAGGCTATCCCTACCGCTCCACCAACGGTTCCACTTTCAGCCTTGTGGACAGCTCTCCTCGAYGGACTCAACCCCATTTGGCCCTCCCGCATTTCTCTTGGTGGCGTTCCCCTGGGGGACGTCTGGCCGTGCCCTTCGCTTGCACAAGGTGCTCCAGCGGATCAGGATGACTCTGAGATATTGGTCCCGTTCCACAAGCTGACCCAGTGGCTCACGTATAGTCTYGTTGAGATATTCCAAAAGGTGCTTGGTTGGCATATTGACGGGTTGGAGGATATGACTGGTTTRCCAGAGTACCGCAATGGTATGTTACTGCAGATTTTCTGTGTGAAAGTGTTTTAATTTTTCCCCCCCTATGACAGGCGGTCTCCTCGTCGACCTTGGAGTGCTTACGCTCAAGCCAAATGTGCTCTCTAAGGATTCGAAGTCTGGGTTACCAATTGCACCGCCATCTCATCCTGCGATCGTTGAATGGCGTGCGATGACTGTTATCGAATTGTATGTTCCTTATAAAGAAGTGAAAGTACTTCTTTGTGACAAACTTGCCTTKTTTGTGTTAGGGACCGARTTGCTGGGCTTATCCGTTCTGAGCTTGGACTTTCTGCACAACAGCTTACACTCGCACAGGTGCTTGAGGCGGCTACTTGGAAGGGAGGAAGGGAGATCGCAAAGGCGAAGAGGCCGGAGACGGGAGGACCGCCTATTGAGATTGAGAGTGATGGGACTGTGTTTTGAGTACATACGTGATGTTAATTACCTAAGATCGTCATCCCTCTCGCAGTAATGGCGAGCATCTCCACGCTCTTGACGCTCCCAAAGACATCCAGCGCGTTCACAGAGTCCAAAGACACAGTYGCAGAACACCATGACTCCGGGTCTGCATCCCCTCGTCGAAAAGTGCCTCGATTGGACACCGACTCTGATTCTGCCTCTGCTTCCAGGTCTCACACCGTTATCGCGCCGGGCAGCAAGACAGGTCCTATCACACTCCATCTTCTCGGTGGGGATATATGTACGAGCCATTGGCACACTCGTAAATACCTTGTCGATGATAAAAACATTCCACAGTGAACAAGCCCGTTCCGTGGGAGAGGGAGCTTGCGCTCCTTCGTCGTTGCATCCGCGTCGTTCTCAACCCAGCAGAAGAAGAGATWTTACCCGCGACGAATCAAGCCATCTATCTCGCATGCCGCACTGTTGTGGGTATTGCGGACAAGGGCGAGGGGTTGTATGATAGTCTCAAGATGGAGCTTGAGAAATGTGTTAGCACCCTCATAAGTACCCATCCCGTCAAGGAGAAGGGTGCGATTGAGTGGATTGGCTTTTTTGTGACGACGTGCAAGTGGTTTGAGACGAGGATCGTGAGTTGTTGTTTTCTCCGTTGGCGCACGCGTTCAAGCTTGAGACTTGGGTTTTGGTTTTATAGAATCTCCTCGTCTCGCTGCTTACGTACCTTGATCAAGACTATGTTGTTAAACATGGCCTGAAAYCTATTCGTACGAATGCGTATTCGATTTTTCAAGAACAGATCTTTGGGAATCCGACCATTGCTGAAAGTATTAGGGACGGCGTGCAGGAATGGCTTCGAAACGAACGGGACACAAAGTAAGTCACTCCATAAGAACTTGATGAGGATGCCTACGCCCCCCCCCCTTTTACTCTTGACTTATTTTATGTGTAAACAAGAGCTCCGCATGAGTGTCGTTCTCAAATCCCTTTACTCATCGGACACCTCATCACTCACGGGCAATACTCTACATTCGAAGAGCACTACGCCACCATCACGAAAAAGTACTACACTGAAGAATCCGACCGACTCGCACAAGAAAACCAAAAGGAACCACAAGTCTTTTTCAGGCATGTGCAATCGAGGATCCAAGAGGAAGAGGAAAGGAGTAAAGTTGTGTTGCCTACTGGTAGTTGGGGCTTGTTGAGGGAAACGACTGAGCGGGCGTTATGGAGTGGTAGACTTGAATGGTTGGCAAATGAGAGTACGTTGGCAAAAATAATCAGTTTTTTTTTTTCCGTTTTCTTTGCTCCGTGCTTGAATCGGCTTGTGTCTGACTTGGGGTTTTATTTTTATTTTTATAGCCATTGGTCCYTATATGGCGGCGAGGGATTTCAAGTCGTTGGAAACGATGTACACGCTATTCGCTCGTGTTGAGGGTCTCAAAGTTCTTTGTGCTGCCTTCCGACAGCACCTCCAGGTGAGTTGAAAAATGGTTTACTTGGCCCCCTTGCATAACATACAAACAAAAAATCACCCGCATTCAGACCATTGTAGGCGGCATAGTCAGAGATCCAGCTCAAGACGAAGGCATGGTTGAACGTCTCTTGGAATTCAAACGCCTCGCGACCGATACACTCCGAAATTCATTCGTGTCYGCCRAGTTATCTTCATCCCACACTACCACCACCCCTTCCACGTCGACGGTCCACAGACGACCCGACAAGACATTCGCCTCTGCACTGCAAGATGGGTTCACTTATGGCTTTAGAACGCGCCGTAATAAGCCTGCTGAGATGATTGCYAAACACATCGACAGGGCGATGAGAAAGGGTCAAGGAACAAGTAATGATGCTGAATTTGATGCGATGTTGGATGATGTGCTTGGGTTGTATAGGCACTCGGAGGATAAGGATGTGTTTAGGACATTTTATCACCGGAGTTTGGCGAAGAGATTGTTGTTGGGGAAGAGTGCTTCGGATGACTTTGAGGCTAGCATGTTGAAGAAGCTGAAAGAGCGTACGTGGGCTGGGTCGCATGAATCTCGTTTATCCCCTCCGATTGGCTAATTCCTTACTTCAGAACATGACCCTGATTTTGGGATGGGAGAGGATATGTTTAAGGATCTTGCACTCTCGAGAGAGAGTATGAAGGATTATCACGCAAAGTTGGACCCTGACAGTCCGGGTAGGAAGTTGACTGCTATGGTRTTGCAGCGCAGCGCCTGGCCGTTCAGTAAGAAYGAAAAGACCATTGACYTMCCACCGGACGTGAGCTCTCCTCTCAGCTTTCTCAGTCAGACCACGATTTAATTTAATTTTCGCTTCCAGATGCAAGAAGAACTAGGCAATTTCGTGCGCTATTACAAGAATAAACATTCGGCGCATGCCCTGGACTGGGATCATGGGCTCGGAACSGCCACACTCAAAGCAAGGTTTAACCCCRGTGTGAAAGAGCTCTCTGTCAGCTTGTATCAGGCTGTCATTCTTCTACTCTTCAACGAATCGCCACGGCTTTCGTTCTTGGATATCAAGGAACAAACGAGGTTGGGTGGGTTAAACTCGGATTTTCTCGTGTTGATTTTTTCTTTGACCTTCCCTTTATATATAGAGGATGCTGAATTGAAGAGGACCTTGCAGAGTTTGGCTTGTGGAAAGAAGAAAGTGCTGAAAAAGGTTCCACCCGGAAGAGATGTGGATGATGACGATGTTTTCCACTTCAACTCTGACTTTGAAGATCCCCGAAGCAAGATTCACATCAATTCTATTCAAGCTAAAGTTTCTGTGCGTTTCCTTCTTCTTCCTTTTTAACGCCGCTTATTGTGAAACTCTGACATGCACAACCCGCAGCCTGAGGAGTCAAAGAGGACGAATGAAGCTGTCGAAGGCGATAGGAAACTTTATCTCGATGCTGCGATTGTGCGGGTTATGAAGGCCAATAAGACGATGATGTATGAGAAGCTCAAGACGGCTACTATTGATGCGGTTAAGACACATTTTGTGCCGCAGGTGGAGGTGATAAAACAGCGGGTTGATTCGCTTGTGGAGAGTGATTATTTGGTGAGGGATAAGTCGGACAGGAATAAGTTTCATTATGTTGCTTGATTTTATGTTCATGTTGATTGTGGCCATGTGTCAAAGTTTTTGTTCTTGATCCGTTGTTACTTAGCTCTACCTTGATGTCTGTACATAGCAAGTGAGCTTGTGAGCTCGTCACGCTTCGGAGTTTGGAGTTGAACTTGGTTCAGGTGCGATGATATGATTTGGCTCGGAAATCACAGGACCTTTGCTGGAAAGGGTTACAAGGAGAAGAACTGATAAGTCAAAAACCACAAATTCCTCCGGTGCTAGTAGATCTATACGGAGGGGGGGTGAATGAATTCTTGCTAAGAAGACGATCCGCGACTTGTCAGTTCTTGGTTCTGGTTTCTCGGGCGCTAGGTAAGATTGAATATCCCCCACCGACGATATCGGGGAAGAAGGGTGGGGAATCCCCTTTGAGAGAGAAGTACCCGGACCCGTTTATTACGTCTGCCACAAGGTCTAGTTTGTGTTCTCAGAGAGCGAGGTATTGGATATCCTTCCTTCATAAGATGAAAAGCGACTTCTTCGGAAAGGACATTGCGTTTGATGCGGGGGGGAAGTACGACGCGGCTACAGAATGGAGAATGAAATCTTGAGGCCCGCTGAGGCCGTAGAAATAATCGATTGATCAACAATAATGATATTGAATAATGATAGAAGCGCACACTCGATTTGGGGGCGGCTTCCTATCCAAATCGCAATGCCTATCGCCGTCAACGATGATCATCAGTTCAAACTGAAACGATGAGCACCAAGACGATTATCTGTTCTGCCTTCGGTCCGGTCCGCGTGTATCGCGAGTGATAGGACGGTGGAAGGCGTGATTGGCACCGACTCAGTCGCCGCATCGCAGTATCGGGCATCGAGGCCTCATGGCCGCAACTCGGTGTGCAATGCCAATGCCCGATCCCCCTGCGTCTATTTTCTCTCACCATATACGCTAATCTCTCAGGTGATTTGCTGACCCAGTTTTTATGAGGTAAACTCATTGAAATGTTGCAATCTTAACATTCAGAGAGGAAATTCTGCTAACATCTTCTCCCCCCATCTCACTCCGTAATCCGAACTGATTCGCGGACTCCTCACTATTGTCCTTAATAGCCCAAACCTGCTGCGGTGGACATAGTTTCTAGGGAGGCATCGCTAATCACCTGCTTTCCCATTAGACGACATCATTCATAACTCGATGAACGACTGGAGCGGCAGGTTTAAGTTAATCGGCACTGGTATTTCACATATTTTATATGGTGGGCCCATTTATATTCCTACGTTAACTTCTCAATCTCAATAGCAGGACAATAACTAGGCTGCAATATATCTCTCCTTATCCAATTAGTGATAAGACATTTCCACCGCCCCGGAGCGACTCTAACATCGGAAAGGTCGAGACGCTTTATCAACATCGCAACCTTTATTTCTTTCATTGCCAACTCCGGATATCTATCGCTTGACTTCTACACGACCCTGGTCGGGTTCACCCAACATGGCGATTATCCTGGGGGGCCCATTGCTTGGATGGAGAAAGGGCAGCACAGGGGCGTTTGGCTAACGACTCGGTGTTTCGGGTTAATGTCCGCTTGGGTTCTTGATGTTCTACTCGTTGGTATTCTTCACTGATCCCCGCCCCCGATAGCTAACCTCCATCACAATCCAGATTTACCAGTGCTTCGTTATCCACTCTGCCTGCAGAAAAAACATGTGGATACTCACTCTTCCTGTTCTGTTCTTCGTTTCCTCGTTTGGTAATGGTTTTATGTCCACTCTCTTTCGATGCTTCTGAGCATATTCCAGGCTCGGGAATTTATCTAATCCTTGCTCGCAACCTCACGGATTTCACCTTGCTGCCGCACATGGTCCTCTGCATCTTGACGAAAATTGTTGTGACAGCCTTAATCGTTGCGAGACTTGTCCGACAAAAAAGAATGTTGCAGGCGGACGAGTTCAAAGGCGTGGACTTGCGGGAGATTGTAAACCTATACACGTCCCTCAGTCACATTTTTATCGAGAGCTATGGATTCCATGCGATCGTCTCGCTTCTCTTCATCGGATTGTTCTCTGCTAAACATAGTGCATGGATGATGATCTTGCCTAGCGTCCCACAAGCTGGTGTGCGTTCCTCATTTTAGTTACATCTGCCCCTGGAAAAATGATGTTGACAATTCGGCCCTAGCTGATGTCACACCTCATGGTTCGACTTAGAATTATCCATAATCGTAGCGACAATGGCAACGTCCGGCCACCAAAGGAAGTAATATCGCTAAAGGAAGTAACATCGATACAATTTGGTGGGCATGCGGCCGACTCTTCTGGAAGGAGTGTAGTGGGCGACGTATAAAATATATCCCAAGACCCTTCTCTGTTCTCCAGGACGGGTTTCCTTAGCATCTGCCCAACAGCTAAAAACTTTATGGTTCTAGGTTGTCTTGGTAGTGTCACTTTAATGCAGCTTAAATACACTAAAGGATAATTCACAACAAACTCGGGCTCACGGTGCATGACATGATTTGAAACTTGGATCCGGGGCGGTAATCTCATACGCGAACGGGTAATGAAACCTCCGTTAAACAGGTGAACAGCCAACGCCAGGGCTTCGCCTATACCGATTTAGAGCGTGGTGATATTGTTTTAGACGCTACGAAGGAAACTCCCAACATATCCATCGAGCAACGCCTGTTCATACCGTCTACCAGAGTAGACCAATCGAACTGCTTTGCTGGATTGAACACGCTCGGATAGTGAAACCCACTTTCAATAAGTCGCCAGTTCGCCCCTCTATGGCAATGGAGGGAAAGCTCAGTTTCGCGGGTAAGCATCGGGTAAATCCTAAGCATCTGTCGATACCCTTGTTATTGGAACGCAAGTAATCCTTTTCCCCCTTTTCTGATATCCATTAACATCACTAAATTCTCATTTTAGTTCCCCGAGGCTTGTGTCAAGTTGCAACAATTGATAATCCCCTCAAATATTTGAAAAATGTATCACAAGCTGCCAAATATAGCAGTGCCATGTCCAAAATGTGTTTCAATCAGAAAATATATGTATGTATATTCGGCCATTACACGGGATTTTTGTCAATAATGGCGGTTACAAGAACTTGGAACTTTGATCAAAAGTCATAACCAAAGTGAAGGTTTGTAGATGAAGTTTGTTCCCGATGCCTTAAGAGCGCTCCAGAGTCAAAAACTCGGGGGCACTACACCCTCTCTTGCTTTCTACTGCTATATAATCGTTCGGAGGACGTCATCTATAATTTGCGTGCTCCCGTGAAGAGTGACTTGAAACCAGTCGCCAGATTTTTATATGGTCTGAGAGTGTCGTAGACAACGCCAAGAATTTGGAATACATGATGCTCAACCGGTATTTTGAATAGGGCATTTCAGATGTAACTTTTTGCGTTAGACTCTACTCATTGAGGTCTTTTCCATCGGTATGCACTATATTTATTACATGTGAATTTGTTGCCTCACAAGAGTTACTACAACCCTTCCTCACTTCCTCATCCGTAATTCCCCCATCACACGCCCAATTGAGCGGTCCTTTTTGCGCTAGGATCACCTTTCCGACAGTATACTTTATATTGCAGTTTGTATCCTTATGACCTCGCAACGTCCAGCCCTTCTTCTCCTCCAGTGTTTGATGACAGCAATGGGGTGCTAGAATTCAGAACTCAGCCAGGAAAAAAGTATTAATTCTTGGATATCTTACTAAAACCGGGCTCAGTTGGGGGTTTGGCACAGGAAACGCGAGGCTCGGTGCTGTTCTTTCTTGGGCCGAGCAGGTGCTTCACTGGACGGACGACCGCGCCGGGCGGATGGGCATGGGGGTGACGGCATAGGGGTGACGGCGCCCGGCGGTCGATGGACGGCAAAAGGCTGTCCGGGTTCTGTTGCTATCCAAACGGTGGATGTTATCTTCCTATCTCTGGATTCTACCTTCGGCACCCACTGTATTGCCTGACTCGTTGTTTTTTTCGCTTATTTGAGGGCCCCCTGCTTCCATCCTTCACCACAGTACTACTCTACTGGTAGTATGCGATGGTGGACTTAGATACCAGGTTCAAGCTAATTGGCATTGGGGTTTCGTGTATGTTATACGGCAAGTCCGGTTCCACTGCTCAAACAAGCCTCTCCATTTATAATGATCAGGCTTCAACATCTATCTTTTCGTCAAGCTGATGATCAAACAGTACCGTCGCTCTGACCCAGCCCCAGCTTCAGATAAGTCGAGGCTCTTCATCAACATAGCAACATGTATCTCCTTCGTCAGCGGCTCCGTGCAGCTGATTCTCGACTGCTACACGACTTTGGTCGGGTTCACCCAACCTGGGGGGTTTGTTGCTTGGATAAAGGACGGGCATTTCAAGGACATTCGGTTGACGACTCGAAGTTTTGGATTAATGTCCGCTTGGAGTTTAGACATCCTGCTTGTTAGTGTTCTTCACTGGCCTCCCTTGACAGCTAACCCCGGCTGTAATCTAGATTTATCAATGCTTCGAAGTCTACTCGTCTCATAAGAAGAATGCGTGGATACTTGCACTCCCTACTCTATTATTCATTGCTTCATTCGGTAATGGTTTATTTTCTCTTACCTATACTTCAGCGCCGCTAAACATATCTAGGCTCAGGAATTTATGTCGTTAATACCCCTGCCCTCTCAGCTCAGAGCTTTTTGCCACATATGATCCTTTGCCAATTAACAACAGTAGTTACAACTACCCTGATTGTTGCGAAACTTGTCCAGCAAAAGACAAAACTGCAGACCGAGATTGGAGGCATGGACAAGGAAGTCACACACCCATATACATCGCTCGTCCATATCCTCATCGAAAGCTATGGAATCTATACAACCGTCTCGCTTCTCTTCATTGGGCTGTTCGCCGCTGATCACAGTGCATGGAGGATGGTTTTGCCTTGTGTTGGGCAAGCTGGCGTACGTTTCCCGTGAAATTGCATACATACATCTAAATGATCAATGACAATCAATCCCAGGTGATCTCACATCTCTTAATTCGACTTCGAGTAGATCGTGGTCGAAGCGACAATGATCCCCTCCGGTTACGCAAAGTCATAACGCCCATACAATTTAGTGGATCTGCTACTAATGCCTCTGGAAAGGGTGCGTTGAGAGTGTATTCGAGATCTTRGTCCCCAGAATAGATGTATAATAGTTGAATACTTTAGTTTAGTTTAGTTYCGGGCCATCTTAACAATAGGCCCCTCGATGCAAATGACCAGAATAATTGTTCTCATTAAAATAAAGAAAGAAGAAACATCGTTGGAGGCCTGAAAACCCTAAACACATTGAACCCGCCTTTTGAACGTACAAACAATCTGAAACCAAGTCCGCTGGTGGCGAAGAGCCCTACCATATGACCACAGGCGGCTCATTTACACATATGTTCGTTAACATGTACGCATGTAAKTGCCTCGCTCAGATATTAGACGTGTATAGTAGAGACCTTCGTCCAAACCTACATGCTCTATTCAGCCAMATACTCCCTCAAAGCGGAAGAGCATGTAATGAAAACCGACAGGCATMAGGGTGACCGTCCAAGGCATTGGGTTTTGGTTGCGTCTCGACGGTGAGACAAAGCTCAGCCTGCGGCCTCAAGCCAGGGGCAACGATATTCCATTCCATCTGGTAATATCACTCCCATACGCCTCACCTCGACAACTTCCATCATCGGCCRRACRAAGTATCCAGCGGTGCGGGTCTGGGAAATGATCAAACAACCTGAATTATGGATGGTCTGGACAAGATACAAATCGATGTGAGTCTACATATCAGGCYTTCGGCTGGAGACAATGTGATCAAGGCCAATACCATCAAACATTGGGGATATATTCAATTCATCAGAAGGTGTGGTTGATTGAGATAGATTCTGATGACCTTTCAGTGATCATTGATTAGTCCAGTAACTTTTTGACTAATCGAAACCAGCACACAGTGATACTAGGCTACAGCCAAACAGGAGCGAGCGAACCAGATGAGGCTATTAATAGATAACATATGCTTTGCCCGCAGCAAAATCACCGTCGACCCCGCATCTACCCAAAACACCCTGATTCTCCAGGCCTCAGGCCTAATACTTARTTCTGGAACACACGTTCCCAAATATCATCAGTGTTACCCCCTTTATGATGATGCTTTGAGGCTTTACCAGGTCACTGGTGGTGATATTTATCCCGGGTGTGCCGCCCCAGGGTGCTAAGCCAAGGCGATTATTTTTTTTTAAATCGGATCGTGGATATGGTCTCGGATTGTCCTCCGCTCGTTCTACGCCGTATGATCACTGTCGCTTCACCAATGCTACGTCATCTTTGCAAACAATYGAGTGGGGCTACGTATCRTATCTTTCGTTGCCTCTTAAAATATATGTCTCTACATAGGTATGACTATCGCTATGACATAGACCACGGGGGGATGCACATCAACCCCCCTTGCGAAAGATAACGCTACTAGCACCGGGATCCAGTGGGGGTCGACGGCACGTTCGGCTCCAAGGGGAACACCGCATGTGACTCACACCCATCTAGTTACATCTCGGCGAAATGAACCATGGGCCAACCTTGATTGCCGCGTCAAGCTATCCCACCTCGAGCACAAGGTTAGTGGGAACCACACCCACAAGCATCTTAGCGTGCTATGTCCATATCCAGAAAGTGCCCACACCCTTACTTACGAATGCTCCGAGGGGTTTTTTGGGTTCTTGCACCACGGGATCGTTTAAAGGCTTAGTGACGCTTAAAACCATTACTCTTCTGCCGAGCATTACCCCTACAAAGGTTTTGGAGCAAAGCTAATCTTTACCGAAACGGGGGGAAATTAGCAATGCAAGTCGAATCATACATCCGAATCTGTTGCATTGCACATGCTCCAACCTGCAAATAGCTGTGATCTAAACTTGGCCCCTACCCAGTTATCCGTATGGTTTTACTCCACCCGGTGGTAGCAATGGCCTTTTCCCACGGAACCATTACTTCGTAATTGTCTGTAATTGCACACTGCGGGGAGCGGAGGAAGAATGTACCTAAGTCTACATCATAGACATTCCCGGTTAGCTCCGCGACAAAAACATAATGATTCAGGTTCCCGTCGGTGAGGTGGTGAATAACCGAGCGGCGATCCAACATGAATGATAGGGATATAACCGATATGTCGGTCACAGGTAGGTTGCTATGTTGTGGTATGCAGGGGGGGGGCGGAGGGCGCAGAGTTACCGTTCAAGTTAATAATACCATTCAAGTTAATAATAATAAGCCCCTGTCTTGCGCCGGTATTCGGATATACCCCGTTCATGTGATTCGCCAAAGATCAGAACCTTGGGTTTTTCTTCTTGCCTTGACCCAACAAAGCGCGCCACGCCGCCCGTAAAAAGATTGAAAGATGCACAGTACAAAGCAGTGCTTATATCCTGGGTCCGATGATCGTGAAATGTCAACCGAGGGAAATCGGTGGTTTTTTTTTTCAAAGGATAGGGATGTAGGGATGATATGGGTTCATGGATGGATACGAATGGGCGAATCAAGGTACAACCCAGGGTCGATGGGGCATTCTACATATATAGAGAGGGAAACTTTTTTGCCAAGTTAGAATAACGTGTTTGTACATCAAAGCCTGGAGGGCTCAAGGATATATACAAAGAGTTTCTTCACAAGTTGGTTTTTTTTCTCTGGATCGCTTCTAGGGAGTCGAGTATCAAAAAGTTTGCATCTCTATCAAATTTCACATATAAAATAGAGATGAGAAAAAAAAAACAGATCGCCGAAGCCGCGAGGAAAGACAAGCGGATGATTGTTCTTTTGGGTGCGAGGGGTAACGAAAAATGATGGGGGGGTTATATATATATGTTAAGCGACAAAGGCCGATGGGGGGGCATAATGTTGGTTGGTATGAAAACTTTGATCGAGTGGGAAGCAAAAAGACAGCACAAAGTCGTGGCACAGAAGTAGATGTGAGGGTCAAATAAGGGGGGGGGGTATCACGAGCGCCAGTTTAGGTGGCGGAACAAGAACAGCCGCTAAGAACCAGCTTGGCTGGCTGTGTGKGCTTTGCTAAACTGGGTATGCCGCGGGAGGGGGGGTAAATTTTAAGTACTGGCGATTTCTATGACCGAGGGGAATAGACGCTTGAACCGAGCGCAGCTGTTTAGCCTCCAGCACTCATCAAATGTAGTCGGCGCCCGCATATGTCAAAAGATCACAGCATAATCGTGCGGATCTAGATCAACACAAGGGTGGGAAGGAAAAAAATAGAAATCGATCAGAACTGAGACACGCCATTGTGAACGAGTAGCACCTACATTCTTGCTCACAATTGCACTACACGCAGTGATAAGAAGTTCATCGAGTAAAAAGTGTGGCGGGAGACACCGATTAGAACACCAGGATATGCCAGAAATAGATGGGGGCGGTTTTAGTTTAGTCCATGATTGAGCGAGCGCAGGTGATGATGGAAGGGGGAGGGGAAGAAGTGCGTCGATAACGGTTTTCCATCAGTATRGCAAAAAATAGAAAGGCACAGCAAGGATGCATGAAAGGGGGAGCACATGCACCGGAATCATTGGTTGTGCATTGTTACCAGGATTTGGAAGGCGCCGGGAGTCATCGTGACGACAAGTGGCAAGAGGGGCGCCGGAAAAACCCAAGTGAGTGGTAAAAGTGGAGAGGGGAAGACAGAGAGATAGGGGTATAAAGGAGGGTAACACGGTCAATGCGTGATCCGGAATGTCAAGGGTCATAGCAAAATACAAAGAAATTGCCAATAAATTGCCAATACACCCCAAAGAATACGACCAGACCCAATTGATCGAGGAGCCGATATAATTTAGGACAGATGTAGAAAGTCGATTAGCGTCGGCGGTGTGCGGGGAGTGGAAGCGGGGAGCCGGACAGCGGTCATCCAAACAACGACAGTCATTCAGTTGGACGAATGAACAGCGTCGGAGGGGTGGTGGCGGACCGACAAATTGTGTGTCAAAGCGGCACGAATGGATGTATTTCGTGTATGTGCGAGAGGGTCGCATATTTAGGGTTCACCGGGACGATTCAATGTCAAGAAGCCCACGTTCAGCATGGGGTGCGTAATTGTATCCGTAAGCAGCAAATTGTGCACCAAGAATGACACATATCCCCGCCATTCAAGGAACACCGAACCATAAGCCACCAAAACAAAGTAAAATGTGTTTCCCCACCCGCGTCGTCCATGAGATCCCGATCCCGATTTGCGTAGGTTGTCATTTGAGGGAATTCGTTTGATTTCGGTTCAAGGTTGATGATATAAAAAGAGAGATCATTAATAAAGGGTTCAAGACCATAGAGTAGATGATACAGGTATGAGGGAAGGCAGATGGAAGCGAGCAAGACCATGATGCGACAGGTGGGGAGACACATGGAAGAAGGTAAATGGAAGTATAAATAAGGGCACCCGAATAAGAAAGGGCAAGAGAAAGAGAGGCGGCAAAGTCCATAAGTTAGATAAGTGCCGCAACCTCGAGATTTGACCGCAAGATGATGCTAGGTGGATCAAAGGAACTTGTAAGAAACCGTTGTCCATTGATTTGACAAGTCCGAATGGAGGATACGCAAAGTCCACAAATCCCCCCACGGCATTAGGTGCAGGGGCAAAGCATAAAAAAGGGTGGAGGGAAAAAAAAAGGGTCATCAGAAAATTGAACACTCACTCTAAAATTTTGTAAGCGTTAGTTGTGTAGCAATAGGGAGATTACATAGTCAGTCACGAGCTGGTTTACCGAAAGCAGTTCGGAATTTAACGAGGCTAACCTTCAACAGCGGCCATCACGACCCTCAACATAGCTGTATCCGTTGCCGTTGTGATGCTATATGCGGGGAAGAAAAGTTAGTGATCATGAAATAGGAAACTAAACTAAACCGTGGCCAGGGACAAGGCAAACCGGAAACTTACTGTATATAAATTTCCCTCTCTTTTGACCTACCAGCCTTTTGCGCTAACTTGGCAAATCTTCGTTTGAAGTAATCYCTCCCAGCTCTCACGTCTCCTCGTTCACCATCGTAATCCTGCAGCGTGAGTATATATTGGGTAAGTGTATTGTGCAGACTTTGGGYTGGGCTTCTTGGAATAGGGGCAACGAGGAGYATTACGTACAGGGAAGAAAGCCTTGATATCCGAAATCGGGACCTTCTTTTCAAACAGGTCGTTCTTATTGAGGAATAGGATCTGTTTGAATATCTCGTTAGTGACTGRAATTATGGTAAAGAGTCGTTGAGTGGGGGTTGAGTGGACAGTGATGGTGTCAAGGGGAGCAACACCGTGTTGGGTGGCGGATTCCATGCATTTTGCCATTACGTGGGGGCAGGGARAGCGAAGGGTAACCTACAATTGAAGTTTGTTTGAACCACTGTGAATGACATATTGAATCCCAGATCGTCATTGCATCTTGCATTTGGTTCTTGTGAGCGCAGCAAAATGAGCGCAGCACGCAGGGAGCTTGACGATGTATACGTACCGCATCCTTATCCTCTACCAGACATTGATCATACCCGCTTAAGCTGACCAAGAACAAGATACTCGTGACATCCTGGAAGCAGTGKATCCATTTTCGTCTCTCGCTCTTCTGGCCTCCGACGTCAACCATTAGCAACTCGGTGCCTCGTAGCCAGAAAGCTGTCTCGGTGATTCCAATTGTCCGTGCCCGGCATCGAATGATGTCTTGCTCAGTGGGTTGGTAGTTGGGTTTGAAGAGCCTATCGATATCCGAGAAGAAATATGGCAAGCTATGCGAACATCAAMATGGAGACCATCGGGAAAGGTCCAAAGTGGGAGACCTTACTTTTCTGGCAGGGCAGCTTCATTCCCTCTACTTAGAGCTCTTTGTACATTGGGATCCGCCCATAGTGCCTTGAGGGGCTCGACGTAGGTAGTTGGGAAAGCTTCACCATCGCCGATATCCTTGGCGCTRTCAACGAGTTCAACATGCGAGATGTTCTCCTCCAGAACCTTGATTTCAAAGTCTTCCATAGCATCGAGGACATAGCGCAGTCCACGGGTGACGTTATCAAACACGAGCTGTCGATATGATTCAATCTCTTGYGGTGAAAATGGCACTTTGTGGATGAGGCGCATTTGCTAAATGGAACATGGATAAGCGTGAGCCAAAGTAACAACTCGGCATGAGTGCGCACCTTGAGTATCGTTGACTTTCCAGAGTCCCC
This sequence comes from Lepiota subincarnata, assembly GCA_023014305.1. Taxonomy (NCBI): domain Eukaryota; kingdom Fungi; phylum Basidiomycota; class Agaricomycetes; order Agaricales; family Agaricaceae; genus Lepiota; species Lepiota subincarnata. Next base: position 42,570 of record JAECYV010000046.1, read on the forward strand.
GGATCCCAGCAGCAGAACCTGGTGCGGTGCGTCAGTATCGCCCACACATAAGCGTGCGAAGGCCAGCAGCAGAACGAACCTTCACCTGAGTTGCCATCCTTGCCCTTGCCTGAAGACGAACATGAGAGGATCAGCGATCGGGGGCGRGTAGGTGAGCAAAGCGCTGTGTTAGGGCTGACCTCTCTCAGGTGTTTCTCGATCTCGCGGTTGCGGGTCTTGACCTCCTCAGTGACCTCCAAGGTTGGAGCGGGCGCAGACATACACGAGCCCATGACGGCGACGGGTGGATGGTGGGGGTGAGAGAGATAGGGATGAGAAAAAGCCGAGAGCAAGGGACGCCCGGCCCAGTTTATCCGGGGATAGTGGTGTGTCTGACTTAATTCAGCCGCTACCGAACGCCCCTTTCAGTATATATCCTCCGTCTCCGGCCTGTGCTGACCTAGCGCTCGCTGCCCGGATCCTGACCGCCCAGCTCAGCGTCGTCGCAACATTGAGCCATGCAGCCCAGCCGGTGACCGTTAATCCCGTCGATTTTGTAGCACTACATCATCGCCCGTACCAGACTAGTAGTCCTGCGCATCAAGACATTGGACTTGGCAGACCGAATTCACCATTCCCATGCCAGCCTTGCAATCGTCAGACAGATAGCYCCATCACTCGAGTCAGCCCTTCGAGTTTATTCCTGTTCGTAATCATGACGCCTGCCAAACCCACTGACTTGTTACATGCATGCACACTACCCGCCCTCATCAAGCTCCAACAAAAACGCAGAATATCACCCTCGAGTCCTTGGCCTGCAAACGGCGTGGAACGGTGATCACCTGCCTCTCGGGATCTACCACGGTGCCCACAAAACCCGTCCAAAGTTCAAGCCAAGCAATATGTTGATGCACAAGAATAGTCATGAAACAGCTTCTTTTTGATTTGCTCGCACCCGCTGCGGAGTCAATGTGCGCTAGAAACCCGCTGTTATGCTTAGCTTCCGTACCCGTGGCCAGTTGTCTAGGAGCTGGCGTATATACACTGCACTGGTACTCGATACAAAAGCACTTGGCACCCATCCCTCTGGATACGTAGCGAGCGCTGTGATGGGAAGAACTTTATTTAATCACAGTGTTGGTTATGCCAATCATCTCGAATTATCAGGTCAATCATCTGGAATTTTTGCGTCGTTCTAGAAGGAACGCAAGCGCACCCAAGGTCGTGTGGACATATATGGTGACAACCATCTATCCCCCCCCTCTCCCCCCAATGAAAGAACCACCCTGGATGGAAGGAGTGATCAATGTCAGGGCTTGGGAGTCTGTTCTAAAAGAATTGAGCTTCCAGGGTAAAAAGAACTCCATGGATACAGTTTACTGGTGCCGACCGAGTGGACCATAAGCTTCGAGATTAATATACAGCGACAGTAACTCTTGTAACTGATCAGCTCCCTTGCCCAGGTTTGCCTTCCCGTCCAAGACAAGGGTACAATTAGAACAAACGAAACTCTCGATGTTTAGACATTCTCGTCACTCTCGTAAGACCATAAAGCCATCCACTCTCCATCAACGGCGAGCCACTGAAATACTGATGCATGATGAGCTCTTGAGTGGGGCCGTTATCCTGCATGATGATGTAGCGGCAACTCCCGGATTATGTACCTGACCAGATAGAAAGCTTTATGCGCCCAGAAAGCTAGATAAAGTTCGAGGCGTTTCGCCAATGTACCACCTCTTGGGCATCTTTTCACCTCTTTTCACCTCCTTATATAGGAACCTCTCACATCCTTGCGAAAGCCTAGCGGTGGGGCGAAGCCACCGCCTGGGTTCGCTCCCAGGGTCAATGAGCTGCAAGTCCATAGCCGGTCAACCCTTGCTGGAAGATGATGGATAGGTAAATTTTCGTGCGAAAGGTGTGCCTCGTCGTCGAATCCCAACAATCAAGGTCCAACCTGTCTTATGATAATACAGGGCAGGTATCCTATCGGATGTCGCGGGAAAAAWTTTTGGCTAGGGCCAAGCCCCTCCGTCTTACCCATCATGTTCTCACCTGTTGCCTGGCCAATTCCCGACCGGGCACTATTGGAGAAAATTTACTTGTGGAATGATGTTTGCTTCGCGAGAGCCGAAATTCGACTCTAGGATGGAGGGGGGCCTGGTGAAAAAAAAAAGGCTGGTATCAATCACAGGGTATCAAAACATGCTCTTCGCGCCGATCCACTTACGAACTCCTGGACCGAGCTGGCGATGATCCTACGGTTGTATGTATACTCAGGGTTGTTGGTTTTTTTTTTCTTCGCTTACTCGAGGACCCTCTCTCTCTCTCTCCCCTCTCCCTCCGCTCGCTACGGGGGTATTGGGGCCCTTTGAACACTGGYCCCTCGGAGATCCGCCTCTACTTCAGCCCGCTCAGTATCCCACTGATTCTTGTCTTTACCTGCTGCAATATCTCATTCAATGTCCCAATAACCCCGGCTTTTGGATTTGTCTGATTTCAACAGTCTCTTACGCGTGGTATTCGGTTGCGTTCGATCTTTGAGACCCATGATATATTCGTTTAAACTAGCGTTTCAGCGCCTACATCCACCCTCCCTTCCGACCCATCCGTGGGTTCTCGAGAAGAAAATACCCGAGGGGCTGATCTCGTTGGAGTCCGATACATATCAACTACACACACATGGGGAGGTAAAGGCCCGATCCTCTCGTATTTACTGAACCTGGCACAAAAACACGCTGTTTTCGACCTTTTCGCTTTTTAACCTTTTTTGACTTTGGGGATATTATGCTCCAGCGCCACAAGCATGGTCTCTCTCTCTCTCTCCTGTCTTCGTCCCCACATCACAGGCCCCACTGTACTATATCCAATATGCGCTTAAGAGAGAGCARGGGTGTCTAAAGTAGTTGTTGTGTGGGGTGGTACTTGCCGAAGATTGTGTGTTTGTGGAGTTGGGCACTTTATCACTAATGGGGCATGGTAGAGCTATCTGCTGCAGATATTGGAATGCCTATAATTTGGGCCTTGCCGTGCCTATACGGTGGTGGTTAAGGTGCATTGGGGGAGAGGCGTGCACAAAAGGTATGTTATACAGTTGTGAGTGGGTGATAGACTGCGTTCTACGACTCTGCGTCGAAGCTCTGAATAATTATATTTCCTCYTTTGCGAGCCAGCGCTGAACGAGAGCCAGGGATTCCCTTGGTTTGTTGTAYGGCACCTTGCATACAATCAAGTCAAACAGGTTTTATAATATCCAAGATTATTTTCACACACCATATGTCCTGCACCATCGATAGTCACGAACGTGAACCCACCCGCACTTCTCGTCAATCCCGCTTTCTCTCCATCCACTTTCCAGGGTCTTAATTTCCGCTTGTTGAACTCATCTTTCATGCTCCATTCGAGTGCTAGAGTCCAYCTCTCGATGCCGACCCAGTTACTGAGCCAGTCGTAATTTCCGACGTATATGAGTACGCGTATTCCGCGCTCGAGTAGTGCTGCGACATAGGGTGTGGTTTGTTTGGAGGCGTCGAGGTTGAGGTAGAACCTGTTGCCTAGGTCCTCGTTGCAGGTCTGGAAGTTGGGTGATGTTGATGGGTCGACGCCGAGTTTGGATCGGAGGGCGGGTTGGTCGAGGTAGTTGGTTATATTTCTGTGTGGGGGGGTTGGGTTGGTGTGTGTGAGTGTGAGTGTGAGTGTGTACTCTTTTTTKGGGGGGGTTAGAGATGGAAGTTGCGTTACTTTATAACTGGATAGCAAAGTGTTGTTTCGAATTCTCCTTCGCACATGCGGCTCATGTCATAAGGGTTTAGTCCTGGGGATATTTTTGAGTTAGTTGAAAGGACAAAGTGCGTTGAGGGGTTATTTTACCTGTGGCAAAGTAGGGATCTGTGAGGGAGGCCAGACTATATTGTACAGCGGCCGCGCAGTTGATCATGTCGAAGTGATCAACGCAAGAAGCTTTTATCCATTTGGCGCATCGTGGGACCTGGGTGATGCTGGTGTAGGTAGAATTGGTTGTTAGTAGGTGGGGAAGGACGTACCTTTTGCTTCATGTCCACGCATTGCCTAGTGAGGGATTGTATCAATATCTACGATATTTCGGAGGTAATTTGCGCTCTGTGCTAACCCGATGCTTAGAACAGGGGGAAGGGAGGCAGGTGTGCATGCAAAGTCGTAAAAGGATAGAATCCAAGTCGATATGTCTGTCAGGCCATTACCTGTGTGATTCTCAGTGAAGAGGAATCGGAGTGCTGTGCACATTTGAAGGTGAAAGTTACCTATCATGACCGACTGCAGGTTGATTGGCGTAAGGCCAGCCGCCACTAGACGAGTGTTTTGGTCGTAGATTTCGGAGGCGTATACTGGGAGATATCTTCCCTGTTCTCCTTTGTCTATTAATGTGATCTGGTGGAGTAGAGGGGTCTGCCTTTACCGCGTAAGATTCACCTGCCATGTGGAAAGCACGGCCCTTGAACTTGACAAAGTGCTCAAAAAATATGGCGACGAATCTGGCGATATCTTTTGCTGCTTCCTCTGTGGTGCTCTGTCAATAGTGGTGTTCGAGTCAGCCTCTGATTTTTTTGCCATTATTTTGTGTTGTATATACTTACAACTTCTTCACCGTATTCTGCGTACGAGAAGCCTACGCCGACGGGTTGGTCGACAAAGAATATATTTGCGTTTGTGTTCCACGATTGAGGATTTGGAACGGTCGTGTTTCCGTCTTTATTAACCTTGCAGGGTCCGAGTTCCATAAACAAACCAACAACAGAGGAGCATCCCGGGCCTGTGTACTGTCGTGAGTGTCATAAGACTTCATTCTTGGGAGCACTAGCCTCCGTTGGTCCAAAATATAACGTCGTCGTGATCGGGGTCGTTTCTGCTCTCAAAGAAATAGAAGAATATGTGACGAGCTTCTATGTCAAGGTAGCCCGTATACGAGCTGGACAGGGGTTAAATAATGGGCGTCACGATAAAATAATAATGTGCGTTAGGTACTTGACACTGGGATCGCAGAACTCGTGTGATTTCTTGATTCGTACCCCGTAGCGTGGAAAGGCTGGGTGAGTCAGCACAGTGTGCTGATCGCTTGAAATAAAGGCAAGGTCCTCCAGGGGAGTAAAGAGACTGTAGTCAAAGGGCGTTTGTTCTGCATTGCTTTGTTCAGTGCGTGTCCCGGCAATCTAACACAGAGATAGCGGACTTACCAGCAACTCGGCCCGAAAAATATTTATCATGGCTGAGGGGCCACGCGCCGGATCTTACAGTGGGCAGGAAGGAGCCTAAAACCAAGACTAGACCGAGCAGGTTCATGGTTAATGTACARTGTTGGGAGAGACGAGTGCTTGGGAACGTCGTCCATATTCGTCAAGCGGCCGGAGATCAATATTGTGGCCCTGTGACAAATCCGGGGACCGTCGACCCTGGAGCATTGAGCGAGCAAGTCTCCGAGTCCTGCTTGTCGTCCCGCAAGCTACACTGCCGCCAAGTTGCTCRCGTCGAGCACGCACTCGAAACGGGGKWACYAAACCAATGCCACGCTTTCCGCCGTCTACGCCGCCGCCGAAATCCAGTGGCGTCTTCGACCGTGACGAACCCCACGCCGCATGGCCACCACCATCATTCATCCCACCCTCCTCAAATTATCTCAGCACAAGACGTCCATCATGGACGCCTTCTTTGCCTGAAAACACGCCAGAACGTGATCGTGARCGCGAGAATCTATTCATGTCCAGTTCATATTCACAACAACGGCGCTCAAGGAAACGTCGTGTGGAGGATATTAGTTCGTTTTCGCCGCTAGAGCGAAACCCCAACTCCTCATCSTTCAACTTCAACTTTGTGCCCCCCAGTTCTGTGAGCTTGTTGAGGCGCAATTCGCTGGTGCCCTCGGTTCCGGAGGTGGTGGAGCGCCCAAAGAAGAGGATGTATCATGCCGATGCTCTCACAGAGAGTGCGAAGGAGCTGCCAGAGGCGTTTGTGGAGCCGGCATCCCCTGAGGATGGGTCGAATCTGCGGAGGAGCTTGCAGATTGATATGAAGGGCTTGGTCGGTGAYGCAGTRGGGAATGTAAGTGTGCGCTCTGCYRGGATTTGCGTATCTGCTGAAYSGGTGTAGATGAGCATTAGCCCTTCTTCTCGCGACATTGTCCTCGCTGCGTGGGTTCTCCATGAGTATGTCAAGTCCTCTAGCTGACGGATTTCCCCAGTCGCCGAGGCCTGTTCATCTTAGATCTTGAATCACCGCTCGAAGTGCCTCGGTTCCTTCCTCAAGGAGGTACATGGGATGTAGCAGATGTGCAATGGAACCCTCACCCTCAGCGTGACCAGTATATCGTCTCGACATCAAGCGAGAAGCTGTATGTCATCCTTGAATAGTCTTAATATCTGTCACTGACGCGCTTCCTAGTCTGATATGGAATCTTTTGCTTGTTGGAAAGACATCAATCCAGCACATACTCAAGTCTCATTACCGGGCAATCACTGATATCAACTGGCACACCACCGAGTGCGATACTGTAGCGAGTACGGGGATAGATGCCTGGGTATATGCGTGGGATCTAAGAGAACCTCGGCGACCAATATTTGGTATGGGACATTTGCTGTATGCTGGTTGTCTGCTCAAGACTTTCCAGGCCTCTCTGCTTTCAAAGGTACTGCCCGACATGTATTGCTCAACCAAATCTGACTGGAGATGGATAACAGCTGGGGGAACTCAAGTAAAATGGAATCGCAAGGACGGAAATTATCTCGCCTCGTCTCATTCCAACGAGGTGTTAATATGGGACCGACGGGTATGTTGTCTGCTCCTCTCGTATGTCCGTGCGCTACACTTTACCCACAGAAAGGATCTCTCCCTGTTTCTCGCATCTCGGCACATATTGCCAAGATTTATGGGATCGACTGGTCACACAACGTCCGGAACGAAATTGTCACCTGCTCCCTCGACAAAACCGTAAAAACCTGGGACATCAACGAGTCCGCCAGTACGGATGATGTGATTGAACCCAAGTCAATCATTCGGACTACATATCCGGTTTGGAGAGCTCTGAACTTACCCTTTGGGCAAGGTCTTCTGAGTTTGCCACAGCGAGGGGAGACGATGCTGGAGATGTATTCAACAACCAATTCAGAGAGTCCTGTTGAAGTGTTTGAAGGACACACAGATGTCGTGAAGGAATTCGTTTGGCGCAAGGGCGGGCCGGGTGAGTCGTTTACCTCCGTTCACAGGCGTAGATTAACAAATGGCTCTAGACGAGTTCCAACTCATAACCTGGTCCAAGGATAGAACCCTCCGCTTCTGGCCCGTGGACAATGAAACACTTCAGGTATGCGGGACGTGTTTGTGTTGATATCCGTATTGACCGTGTCATACAGAAAGTTGGACATAATCCGGAACCCACACGAGGTCGTTCACGTCTCACTAGAACGAGAGATAGTACTATCTCGTATCGTAATCCACCCGAAACAAAAGCAGCTGCTCCAACACTGTCAAATCCAATGGGATACCGTGCCATCCTTGCCGAAGTCCGCGCGCCTCTACCTCCTCAACTGACATCGGCGAATCCGATCGCTCAGCCTCATATCGGCTCTGCGGCTCGAGCAAGTGTATTAGAGACCTTTCCTGGGGCTTCTTCTGTCAGTTCTGCCATGTCGCTGCCACGTAGCGCGGGTAATATGACGGGGAGCGCGAAGCCAATTGCGATGGACGTGAAGGGCACGGGTGGTACTATGAGCAGAGGGAACGTGGGTGGAAAAAGTGTTGCGAGGATGGACGCGTTTACGTGGTTGTCTAATGTGAAGGTTGGGAGTAGAAGAGGAAGTAGCTCTGGTGCTACTAGCAATGCGGATAGTCCGGGCTGCCCACCGTCGAGGTTAAGTTCGACGTCGAGAGTGCCTTCTGCGTTGGATCTGCAGAGCCCGGTCCAGAACCTGGGCCAATCGGCTCAGGGTCAAGGGTCRAACCAAACCCAGACCCAGGATGGAGGACGAAAAAGGAGTGCAAGCAAAACTCGGGCTTCTGAGGATAAGAGAGAAGGGGAGGGGAACCAACCACTACAGGATGAGTCCGTCGTCTTCTGTGGCTTCGACATCAAGTATACTGACAGTCAGGGTAGGATCACATCAGTGTTGACTAAGTTGGTCTCGTCGAAAATCAAGCTCGAGAAGGTTTGTTGCCATTCTCTTTCGCGACAGCTATGGACGCGCTGACTCTTCTGATTGGTTGTGCATAGCATGATCTGGCGAAGAAACGGACTTGCACACTCGGGCTGCATGGCCCATGGGGAGAACGATCTTCGGTATTCATCCGAGTGACATTYACGTTTCCTCGAGACTATCCGCAGGCTGCACATCCTGAGGGAATGCCTGCAGTTGAGCTCGAGCGTAATCCGTTGATCTCGATGAAGGATCGGGCGTTTATGCTTAAGCGCTTGAAAACCATACGAGAAAAAAAGCGGCCATGCTTGGAAGCCTGYTTGAGATTTCTATTGTTCGGRGAYGAGGAGGACCAGCCCGGCAGGCCCTCATTTATGGATGGGGAGTCCTCGGATGAGGATGACCCCTCCACGAGGCGTTCTAGGGATGTTACCGTCTCCTTGCTCAGAAATCACAAGAATTTGGCGGAACCTAGGACGTCTCTAGGTGCTTTTGGACCCAATGGTGAGTTACCACGGTTTTGTTAACTTCTCAACTAATTGTTGCACTTCTGACTTGGTACAGGTGAATTCATATGCTTCTTCAGGGCTCCTCCTCGCCTTGTGCGGACGATTGTGAGAAGCGTCGAAGGCTCGCCAGTGAAACCGGAGGGGGCTAGCTCACAGCAGCGGCAGCAACCGCAGTCGCAACCACAAACGCAGTCGCAACCMCGAAAGGAGCAAACGGAGGCCATGGCGGCACCCCGAGTGTTCCAGCCCCCAGCACTCCTTTCAGATGCCGTTCGAAGATTGACCCTCGCTGCCGTCGATCGAACTTATGCCCCAGATCCCCGCAGACAGAAGGGCGATGAGATGGCCCGCATAATGACGGATCTGCTGGCACTCTCCCAGCAGAAGCAAAGGAGGGAATCTGAAGCAAGGGGAGGTGAYGCGCAGCAGCGGAACTACTCTAGGCTCCAATCCCAAGTGATACATGTGCGACGGAGCACGATTTTCATGGCGAATGTGAATTCTGTCGCAGGTCCGGACAAGTTAGTCGCGGTTGACTATGTGTTTGAGGCAGATACGTTGGCAGGGGTTTGCGAAGCGAATGCGGGCTTCGCGAATGGGTGTGGGAGATATGATCATGAGAGGGTGTTCAAGACGTTGCAGGCGCTGTTCCACAATATGAATGCGGACAACAAGTGGCCGAACGTGCAGTGTGAGAGGTTTGCAAAGAAAGTTTTCATGCGGATGTGAGTGTCAATTGTGCTAGCGTCCCCCYTGTGTTAACTGACGCCGTCCCATAAGATATGACAATTTTGCAAAAAATAAGGATATTCAGATGCTAGCGATGCTGTCCATTCTGATCTTACAGACGCCCTATGCGATAAGTCCTGCGCCTGCGCCAGCACCCCCCGAGAGAACTCCCGTCAATGTCCTTCCATCCTCCATTCTTAGCCCAAGGCTAGGCGGTTTCGACTATTTTACTGTTACACAAGCCATAAATCAGCCACTTTCACCTGCGTGGGGACGTCTATCTTCTCCCGTTGCCCCGCCACTTGCACCTTCCTTATCATCCTCCACCTCATCCCGGGGTTCTTGGGCGAGTATCTTCAACACTGGTCGACAATTTGTTCAGGACACATTCAACCCCGGCCTCAATACGCCTTCGGACGTCACAATTCCGACGGAAAAGCACTTCACGGGCCCTGCCTCTGAAAAGGTGAAAGTTCCGGACTCGCCCACCACTACGAGCGCTGGGCAAAGAAAGAGGAAGGATTCGTATCTAGCTCTGACCTCTACACTATCAAGCACAACTTCGAGGTCGTGGAACGAAGCGCCACCACATCAGAAAGTGCCACCGCCGCCTAGTGGTACTGTTTCGACCGGCCCACTATATTCCTCCACGGGCCATGTTGGTCTTGGAACAAAGAAGCCAGCGAACTTGAGGTGGACGAACTCGAACCAAAGTGGAGCAAGTGGGAAAGGCGAAGGGCCGAGTATCATCTTTGAACCGCCGGTTGAGGAAGACAAGTGAGTTGGCCTGTAAGGAATGAGGTATTGGACTTATTGAGTTTGTTGCAGGCCGAAGCCGCTATTTACGGACAACTTCACGGAACAACTCGTCGCGCATGTCCATATATACGCAGAAATTTTGTCCCGGTGGCAGATGTTTGAGAAGAGGATCAGGCTGCTGAAGACTCTGAACAAGAGGAACCATGTGAGGGAGGATGTCAAAGGCATACAACATACAATAGGTGAATCTCTTTCTCTACCATTGTTTTTTTATCAAGTCTGATATTTTCTCAGGAATTGTCCAAATGTGCAATCACTGTGGACACATCCTTCACAACAAGAGTCTCGAGTGCCAAGGGTGCCATGTGCCGAGAAGCATGGCGTTATGTTCCATTTGCCGACTTCCAGTGAAAGGTGTGCTACTTATCCCAGTATCGTCTCATCTGAATTGAACCCCTTTTCAAGGACTATCGAGAAATTGTCTTCACTGCTTTCATGTTTCGCACATATCCTGCTGGAATTCCCTCGAAGTACCGATTTGCCCTACTGGGTGTGGATGCTTTTGCAGTGATTTTCCGTCTACCAGCTACGAAAGTAACCTCACGAGACCGTCGACACGGCTCGCATTCTCCCCGCCACCTCCTACGGCTCTTATTCTTTCCTCGTAAYTGGCTTGTGGGAGCTGTGTAACCCGCCTTCCATTCTAAAAGTTTACTTTATATAGTTGTAGACTTAGTTTATCCCTACGATAATGGTTTCGATGTACTCATGGACAAATATATAGAGAAGTAAATGTACTTGTTGTATTAGTGAGCCAAGTCACTGTATGCCGAGTAGAAAGCATATTCATCGGTCAATTCATTTAAACTGGCACTCGTATACCACGCCAATGGATGTAGGACAAGTAACCACACGAGATACAACATGAAATAAAGAAATCACCCGAGAAAATATATGGTGGGGATAGAACAAATTCTGGGGAAAGTGGTTGCTGCGAAGCATGGGGTACACAAAGAGAAAGTCGGCCGATAAGGCCCGGACACACGAAACAGTGCGTAAGTATAGAAGTACACTAATGTCCATCCCAAAATACCGTAGTCAAGGTTTCCTCCCGCCTACCACACGCAGAATGGCGTCGCAGTCGTGTCATTACTGCCCAAGCTCTCCAGCCTAAAGTTGTGCTCTAATGTCTTGAGTAACGAGCCGTGGTCAAGTCGAGTGTTGTCAATGGTACCACGATGCTTGATGGCTCTGCCGGCCATAGCAGAGAAGATGTGATTCTGGTGATTGTCCGGAACCGCCGATTCGTCGAATGTTATAAAGACCACGTCGAAGATATCCACGACCCGGGTAGAATGGAGGAAGTCCCTAAGCCACTTTCCGGCAAATGTGACGTTGGTGTCGTGGGCATCGTTATTGAGATCGGGCTGCAGCAAGCGATATCAGTAATTTTACTCCTAACCAAAATGTGAGAAGACAGCGTACCGTATACCAGACAAAGTTAGGAAGTTTGTGGTGTTGGATGTCGGTTTTGAACTTGCTGGCATCTACAATGTTCGCGCATCGCTTGCGATTGTTATGAACATCTCCATAGAAAAGGAATCCGGAGTGTTTCCTATAGCACAGCAAACCCAGATGAGTTGAAGCGACAAGCGAAAAATAGACTTGATACTGACTGCGCCCATTTACCAGAGCTTTGGCCTAGGAAGCAATCCCCTGGAAAGCCTTCTTCGTAAGCTTTCCAAGTGAGATGCTTTKCTTCGAGGAGATCGGCAAGGTTCTTGTGGTTAACAGTGACGAGGTCGTCATTCGTAACGCCATAGGTAGACCCAGAAGTCAAGTATATGTAGTTCGGCTGGCTTGGATGCGTCATTGCGAACCAGTTGGAAAAAAGGACACCTTGTTTTGCAAAGTCAAGGAAATTTGGGTCAACAACTGCCTTGTCATAATCGGTGTTCTCGAACAAGATGACAAGTATGTTATCGAACGAGAGGGCGGCTGCAGGTAAAGCCAGTACAGCGGCAGCAAGGATCAAGTTAGCGAAGCGCATATCGAATGTCAGGTCTCGTTCAATTCATCGGAATCCAATCGATTCGAAGCTTTTTTATGCAAATGCAAGTGCCCCAACGAACGTGCCACCTGGGAGCCAGGTATGATATACATGGGAGCCCCGAACACCGTAGCAATCAGGTGAGGAGAGAATTAACTTATTTAGAGCCGATYTTACGAGATTAGACGGAATAGGTGCGACGGTCTGGATCAGACACATATATAGATGAAGAAGGATGGAATCCATGCGATGCTATGCACCCTCAGTCGCACCGCACCCTTCGACTAGTTACATCCACACCTTACTCAGAACTCACACCCGTAGACTATCACCGCCACTCTCGCGTAGTCAGTAGTGTATATTGTACCCCTGGTGTGCACCGCGTCTTAGCACCAGCTTGCTTGTTGCGGTATATAAATACTCAATTCTCTCTCTCTCTATCTCACCCTCAGTCGCACACGTGCTGCATTGTAAGCGCTCGACGCGGATGGTTGGCTCAACATCGAATCCACCCAACCCTCAATTTTAYGCCGTCTATTAATGATCTTGAGAAAATTCTGGGAAAAGTGGTTGCTGCGAGGCACGAAGTACACATACAGAAAGTCGGCCGATAAGGCCCGGACACGCGAAAGAGTGCGTTAGTATAGAAATACACTAATGTCCATCCTAAAATACYGTAGTTAAAGTTTCCTCYMGCCTACCACACGCAGAATGGCGTCGCAGTCGTGTCATTRCTGCCCAAGCTCTCCAGCCTAAAGTTGTGTTCCAAYGTCTTGAGTAACGAGCCGTGGTCAAGTCGAGTGTTGTCAATGGTACCACGATTCTTGATGACTTTTCCCGCCATAGCAGAGAAGATGTGATTCTGGTTATTGTCCGGACTCGATTCGTCGAATGTTATAAAGACCACGTCRAAGATATCTACGACCCGAGTAGAATGGAGGAAGTCCTTGAGCCACTTTCCGGCAAATGTGACATTAGTGTCGTGGGCATCATTATTGAGATCGGGCTGCAGCAAGAGATATCAGTGATTTTACTCCTAACCAAAATGCGGGAAGACAGCGTACCGTATACCAGACAAAGTTAGGAAGTTTGTGGTGTTGAATGTCGCTTTTGAATTTACTAGCATCTACAATGTTCGCGCATCGCCTGGTGCTGTTATGAACATTCCCATAGAAAAGGAATCCAGAGTGTTTCCTATAGCACAGCAAACCAAGATGAGTTGATGCGACAAGCAGAAAATAGACTGGATACTGACTGCGCCCATTTACCAGAGCTTTGGCCTAGGAAGCAATCCCCTGGAAAGCCTTCTTCGTAAGCTTTCCAAGTGAGATGCTTTTCTTCGAGGAGATCGGCAAGGTTCTTGTGATTAACAGTGACGAGGGCGTCAGAATTAACGCCATAGGTAGATCCAGAAGTCAAGTATATGTAGTTCGGCTGGCTTGGGTGCGACACTGCGAACCAGTTGGAAAAAAGGACACCTTGTTTTGCAAAGTTAAGGAAATTTGGATCAACAACTGCCTCTTCGTATCTGGTGTTCTCGAACAAGATGACAAGTATGTTATCGAACGAGAGGGCGGCTGCGGGTAAAGCCAGTGCAGCGGCAGCAAGGGCTAGGCTAGTGAACCGCATATTGAATGTCAGGCTACGTTCAATTCATCGGAGCCCAGTGGATTCGAAGCTTTTTTATGCAAATGCAAGCTCCCCAACGAACGTGCCACCAAGGAGCCAGGTATGAAATACATGGGAGCCCCGAACACCGTAGCAATCAGGTGAGGAGAGAATTAACTTATTCAGAGCCGATCTTACGATATTAGACGGAATGGGTGCGACGGTCTGGATGAGGATACACATATATAGATGAAGAAGGATGAAGTCCATGCGATGCTATGCACCCTCAGGTGCGCACGTGCTGCACTGCAAGCGCTCGACGCGGATGGTTGGCTCAACATCGAATCTACCCAACCCTCAATTTTACACCGTCTATTAATGATCTTGAGAAAATRTGAAGCAGAAGCCGTGTGTTCAAAGGCTTGCCATCATGCTTTCTTCCTATGTGATCATCTGGGTGTTCTATTTTTGGCAGTAACCCTGTGGTTGACATTGGGTACTCACACGTACTAGCCATGAGGAGTTGCCCCGGGTGGCTTCACTTGTCCCAGTCTTTAATAGACAGTATTATCACAACGCAATTTGAATAGCTTGGCGAATTCTCAGCCTATACTTCGAAGCTTGGCCAATCTCCTCAATCTCAGGCGATTCTTTATACAGCGCATATCTCGTTTCTGTGCTTCAGTCTCTGGCGTGATAAGAATTGATTTTCGTGAAAGGGGAAAGCAACCACATGCCGCTACGTGATTACATTATAGGACGAGCAGGCGGCGGCGGTCGTGTTGGGGTCTCCTGGTATCTTACAAGGATCTATATAAATAAATCGAATTGGACGACTCACGATAAAGGAATTTCCTTTCCAAGTAAGCAGCCAGCTACATGCCAAAAACGAGCGATAGAACTTGGACGAGGTATGTATGTGTGTGAAGATTGTGGATGGAGCGAGTCGTGGGCGAGAAGGCAATTATCAAAAGCTCAAGTGAGGACTCCCGGTTAATCCGGCCTTCAAGCTTCAAGATACACGCATTTCCGCAAAACGGACCGAGGATAGTGATCAGGGCGCCGTGTGCTATCGTGGTTCATAATTTTTTTTACTCTTGATAGGTGGGATAATTATGGGTCCTCGTATCGGCTTATTATTGATCCAACACTGCTTCGCTATCAGAGCACTATCTTCTCGCTTCCCAGGTTGTGTCCGATCCGTGCCTGCGAAGGAATTTTGCAGGCAAATTAGTGGGAAAATATTTGAGGGTAGGGACGAACCGTTCCTCGACGCAAATCTTTAGGAATTCGTCTAGCACAGWTAAGCTCCCTTCGAAAGTACGAATATATTTCTGCGACAATATCTCCACGTCCACTTCCCCACCAGCAACTAGAGAATACTGTACAAGATCGGATGCGACGGGCGTTGTGCCGGGTCTATGAACGGGCCAATCCAGTGACATCAACTTTCACACYGATTCTGTCGTTCATTATTGCCACTGCTGCCCTAAACTTGGACCTAGCAAGTGTGTGAACATCAAGTAGGACTGATTGACAGAGCGCAAAATTGTTTCAATCGTGGTGGTAAAAAGCTGAGGCCATCAAACGTGGGTCAAGGTGGTTGTGCCACCACTGTCGCCTCGAAGGGGCGGCCACTGTGACTCAGCTGCCCACGCTCCTGTTAGGAGCGACGCACTTCAGATGATTCAGCCCTCATGCTTCCGTATATGAACGATCCATGGCCAGAGGAACAATAACGTGATCGGTTGCATGGATTAAATTATATTTCCCCCACATGGGAGAGCCATCGCGAGCATCTGTATAGACTTGTGTATGGACTGGATATCGACTATGTGGGGCTAAGGGGAAGAGAGGGCCTATAATTCATAAATAGGCAGGTGTCAGAATGATGGCCTTGACATCCAAAGTTCAAACATACCATGAGCTTGCTTTTCAAAAATTTGAATATCACTTCCCGTGGTTTTACATATTGAGCCATAATCGTTCCACCTCCGGGCCCCTCCCAGCACAGCACCTTGTTTTTTCTGCGCCCGAGGACGTACGGTCTATTCCAGACTGCGTTTACAGGTTTTTCRARCAGAATAGGATAGAAAAGGATTTTGGGATAGGGCCGGGCGATTTTGTGACGGAAGTTTGCTGGAATCTAAGAAATACGAGTGAGGATAGAAAAAAGAGACAAATTGAGAGGGTGGAGTACATACATTCTGGGATAGCATGTCCATATTGAGTTCTGTCTCGGTGAAATATGSAAATCTTCCTCCCCATAAAATAGGAATCATTCCATAGTTGAACTCTGTCAGAACAGTGACCATTTGTGCATCGAGTGGAATTGATTGGCAGAGGGTAAAAAATCCCTCAAGTACATGGTGATACGGAGGGAAGGAGTCATTGTCCGGCCATGTTAGGGGTATATCAGTGGGTAGTGCTAGTGAGAATTGGTGAAGGCTCAAGCGCAATCAGAAAAGATCACTCACAGGCATTCCTGCAAGCATGAACCTTGTTGAGTTTCTCCAAGAGTTCTCGTCGCAGAGCCACTGCACATTCTGATCTAATGCAGAATTTCCCCGACCGGGCTGGGTCATGTAGAAATTCCATGAAGGACGCATGGTAAAACCGAATATTTAAGGGTTTACCATCTAGGCTCAGAACGGAATAAAGTGTGCGACAAGCATTCCTGAATTGAGATTCGGAGAGRTCCAGCCGATTTGCATTAGTAGTGGCTTGGGTTCCGAAACTGAACGTCGTAGCTAACAGTATCTTTTGTATGGTTGGAAGCGTTTTCGGTGGTATACGCTGAACAATCAACGTATAGAATATATCTAGCTTAGACAGCGGGTTGTTTGAACTGGTGTTTGCTGAATGTACCGCAAGAGCGAGAACTGCGCGTAACTGATCCTCTGGGCTAGATGAATCCTGTTCGCCGATGAAGCGGGCAACAGTAGCTGCATAGATGAACAGTCCAGCTGAGAGGTCAACAATGGTCCAGATATCTTCCTCGGATATCCACGAAGGCGGGAGGTCATTTTGTTTCCGAATTATCTCTAAYTCGTCCGTCAGRAATAGCATAATCTCGCCGTCAATGGCGCGAGATACGGGGAGTTCTAGATGAAGTGATATTGAAAGTACATCCTCGGACYGGAATGATGCGACGATGTGAGACTCGGGGCGGCTGGTAAAGATCCAGACGAAAGGGGTGGATTGAGCGCGTACAGACGTGGCAATGATGTCAATAATATCACGCTGAGCCTCGATACCATCGCATTCGTCTAACCCGTCGATGAAAATGGCCAATTCCTCAATGTTTTCCCCTTGAGCCYYYAGCTCYCGAAGTGGAGTGACGATAAGGTCTTGGAACTGCTGCCTGATAGACTTGGTGACAAGARCGGGGTTTTCGCGTATCATCGTATCAAGAATTTGTCGACATGAGTTGTTTCTTATTGCGAGTTGATAGGAAATGGTAGTGAAAAAACAATCTGGATTGTCTCTTGAATTGGGTCGTGAGAAGAAGAACGATGCGCCAAGCTTGTCTTTCATGGCTTCTGCACAGGACTGTGCGACCGCTGATTTGCCAACGCCAGCGGGGCCRTGCATCCAGAGGATGCGACCAACCCGGTCAGTGCTGTTGAGTACCCAATCGGTAATCTTGTTGATATACTCCTTGCGAGTCCCAGGGTGGCAAATTGGAGGAGGGTACCGAGCGGAGGAATCGTGTAAAGCGCCTGGGATAGAAGCCTCGAGGAGGATTTCAAGTCCTTTGTCTATGTTTGAAGTCGATATGGGAGTTGAGGCAGGAGGGACTCACCGCYCTTTCCACCGTTGTTGATGGTCTGCGAAGTGAKATGRTTGTTGACAATATGGGTGTTGTCAATGAAATGTGGATTGTTAATGGCGAAATTGTGCGCATCCGAGAGAACACCCTTCGACATGATTGTGCAGAGCAACAGAGCAACSCAGAGCGCTCGTGTGAGGTCGGCCGTACCACACGTAACCAGCCTATATTTGGTGGTATAGGCGCCTACAATTGACCACCAGCAAACAAAAGTCCCAGAGAAAAAGTACTCACCTCAGCGTCACGCCACCCCGTGAACAGCTGAGGTGTGTCTACATATAAAGGGTCCATATATAGGTGGGAAATATAGGTTCTGTATAGTTTTAGTAGAAAGGGGAACACCGGCATGTAGAATATGAAATACATGCCGGTGGGTGTAGTCGTTGACTACTTTTGGTGATACATCYCCTATGTTGCCGCCCCTCGCCAACCATGGTCCCCTTCCCTCCCCTGCCCRCTGGACGACATATACAAAGCAAAGCTGGAAATAAACCCGATTCYTACGTTGTGCCTGTGGTGCTGTACCTCACGCCGCAGGTAACTAACTTTAATGGGTAGGCACGGGTTCTGGCGCAATGGTTTTACAACACCGGGTCGCCTATCTGTGGGATGCTCGTTACACAGCCGCACGACAGCAGTTTTTCTTTCAAGCGCGACACTCCCTCTTACTTCGATTTCCTACTTATCGTGGGGCCAGTTACATTGTCTGACTCCTTGTAGGTACCCCAAATTTCATCTTGACCGGCTGTACATTGGACTGACTGCCTTCTCTAGGTCGTACTAGCATCCCAAGCTTGCAAGATGTCGAAAGTTATGGATCATTTTCTCTCTGGACTCGAGCAAGATCAAGAGTCAGGTGGAGCGAGGGGATTTGCCGCAGCTGGGATTACCTCGTATGAACAGTTCGARTGTACAGGGGCACTTAGCGACCTGGAGAAAGCGATTGAGTGTCTTCAACGCGCGCTGTCGCTTACCCCAGACGGTCACGCAGATAAACTAGGATTACTCGATGACCTCGGGGGATTCTTCGCGATTCGATTTCGACGCACGGGRGTGCTGAGCGACCTTRAGGAGACCATCAAGAACCGACAAGCGGCTGTGTCGCTCACTCCTGAAGGTCATATTGACAAATCAGGGCGACTCAACAACCTCGGTAATTCCTTCGCGAGTCGATTCGAGTGCATAGGGTCGTCGAGTGACCTCGAGAAGGCCATCGAGAACCAACGACACGCTGTATCACTCACTCCGGATGATCATATCCATAAACCGACATATCTCAACAATCTCGGGATTTCCTTCCAGAGTCAGTTTGAGCATACAGGGAGGCTGAGTGACCTCGAGGAGGCCGTCCAGAATAAACAAGCGGCCGCCTTACTCATTCCTGATGGCCATGCCGGCAAACCAATATACCTCAACAGCCTCGGAATTTCCTTCGAGAGTCGATTTCAGCGCACGGGGATGCTAAGTGACCTCGAAGAGGCCATCAAGCATAAACAGGAGGCCCTGTCGCTCACTCCGGATAGTCACCCTGACAAACCAATGTACCTCAGCAATCTCGGAGTTTCCTTCGAGAGTCGGTTTAATTACACAGGGATGCTGGCCGACCTCGAGAAGGCCATCAAGCATAAACAGGARGCCGTGTCGCTTACTCCTGATGGCCATCCCGACAAACCACGGCGTCTCAACAACCTCGGAATTTCCTTAAACAGTCGATTTCGGCGCACGGGGATGCTGAGCGACGTCGAGGCAGCCATCGAGCATCAACAGAACGCTGTGTTGCTCATGCCGAATGGTCATGTCGACAAACCAATTTATCTTAGTAACCTCGGAGTTTCCTTCGGGAGTCGATTTCGGCACACAGGGATACTAGGTGACCTCGAGGAAGCAATGAAAAATGAACAGCAGGCCGTGTCACTTACTCCTGATGGTCATCCCGACAAACCACGGCGTCTCAACAACCTCGGTAATTCYTTCGAGAATCGATTTTGGCACACAGGGATGCTGGGTGACCTCGAGGTCGCCATCGAGAACCAACAGGAAGCCGTGTCGCTCACTTCCGATGAGCATGTCGACAAACCGATGTACCTCAACAGTCTTGGGAACTCCTTCGAGAGTCGATTCGGGCATACAGGGATACTGAGCGACCTCGAGGATGCTATCAAGCATAAACAGGAGGCCGTGTCGCTCACTCCTAATGGTCATGCCGACAGACCAATGTACCTCAGCAACCTTGGGATTTCCTTCCAGAGTCGGTTTGAACGCACCGGGACGCTGAGTGACCTCGAGGAGGCTATCAAACATCAGCAGGAGGCTGTGTTGCTGACGCCCGATGGTCATGCCAGCAAACCACGGCGTCTCAACGTCCTTGGGAGTTCTTTCGAGAACCGATTCGGGCGCACAGGGATGCTGAGTGATATCGAGGACGCCATCAAGTACCAACGACARGCCGTGTCGCTCACCCCTGATGGCCATGCCGACAAACCAATATACTTCAACGGCCTCGGGATGTCGTTCGAGAGCCGATTTCAACGCACAGGGGTGCTGAGTGACCTCGAGGATGCGATTAAGAATAAACAACGGGCCGTTTCGCTCACTCCCGATGGACATGCCGATAAGCCACGACGTCTCAATAACCTTGGTAATTCCCTCAAGAGCCGATTCCAGAGCACAGGGATGTTAAGCGACCTCGAAGAGGCCATCAAGAACCAACAGGAGGCCCTGTCACTCACTCCAGATCATTACGCCGACAGACCGATGTACTTCAGCAATCTTGGGAATTCCTTCGCCAGTCGATTTGGGCACACAGGGATGCTGAGYGATATTAAGAAAGCCATCAAGAACCATCAGGAGGCCGTCCTGCTCACCCCTGATAGCCATACCGACAAACCAATGTACCTCAATAATCTCGCCATCACCTTCGAGAGTCGATTCCGGCACACTGGGTCACTGGATGATTTGGACGAGGCAATTTCTCATTTTCGGGTAGCCGCTACTTCCAACATTGGYTTCATATTGCTCCGATGTCGTGCATCCCGACAATRGGCTCGCTTAGAAGCAAAACGGAATCCCCCTTCCRCATTAGTTGCATACCGCCACACTATCAATCTCCTTCGACAGCTTGCTTGGATTGGGGACCCCATCTCCGCGCGCCATTCACGGCTCACCGACYTTGACGATATTCCAAGAGAGGCTGCTGCGTCTGCCCTCGACGCCGGCAAACCAGATCTCGCACTCGAATGGCTCGAGCAAGGACGTTCAGTCGTCTGGAGTCAATTACTCCACCTCCGAGCCTCAGTTGACCAACTCAATCAAGCCCACCCAGATCTTTGCGCCGAATTCACACAAATCTCACATGGGCTCCGCAACGCAGCCACTCGAGGGCACGACCTACAAACATCCGACAATACCAACAACCCCGTTTTGCTTGAGGAAGCAACTCAACGTCATCATCGTCTCGYAGAGYAGTGGGATTCGCTTCTGYAGAAGATCCGATCCTTTCCGAAATTTCAAGACTTCCTTCTTCCAAACAAAGTCTCCGTCCTCAAGGAGGCTGCCAGCTTGGGCCCTGTTGTCGTCATCAACATCCATCAGCACCGTTGCGATGCGTTGATACTCACCCGAGGTACAGACCGCGTACTCCATATTCCGTTAGTCCAGCTTCGTTACGAGGATGTGAACAAGATGTGGGAGTCTCTGAAGAAAAATCTTGTTGMCAATGGCTATCGTGGCGCTATCGCCGTGGGAGGGGGGRCTCTGCGTCTATCAGGAGTCCTGTTGAAACTTTACTTGCATGTTGTCGATCCCATTCTGAAAGGCCTGGGCTTAACGGTAAAGCGTATTTGTTGCATTGCAATCTATTCACTGACATTAGTTCCAGTCGGGCACAGGCTCGGATTCTTTGAGCCTTCCCCGCATTTGGTGGTGTCCAACTGGCCCCCTCACCTTCCTCCCACTCCACGCCGCCTGTCGCACAGTCGGGGCCAGAATTGAAGGGACATTCACCCACGTTGTCTCGTCATACATACCAACGGTCAACGCTTTACTCGAGGCAAGAGCAATGAAAAAACAGCCATTTAATCAAATTATCGGCATCGCGATGACATATACTCCAGATTACGACATGCTTCCGAGCGCCGAAATTGAAATCGCAAACAYAGCAAAGCTCTTCTCCGACCACACCAGGCACAGGTTTCAAGTACTTCGAAATRAGCAAGCGACGGGAGAGCAGGTGCTGACACATATGGCAAATWGCAGTTGGATTCAYCTTGCATGTCATGCTTTTCAGGATGTGCAGGAGCCCACGCGGAGTGGTTTATGCCTCCATGATCGACGTCTGACTATCATGGACATTGTCGCCAAGCCATTTGTTCGCGCTGACCTTGCATTTTTGTCGGCCTGCGAAACGGCTACTGGAGACACGAAAGTATCAGACGAGGCGGTACACATTACTGGTGCAATGCTGGGGGCAGGATATCGGAGCGTGATTGGGACGATGTGGGCGATACCCGATGAGGTGGCTCCAAGAATTGCTGCGAAGGTGTATGAGGTACTTCTGTCTGGAGGAGAACCAGATAGCGATCAAGCGGCGTATGCGCTGCACGAAGCGGTGAGAGAGGTACGGGAGTCAAGCCATGATTCGTTTGAATGCTGGGTACCTTTTGYACATTATGGGGCATGATGTATGTTGACACGATCCATTTGTATCACCATTGAGGATGTATATCAAAGTCCGAAGCTTTATCGCCATCTATTGCAATTCCCTACGCTTCCCATATGTACAAGGAGATCGTCCAGACTCTGAATTGTGCAGTGGACGTGCTATGAAAGTGGATGGACTCACCGGGCTCACGCTCGCAATGAACTCATTAGTTTGACGAACAATAAGCTCTGTTGCCCCTAAATGAYGCTGTGTCTTCGAGGTATACCTGGTTTACAACGCCTGCGCAAAATGGCTAGGCGAGCTTATACCTCCAACTCGGTATGGCAACGTTAAAAAAAGGGAGTGTCCAGCCTTGAAGGAGACAAGCTTGGAACTGGTGGAGAGAGTCGCCTTCGAAATCCCTGGGCCGTCCCAGTGGTTGGCTCCACCCGGCTTCATTTCCTCTGATGAACAACATTCACCGAACTCATTCCTTTCATACATTAAGGCGGTACGTGATGCCTGCTACCGTGATACCCCCTATATTACCATTTGAGACATATTTAAAAGATAATTAATAGTTCGATCACAATCAGTTGAGGCTGAAAACTGGACACAACTTGAAGCAGCCACAGCCGGTAGAATATGTGAACATACAAAACTCCTGAGCTTTGGCGCTAACAGGGAAAGGCCATCGCCCGGCATCTACTAAAGGTTCTCATGCTGTTTGCTGATCACGAAGGACGGCCATACTTGACGCAACTGAGTAGATTGAGAAGGCGCTCGGCAGACTGGGCAGACATGTCTGCTACCTATATCCAATTTGATGCATCTATCAGTAAATCGAAAGAATACATCAGCATGTATCCCAAGAACGGTAAAAATGGGAATAGTTACGAACCTCTCACAGAAAAGATGACCACAGGGGGTCACTACTCCTCGCTGCGGGAGCTGACAGCAGAGAGGACAAATGAGTTGTGCTTTCGGCGATTCACCATTAGGTATACTTGTATCTCTTTTATTCTGCTTGTACACGGGCCAGCCAGTGTAGCAACACCCAACTTCAGCTATATCTCCGGAAACGAGTAAGGTGTGTTCGCGGAGCATACTGTTGCCTTCCATTGATGCACCGGAAAGGAGCCGTGAGCCCGAACGTAGGGCACAACCATCTTGAATACTAAGCTTGTTTAGAACGAAAACACCTCGTGAATTGAGGTGTGCAACAATCGAGCAGTTGTCCGTGCTAACATTATCACCCATCTAAAGGGGCACTCCGAGTTAAGGAACGTCAGGGGACAGGTATCGTGTCAACTTACTCGTACAAGGTCGGGTTCCGTCATCAGCCCACTGATCCCCCCAGCAAATATAGCACAATTCTTTCCAATCCTAGCTCCCAGGGCGCGGTAAAACCAAACGATGTATGCCGTCCCGTTCAAGTGACCGAGAATGCCGCCTATACCGTAGCCTTTGTACAGGATACGGGATAATGTAAGATGTAATTGCCACCGCTGGCAGTAATCGCTTTCATCCCATCGATACACCCCTTCGCGACGTTTGCCAATGACCAGCCACTTGGCAAAAATTGTCCAGAGGATTACCAGAAGGGCTTGCAGGCTAAGAATAATTATAAAGCTGAGGGCGATTAGACTATAAAGGATTGCCAGTCGGAACCAGGTCGGCTTGAAAAGCTGAGTGAGATGGAGCTGTGTACGCAAGTGCTCGAGTATCTGGGCAGTGACAATGGCTGCGAGGGACCAGTACACGGCTGCAATTGCCGTGACTACCAGGTTGATTGCAAGAATGAGAACGTAGGGATAAACCCAGTAGCTGGCATCCCCCTGATAGAACGCGCGGCCAAAAGGGGTGACAGTATCCTCGTCTTGGCGCTGCCTTTCACTCTTTCCAAAAGATATTGCTTCACCGTTTTCTAATCCGTGGTAAGGACCCCGTGAAGCAGAAATACAAAAATACCTCACTGGATCCCATCCAGATTGAACCATCTTCATATACTCCGTCACGCTTGCCGAGTGCACCTGATCCCATCACAGTTTTTCTGCCAATATGGGCCCCGGGAAGAAGCACGACACGATCAGCGATCATTGCTATATGGCCATTAGAATTACARTAGATCAAAACCAAGGCGAGACATGACTTACCTCCAGGACCAATGACCACTTTCTTAAAAGCCAGCCGATCGCTTGTGAACACCTCAGACCGTGATCCAAAGACAACATCATCTCCAATTTCCAGTAACTCCGGGTCTGGGCAATAGATCCCAGAGCCGGGCCAGTATATCCGCTYTCCAATCTTGGCCCCCATAGCTCGATACGCGATCTAGACTGTGTTAACTCGAGCGACCGGGACTGGCCGTGCAGAGTACTCACGGATACTACTTCATAGTGGGCGCCGAGGATAGAGAAACAGCCGTGTAAGGCCTCCCGGGACAACAGAATCGAATTAATATATCGTCTCAGGAGCATCAGCTGGGTAAAATTCTCTGATGAACATTCTCGGTTGAGGCCTAGGAGACGTTTGAGAGCGATGCCCAATACAACTTGAAGGATTGGTGTGAAGAGTTCTCTGGCGATGCGAGATAGTACATGAAATAAGACGCGACGGGGTTCAGAGAACCATTGAATTACTGCACCCAGCGCATTCAGGTTGACAATAACAACCTCAACATTTTCGAGCATAAGCCAGATGAAGAATAGCCAGGGTACATCTGTGTCGCATAAACTCCTAGCTGAAATAGGCAAAAAACTGGATACTCACAGGAAACGAAGATGACTAGTAGGATAAGCGGCCACGCGACGAACACCTGAAGCGCCAGAAACGGCTCTGGGAATAATGTGCGGTTATACGCGGCATATGACTTGGAAGAAGGTGGGTCGTGTGAAGAAGCGTGGGGTCCGTAAACAGCGCGATCGGGGATCACAGCACCAGGRGAAATGGTGGTGAAGGTATTGATGACGGCACATTTTCCAATAGTAATCTTATCCAAGCGGAAGTTCCCCTCTCTCTCAACACAGAACCCTCGGATATGTGACTTGTCGATACGACATCCATCACGAAAAGTAAGAAGGTCGTATTCGCCCAATTTTGCTCCAGGTTCAATGATCACGTTCTTGCCGATTTTAGCGCCTAGCATGCGGTAGTAAAAATTGGAAAGTGAAGAATGAATACCAAAAACGCCTTTGCCAGAGGACCTGGGATATGCAAACTGAGCCAGGAACGGAACAAAAAAGAAAGCACGAAACCCACCTGAGAAATTGTTCAACAATCCAGCAACGAAGATAATACGATGACCACCTGAGTTAATGGTTGAGTACAGGTACAATTACGACGACGGCCCGCCGCTTGAGCAGTCGCTCACATGCGATATGTTCCAGGCTTGTATTTCCCAACTACAAGCCATTTGAATAGAATCGCAGACAACGGGCAGACAACCCTGACTATAATCTGCGAAGCAAGAAGCACTGCCAGGAGGGTACCCAATTGGAACCAGACTTGCTTGCCAAGGAATTCCGTGATGTAAGATAGAAAGAACAAAAGTAATGACCCTGTGGTAGCATCCCGATGTTTGTTAGTGTCTTTGTTGTAATCACATTTAGTGATCACCTACACATCAGTGCTGCCTTCAACGGGTAGAAAAAAATAAGGGGCACAGCTTGAACCACAAGGCACATAGGGTGATTTTGTCCGCGTGCTGTTCTCTCCTTGAAATCCTTATATTCCGTCCCATAGTCATACTGAGAATCAACCGCTAATGCTGTCGTAGAGGTGGTCGTCGACCGCCGGAGTTCTTGCTCCGAGTCCGTGCCATCATGGGAAAAACGTGATAAATCTCTCTGTACGCTGGATAAGTCAGAGTCAACAAGGGCTGCCATTCCTGCGATAGTACAGTTGTTGAAAAGAGTCGAGACTCCGACTTGCGCTCCAGTTTCCTTGCGGATCTTGTAAGCTAATTTTCCAAGGAGTAGAGAGCTTCCACCAAGGAGGAAGAAATCAGACTGAGAAGTTATGTTGGCTGTGTCTAAGTCGAGGAGCTCAGACACTAGATTCCGTATCTTTAGCTCTGTTCCCGACATGGTTGATGACGCAAGGCGACCAAAGTCTTTCCTAGCCTCATCAAAATCGGCCTCACCGGATTTGAAGCGTGATAGAGAATTATAGGAGCCGGACAGTAGGTAGATGGCCTCGGGTACCAAATAGCCATGAGCTTCCCGTGACATGATCGCCTTGAGTGCTTCCGAGTTCAAGGGGGGTTCAGGGTCAAGAGCAAGAAAGAGTTCAACAGACCCATCCGACATCCTGTTAAAGACGTGGTCCTTAATCTCCCGGATTCGAGCTAAAATCGAGTCGAGAGGTTCCGTCGAAAATGAAACAGCTGAACACGGAATGGCTTCTGTTGGGGACGCTCGAAGCGAGGGAACTTCAGCTTCAAAATGACACCGGAGTGCTGACATGCCATTTTGGAACCGGGGAAGGCCGAGCCGCTTTGCCAAATTTATACGGAGRGTTTTGCCGGTGCTGAGCAAAATCAAAAACAGTCCCAAGTAACGAAGTGAAAGGTAACCCACCTATTCTTGGGAAGGTCATCCATGTATACGACAACTGAAGGCCACTTGGAAGGGTGTAAATAATCTCTAGAAGATCACTATACCGTCATTTTCGTTACACTGTTATTAAGAGGAAACATACCGAAGAGCATCTTGAAGTTGATGGAGTCCGATTCTTGGTTTTCCTGGCGTACATACAATGACAACGCCCACTGCCTCTTGCAATACGTCGTGTTCGACTGCAAACGCCAATGTACTCTACTCCAGTGGACTGTTGAGATGAATGCTAATAAACATRGCAGTAACTAACCTTTACGCTGCCCTTGGTTGCGGTAAGGATTGCCTCCTCGATTTCGAATGGAGAGATAACCTCGCCCCCCTTATTGATAATCTCCTTTGATCGGCCCGTTATGTACAAGTATCTATACAGTCAGTACTCAAGCCTCAGGGCTGACACTCCTAAAATAGAACACACCCGTCATGGTCCATGTAGCCCATGTCTCCTGTGTCAAACCATCCCTCTTTCGAAAAGCAAGATGTATCCAACGGCACATTTTTGTCCGGTGAGACTTCGTAGCCAGCGAAAGTGGGAAACCCGCGGACTGCGACGGCACCAGTAGCACCCTTCGTCATCTCACGCTCTCGATTAATGGGATCACGTATGGAGACTTCTGGGCCACAAGGAAGGCCTGAGCAGCCTGGACGCTCGAGTTCATAATTCTGGGGTGGGGAAGCTATTGGCATGCACCTAAAAAGGATGTATTCTAAGTCCACTGTGGCGTACAAKGAGGGGGTGGATGGGTTGGATGAGCAACGCACTCAGTCATGCCATACGATGGAAGGATAATCGCATTTCCGTACACTTTCTTCATTTCCACTGCTAACGAAGGTAGAAGGCCCCCCGCAGCATTGCATATCATTCGAATATTTAGATCTCGTGCAGCATCAACGCTGTCTGGCTGAGACGACAGAATAGCATGATGAATGGTGGGTGCTCCATAGTACCTGATCATATCAATTAATCACAAAGTATATTCGAGTGGAGCCCCACACCTCACCATGTCACTTTCAGTGGAATGACGATTCTCCAGAACTCAATGGGGTCGAAACCATCGCACACGACAGTGCTACCTCCAGAGAGTATAGGTGCATACAAGTTTCGGACGATGCCCCCGACGTGAAAAAGAGGCATCATATTCACTGCATGGGTATGTAAGCGTGAACATCGCATTTAGGATATTACTCACAATTCACGTCGCTCTCTCGTAGTTCCCAAGAGAGTACAACAGCCCAGGCGCCAATAATTATGGAACGCAATGAATAGGGCACCACCTTCTTCTTCCCACTCGTTCCTGAGGTCTGCAGGAGCAAAGCCTGATCGTCCAGCCTCTGAAGCCGAGAAGGTTTCCTCGGATTTATACACTTCCTGTTCAGACATTCCATCTTGAACAAACCCGCTGGCCCACTGGAAAGGGGTTCAACGAGAACCACATCACAACCGAGGTCTTCCTGCAAGGATTCCAGTCCGAGACGCTCTACCGAGTCTTTCGAAGCAAGAACCAGTTTTGCTCCAAATTTTTTTGCGTCATCTCGAAGCTCGCTTGGCATGCATGAAGCATTGACTGGAGCACAGGTATGATAACATGCTACTGATAGTAGCGCAACTGCATTAACCGGCCCGCTGGGTAAAGCAATAAGCACTCGATCATTTGGTCCGAGTGGCGTGCGCGAGGATGAGTGAGGTAACACAAATGTTGAGACAAACGCGCGGAGTTGCTCGTGTGTGAGGGCACTACGGGAAATGTCGGGGCAGAAGACGGCGGGGTGCGGTGTTGAGCAGAGACAGTCCARTAACGAATTAATGTTTGTTGAACCTGCAAGCTGTGCTGCTATGTGTTGACCGAGAGCAACATCTTTGGCAGCAGAAGGGGAGCGAAGGCTCGATAAAGGAGTGACCATAGTGGAGGYGAGARGCTGTTGAGGAAGTGGGYTGGACCAGGAAAAYRTAACCCATTTTATTTTAACGCATCTCTTTTTGCGAGCAAAACAGAAGCGAGAGCTATGGATAGGTCGGGGAACCGAGSTCTGGGATATCGGGTTGAAAGGGCACCGCCATTCCTGAGAAATCCCTGATATTGGCCGTYCTCATGTGTGATASTTTGCCACCACAACGAAGTGGAGGCTGTACTTCGTATCGAGCATGATAAGSCAAAATCATGAGATRGGCCCGTAGGRGTARCTGCCAATGTGGARCMTCGAGGGCTWGGCAACCAACGCCTATAATTTGCGCTTAGAAAATGCGRTTATAAACTAACCAGAATGGGACTTACTAGTCTGCGAGGCGTGATGAAGGATACTTACTATCATGATCCMACAATGTTTTTCAAGGAACGCATATAGCTACTCGATGGYGTTATATGCAYGATGGTGCTTAAYTAATGGAGAGACCACGATGGCAGTCTATCGCCTAATCGAAAGACTYGAGAAGTATACGGCTCACATTAGAACAGAGTCGGAATTGTCCTCGRGTTCARCTATTTATAGCAATGATGTCYACGGGAAAGTCTGTCATAAGAGTGATGCTWTTCATCTTCGAGACTTATAGCAATGTTCGTTATGACAATGGGCTTCACAGTAGACTCTACGTAGCGCTGACAATAATATCCAGAACAAAAGTCTTTTTATGACCGTAAATCCCACAGTAGAGTTCTATCGTGATAGTCATATTCACAAATTTAGAGGCATACTATGATTATAATTCTCGAAGCGCAGGTCTACTATGACAACACCATGCTYAGACCTGTGCTCTACAAGATGCTTACTTGGTCCCGGGTTTTTGATCGCTCTACGAATAGCGCTAGCAGCATGCCATAGATCTGTACCATCCAACGGTTATAGAGTGGAAACGCACTGCATTGTTCTGTCCATGCACCAGCACCCCTGTGTCTACCCTGATACACCCGTTCAGCCAAATCCAGAAGTAATGCAGACATCACCCGCTTTCCCTTGATGGTGCATTTTGCTTTACGAACTTAATATTGCTGACTTGAGTAATTTCCTTGTACTGAGAATGGGGGTGCTGGGGGACAATCGGAACGAGAGACCGTTCCATTATCGCCCCACTCGATGAGCAGGTCTTTGCATCGTGGTAAGGAATAAGCACCGGATATAAAAGCGAGACTAGTCAGTATCGTCCCCAGCCCCCTTCTCACCTTGTGCCTTGTGCGTCAATGTCCCAGTCCAAACCAGTCCTTTTCCTGTTCGGCGCAACTGGGTACCTCGGCTCTCAGTTCCTTCTCCAGCTTGGGCGCGACCCAGACTTCAAACACAAATTCGACATTAAAGCCCTGCTTCGTAACCCCACTCCAGAACGCGTCGCACACCTAAACAAACTCTATAAAGGTATCATTGTGGTAGAGGGCACTCTTGACTCGGACCATATCATCCAAGAACAAGTCGCCAAAGCAGATTATGTGATTAACGCGGCCAGCAGCGACCACATCCAAAGTGTCATCTGTTGCGTCTCATTTCCTCTAGTAGTGTTAAAAGAATTCTAATTGCTGTACCTGTTCAGCTACCCTTGCGGGATTAGAGAAAAAATCGGTGTCAAGCCCTGGAAAACCACCTCTCTACATTCATATTTCTGGACTAGGCATCCTAAGCGATAATTCTCGAGGCGAATACGTCCCACTGGATCAGATTCCCCACTACACCGACATCGGATTCGACCTCGACTCCTGTCCACCAACCAATTTACACCTGRACCAAGACAAACTCATCGTTAAGGCAGGGACACGCAAAGAAAATCCGATCCGTACCATCATTGTGTTCCCGGGATGGATATACGGGGTAGGGGAAGGTATCCAGAGAATCACAACCCCCGTGCGGATCTTTTTGGGAATGTATGAGAAATGTGGCTTCGCAGGGACGTGGGGACCCGGATATAGCATTATGAACAATGTCCATGTAAAGGATGTGGCAGATGCTATGGTTCGGGTRTTCAGAGCTGCATTGGAAGGGCAGGCAGACGAAGGTGCTGAGGGGTTTTGTGCGTTGGTGAACGACTTCCCTAAGAAGTTGAAGTTGATATGTTCCCCTTTTTTGACTAGATTTCGCTGCAAGTGACGCTCCGAGGATCAGTAACCGCGAAATTGCCGCCAAAATGGGAGATGTAAGGCGTCTCTTGAACACCCCCCGCCTGTGATTCTACATTGAGAATCCTTTTTCAGATCATGTTCGCGAAAGGCCTAGTCACGAAACCCGGCTCGCAACCCATGCCTGTCGAGGTTGTTGATCCGCTTGGTCATTGTAGGGTCCCATATTTTCTGTATGGTTTGTTGATGGCTAAAGCAAGGGGTTATGTACAGATGGATGGTCTTTGATGGGCGGAAATCATATCGCCACCCCTCAGCGAATGAAGAGATTGGGCTGGGAAGCGACGGAAACGTACAAGAAGCCTCTTATGGAGTCGCTTGGAGAAGAAATTGAGCTGGAGCTCTGCAATATGGGAAAAATTGCTTTGTAAATCAATCTGTATTATTTTCTCGAGATCGAATGCAATGAGTGGGGGGTGGCGCATATGAAGACGTTTCTCCAGGTTATCCGGAATATAGTTAGCATTGGTTAAGTGGGGGGGGGAGCGTTCCATTCCCCAGTCACCGCCTGCGCCGAGCCCTGGAAGAGCGAAAATAAACG
Source organism: Lepiota subincarnata (assembly GCA_023014305.1). Lineage (NCBI taxonomy): Eukaryota > Fungi > Basidiomycota > Agaricomycetes > Agaricales > Agaricaceae > Lepiota > Lepiota subincarnata. The sequence goes on from JAECYV010000046.1 coordinate 74,085, forward strand.
CTGTCGGTCACCTGACTGGCGCCGCGCTCGCTCATGGCCAAGGTTGAACGTTGAGAGTTATATTGGATATTTGAATACCTGGTATTCATACTTCTGGGTTGCAGAGTTCAAGTGTTACAACGAATATTCAGAGGTAAAATGACTAGCACTCAGTTCTCCCATGTCCCGTGACGAAAGATAGTGTTCACTCAAGGACCGTAGAGAACAAAGAATGTAATTCCAGTTTATTGAGCTTATAATGGCCCAAGTTCCTAGACGTGAAGTAGACCGTTTGACATTGTTGTGCAAGGGAGCCATAGGCTAGCACAGACAAACGCCGCACCAGAGCCCTGTTACTGTCACCGGCATCGAGTCGAGTCCATCCCGATGGCTCCAAGAGATGGGCACTTCCAGCTCAAGCTTTTCCGTCAAGTAATCATGGTACTTTGCGCAAACAAATTGCCGTATTACGGTGGAATGCACTTCCTGCTCCGAACACCACACGGTYACGCTAAGAGCCCGAAATGTGCTGGTCGAGCGACAAAAAAACCCAGGGGCGCCACCGGCGAGGAGTCGCGAGTTTGGAGGGATAAATCAAGCGTTCAGGCCCTATCCTCATGGGAACCCTATGTAATATAAGGATGAGACAGTCAAAATTTCCTGATGCAGTCTCTAAACACCAACTCTTCCGCACGTACCACAGTTTTAYTCTTGATAAGATTAGCTATCCCATGCCAATGATTAGGATACGGACCAATCACCGGCCCACCAAGCCACAACTCCCAACAGAGCACTTTATTCTTTCCACGTCCCAAAACATACGGTCTCTTCCAAACCGCATTCTCTGGTTTCGTGATCAGACTATGGTGGAAGAAAATCTGAGGGTAAGGGCGAATGATACTCCCAAGATATTTCTTGGGGATCTGGCACATACGCATACCGACCAATACAATGAGACTGGGCCAAAAATAAAAAATTATAAAGAAGCATACATACCCTCTGCAGGAGTGCATCCGCTCCCAGCTCATCGGTAAGAAAACCTGCACATTTACCCCATATAACCGGGATCAATGCGTACTGGAACTCAGCCAGCGCAGCGAGTGTCCGAGTGTCCAGTGGAGCCGATTGGCAGAGTTTAAAAAACGCCATAACTTTGTGGATATATACTCGGAGACGGTTAGGTTCATCCGATGCCCAGGTGGCTGGTATATCAATAGGCCCTGTCGGTAAAAAAGGAAATGTCAACAGTGTTCAAATGGTTTTTATATATCTGAAAGGGGTTGGGAGGGGAGGGGGAATATCGCTCACCGGGATTAATGCTAGCATGTATCCTATTCAAATCCTCCAACAATCCTTGCCGCACATTCACAGCACATTCCGTGGTAATACAAAACTCCTTGGACCTAGCCGGATCTTGCAGAAAATCCATAAAAGACGCATGGTAAAAGCAGATAGTCGGACCCGGGACAYCCAACGCAAGGACCGAATGAAGCATACAACACGCATTCCGGAACTGCGACTCGGACAAACCAAGTAGATTCGCAGCGACAACCGCATCAGTACCCTTATGGAACGTCGTGGCCAATAAAAYCTTCTGAGCGATCGGAAGCGTTTTTGGCGGTATGCGCTGCATGATAAGTGTATAGAAAAGGTCTAGCTCCGATAAGGGGTGATTTGAGCTGTTGTTGTTGTTGATGTTGTTGTTCTTCTTCTTCCGCGAGTGTGTTGCGAGTGCGAGTACCGCTCGCAGTTGGTCTTCTGGACTAGAAGAATTGCGTTCGCCGACGAAACGGACTACTGTGGCTGCGTAGACGAAGAGTCCGGCGGAGAGGTCGACGAGCGTCTCGATATCTCTTTCGGATAACCACGAAGATGGTAGGTCGTGCTCTTTCCGTACTCTCTCTAGCTCATCTGTCAGGTACTGCGAGATTTCGTTGTCGATGTCCCGAGAGACGGGAAGCTCCAGGTGGAGTGATAGTGGGGATATACGTGATGAGGTAAATTCCATGACGATGTGGGGTTCGGGACGAGCAAAGAAGATCCAGAGGAGAGGAGTAGTCTGGTCAAGGACGGACGCTGCGACGGTTCGGATAATRTCACAAAGAGCCTTGTCATCGGCACACTCGTCAATCCCATCGACGATCACGACTAATTCACGCATGTCTTCTTTCAGCTCTTGAATCGGAGCGACAATAAGACTCTCAAACTGCTGCCTGATCGACTTGGTAACGAGGGTAGGATTCCGGCGTATCTTGTTGTCAAGGATATCGCCAAAGGAGTCGATTTTGGTAGCCAGTTGGTGCGCTATGGACGTGAAGAGGAGGTTGGGGTCGTCTCTGGAGTTGGGTCTGGAGAAAAAAAAGGAGGCGGCGAGGTTTTGTCCGAGTGCTTCGGCGCAGGATTGGGCGATTGCGGATTTGCCGACGCCGGCGGGACCTGTCAGCCAGAGGATGCGATTGACCCGTTCTCCAGGTTCAGCGTTATTATTGAGACTCCAGYGAGTGACCCTGTCGATATAGTCTTGACGTGTTCCGGGGTGGCAGCGAGGGGRTGGATAGCGTGCGGATGAGTCATGGGTCGCTTCGGGAATGGAGGCACGAAGGAGAATGTCGAGGCCTGTTTTGTGATAATTATTAATTTTGACCCAGCCCTACTGTAGACAAAGAACACTCACCGCTTGTCGCATGGATATTAACCACTGAATTATCAACAAAAAGAGGGTTATTCAGAGCGATATGGTGCGCATTCTGGAGAATATGGGTAGCCATGGGATAGTTGTGGATTCATGTCCCCTCCCCTCGTTGGTTACATTGTCGACTCGGCACCTTGGTAACCGTGTGAAATRTTGTCTGGACACCTTAATCTTATCTTATCTCAACCCATCATTTTCTCACCAAGTCATCAATCATTTCTCTTACCCTTCCCTGGCGTGGACACACAATCTCTCTTCGCACTCAGCACCTTTCTACCCTAGTCCAGCCCAGGACGGGCTCACAGATTTTGAGCGACATAAACGGATACGTGTCCTACCAAACTTGGGAAATAACAAAAACCAGCGGCTCCACAGACACAGACACAGACACACACCAAACCTTTCACAAAAAGATGCCAGCTCTAACCGAACTCATTGAACAAGAAGTTCTCACAGTTCCTTCATTCACCCTCGAGTGCGGGACAACTCTTAAACAGGTACCCGTCGCGTACAAGACATGGGGTAAACTCAATGAAGAGAAAAATAATGTTATGATTATCTGTCATGCATTCACTGGGAGCGCAGACGTGGAAGACTGGTGCGTCCCTCTAGCCCTATGAAAAGTTTGCTCATGTCCTCATGTTTTATGCTCGTACAGGTGGGGGCCGATGATGGGACGAGGGAAGGCCTTTGACCCGAAGCGATTCTTCATCTTCTGCGGCAACGTTCTTGGCTCCCCATATGGTACTGCCTCCCCAATCACCACCAACCCAGATACAGGTCGTACCTACGGTCCCGAATTCCCGCCAACCACAATCCGRGATGACGTCCGGTGGGGTTTTTTCTTCGCTCCCCGCTGCCCGCTCTATTCCACTGACCGCGAGACCATTCGAACACAGACTTCACAAACTCGCCCTCGACCACCTCGGTGTCACTTCTGTCGCAGTCGTAATTGGGGGTTCCATGGGAGGCATGGCCGTCCTCGAATGGCCCCTCTGCACACCCAAAGGCTACGTCCGGCACCTRATTCCGCTTGCCACCTCGGCCCGACACTCCGCCTGGTGYATCTCCTGGGGCGAAGCCCAGCGCCAGTCGATCTACAGCGATCCCGGATACCATGACGGATTCTACGGGGCCCAGCCTGCGAGCGGACTAGCTGCCGCACGCATGAGTGCGTTATTGACGTATCGGTCCAGGGATTCCTTTGAGGCAAGATTTGGCAGGAAGCCGCAATTTCAGGCCGAGGCAGGTGAGAAGGGCCCTAGCATTGCCACGCCTCCAGACTCGCCTAAATTGAAGGAAGGAGAGGATGCTGTCGTGCTTCACAACGATGGACATAAGAATGCAAAACCACGGGTTGTCACTATCAGTGGGACACCGTGGGACTCGATATCTTCAGATATCTCTGACACCGTCTCTCCTACTTCGACGTCCTCTAGACCGCCAATCTTCTCTGCCCAATCCTATCTCCGATATCAGGGAGACAAGTTTATCGCCCGCTTCGACGCCAACTGCTACATCCATATCACGCGCAAGCTAGATACACACGACATCGCCCGAGGTCGAGTGCCACCAGGCACGCCCGAATCGTTTGGGCTTCAACAAGTCCTGTCCACCCTCCCGCCACGCGCGCTGGTGATCAGCATCGCTACTGATGGGTTGTTCACGCCATCTGAACAACAAGAGATTGCAGGCAGCATCCCAGGGGCGGAGTTGGTCACAGTACCTTCCCCTGATGGGCACGATGGGTTCTTGCTGGAGTTTGAGAGAATTAATAGGCATATTTTGGACTTTTTGAAGAGGGAGTTTCCCGAGTATTACAAAAAGGCGGATGAGGAGGATACTCCCGAGGAGGACTTTGCAATCAAGAAGACGAGTGTGTTTGGAGAAGCTGAGGTGGATATCGCGAGGTGGTGAAGGATAAATTATTTGGTATATGATTGGGTTCATGTGTTCTTGGGTAATTTGACTTGAAAGGTACCTGCCAGCAGTTTAGAAGTGTATGGACGCGTGCAAAGGGAGGAAGGGCGCATACATTGTGGTAGAGATGTAATTTCGGGGGTRACGGTCCCATTGTATCCGAGTCGCGAGAGAGCACCTTTGATGATGCCTGCTGGCATGGTGGCATACTGAGGTATGATGTGAGAATCTGAATGGGAAATGGTGTGTGCATACGCACGATCTTTGCGCGTCGGATGGCTTCCACTCTGCCTTCCCAAGATGATATCCTCGTTATGTATTTGAACTGGTTGTCTTGTAGGACGTAGATTCCCTGGGAGGGTATTGGTATGGATCTGAGGGAAAGAGCATGTCACATACTCGGTGATTTGTCCGTAGATTATCGACCTGCTTGTCCCAGCAAACGGCCCAGATATCCTTGCATATAAACTTGATGACATCGAGTGTGTCTGCAAACATCCCTCGATCTCGACAGAGTCTGGCGTACGTGGCACGTCAGCAAGAGTAAAAAGTCCAAGGCCGAAAGAGCGTACTTTTCTGTAATATTCGCGCCCACATGAACACCGATGTTCTCCAATCGCACGCGTAGAGCCTCCTCGTCCTCGTCGAGAGCCGCCTTGCCGGTCGCGCTCCCGCTCCTCGAGGCCAGGCTGGTGACCGAGTCCCGTGCAGACTCCTTTTTGAGGGGCAGGGGCGGCGGGATGGTCGCGGGAGGCGGCATGAGCCCGGCCTCGATCATTTCCTGCTCGAGCCTCTTTGAGCGTGCTGTGGCGACTGCAGCGGACGTCCTGAGGGTGTTGACCATCTCGATGAGGAAGTAGTCCATCGCGGGGCCGTCTATCTGGCGCTGGGGCGGGTCKGCGAGGGCGGCGAGGGAGGCTTGGGGAGGGGCGTGGAGGGAGAGGCGGGCGGCCATGGGTGTTTTGGGGAAGAAATAAATAATTATTTTCGCGATCTTATCTCATCCGGGTCTCCGCTGCTCAGCCTCAGCGTGGCTCTCGCCATGTCGTTCTCCTCCATCTTTCCAAACATCCGCAGGCCACAGTCCTCGACCCTGCCGCCCCAGCCCGACCAGCTCTCCGACCTCAGGTTCGCCCTCGAGGTCATGCCTGGCTCGCGCAAGTACGTGTTTAGCCCGGGCGCGCGTGCAGAGATCCTCTCCAAGCTCTACTCGTCGTTTCTCGGCAACTACTCCCACCTCTTCCTGCCAACCGCCGTCTCCAAGATCCCCCAGCACCTGCTGCTCTCGGAATACCAGGCCTCGCTCGGCTTTTCGGGCGCGGGCAAGGAGGAGCCGGTTATTCCTGGCCGACCTTGTACCCACATCTTCAAGAAGGGCGAGTGTTGTTTTCGGTGCAAGTGCGTATACCCTCTTGGATTTCATGCCGTTGCGGCTGTTTGATGCTCAGATGAAGAGACTGCTCGCTGGACGATAGCTGCGTTTTGTGCCCAAAGTGTTTCCATGCAACAGATCACTCAGATCACAACGTGAGCTTCTTCATCTCCCAGCAGCCAGGAGGCACCTGTGACTGTGGTGATGAAGAGGTTTGGAGAGTGCCGTTGAAATGYCCCCACCATCCACCCGCCCCCGAACCAGAAGAGCTGGCAGAGGTATTCAAGGCAGGCCCAAGGGTAGCTTCGCGTCCTCTACCCCGAGACATCCCCATAGTTCAAAACTACCCTTTCCGCACCACCGTGCCCGACGACCTCTCTTCCACCATGCATAAGACTGTTGCTTTTGTCCTGGACTATATTCTAGATACGATGGATTATTCGCCCGACGAGCCCGGCCCTCCTCTGCTCGAAACTGATCTCCGACTCCAACCCACCGCCGACCCCATGACAAAGGATCAATACTGCGTCATTGTGTGGAACGACGACAAACATTGTTACGACGAACTCATCAAGATGCTTTGCGACTTGACGAACCGRACGAGAGAGGAGGCACTGGAGGTGATCCAGCGGATAGACGATACCGGCCGGGAAATCATCGACATGAACACAAACGTGTCGAAACTGTACGAGATGGCCATGTCGATCGCACAGATTGACCTCGGAGTCACCATTCGACGCGCGTATGATACCTTTTGCGAACAGGTGGTCTCGGTGCTCATTGAGTGGCTCGCGGATCTGACAAGGTGTCGCATTGGGGCTGACACCTTGGCCATCCGCGAGATTGTCGCTGCCGAGTTGCTTTTACCCAGGAGAAAGGAGATGGGATATCCGATCAATACAAGGTCACCTTTGTATATCAACGACCCCAGCCCTGCGAGGATCGACGCGTTGTTCTTGTACCACACAAGGTTGTGGAAGAAACCACGGCTGTGTATGAAAGAAGTTTATGCCTCGGTCACATCGCTGAGTCGGAACCATAGACTGGCAGTTGGTGAGAACTTGGGGAATATTTAATGTGTTAAGCTCATCCTCAATMTCTRTTTAGCCGGTCATTTTGCAAACGTTTACCACCGAGTTATAGACGCGTACCTCCTTGTGGATCGTGAATCTGAGACTTCTATCAAATATTTCGCATTGCAGCTTTTCACCACACCCTCTGTCGCTGGCCACATTGTCAAAAACCACAACCTCATTGCACGACTTCTCAACATTATCTCCTCGTTCTTCACAAATCAAATTTCAGAGAAACACATCCAATACCAGACATCCTCAACGGGACCCCTAGACGTCGAGAGCTACCCATTCAAATCCAAACGCTTCATGCCTGTCTTCAGCGACCTTCGTTACCTTTGCCACACCGAGCCGGTCCAGGAAATGATCGCTCACAACCGCGAATTCATCGTGCAGTTCGCCCGGACCTGCCAGCTATTCATGTGCGTCAATCCCAATAAACGCGCCGTAACAAGCCAYGTCGAATACGAAACCGACGCCTGGATCAGCGTGTTCAATGTAACTCTCTCCCTCTCACGCGTTATCAAAGTCTACGGCGAAGCCTTTATCAAAGCTAGTCCTGCTCAACTCGTTGCGGCGATACAGCATGTTGTTCACGCCATTCTCATGGTGGTCACACTAGCTGAGGATAGGCTAGATCGAACCAAGTTCACGTCGATTGTGTTCCACCATGTCGAGTTTGGGAAAGTGATGTACCAGGTGGTCAAGTTTGATGTGTTGGAGGGGTGGGTTAGCTTTCACCATTCGCTGCACTGGTTGCTCGCGGAGTTGTTGAAGCACACGCACCTATTGGCGAAGGAGGCTTTGCACCCGACTGGGTATGAAGATTTGAGGAGCGTATTGTTGCAGAATGCAAGTGAGCAGGCGGTTCTGACAATCGTTGACTTTCCACTGAGAGGTAGGCTCCTCTCTCTTTAATCATGCAGACGTATTTCTCTTGATGGAATGTCTATCCTAGTACTCTCGATGGTCGCTCAGATTAGGACTGGCCTATGGGTTCGCAATGGTTTTGCCATCCGAGGCCAGCTGCTGCATTACCGCGACTACATGCTCCGAGAACTTTGCTACGACCAAGATCTCTACATCGTCCAAACCGCCCTTATCGTCGTAGACCCCAATATCGTCATTGTCTCCATCCTMGATCGCTTTGGTCTCATCAGCTACTTTTCCGGCGTCTTTGTGCACCCTGTATTCGAGCCAATACAAATGTCGAGCATGGTTGAGGAGGTCCTTTACGTCTTCATCGCYATCCTAAGCGAGGATGCGAACGCGTCACGGATGCCCATCCAACAAGCCGTTCGACGTGAGATTGTCCACGCGCTCGCTATGGGCCCTTGCACCTTTTCCGATCTCGTGAAACGCGTCGCCGAACGTCTTGTGGAAGACATATGTTTCGAACGTATGCTCAAGGAGGTGGCCAACTTTAAGCCGCCAGAGTCGTCTACGGACTCGGGGTTGTATGAGCTCAAGGATGAGGCGTATGATGAGGTCAATCCGTTCTTCTATCACTACACGAGGAACAAACGGGAGGAGGTGGAGAATATTYTRCGGAATAGGTTGAGRAAGAAGACGGGCGTCTCGGATCCTGTGATTGTGCCGAAACCGTTGGGCACGACAACGGGAGCTTTYTCCGGGTTGATGAAAACRCTGGAGGCGGAGGCACTGCTTCAAGTCATGTTCTATTCACTATACAATGTCCTCGTCTTGACGGACTCGTCTGGGGCGGCACCGCCTTCGGCCGAGGCTATCCTGGACCAGGCATTGCATCTGATTATGTTGGGTGTTGTGGAGTGCGGGAGGAGTTTCGCCTTGCTAGCGTCGAGTAAGGCGTTTGATGATGTTCGGACGTTGTTGGATGTGATTTGCGCTCTGGAGCACCATGATAAGTACAAGCTCTACCATTCACGAGTCGCATGGATCYTGGACCAGATAGGGCAGCATGTGCCGGAGGAGGTGGAGAGGAGGAGAATTATCCCGGATCAGACAAGGGAGCCGCAGATGAGTGCTGAGGAGGCGAAGAAACGCGCGGCAAAGGCRAGGCAAGAAGCTATCATGCAGCAGATGAAGGCACAACAGGCGAGCTTTGCGATCAACTTTGATGATGCGGGTGATGATGAAGATGAAGTTATGGAAGAGGCGAACCCGACGGAGCAAACGAGTTTTGGRACCTGTATTGTGTGCCAGGAGGAYCTGAATGCCAGCAGGGGYTTTGGTGCGCTRGGYTTAATACAACCRAGTCGACTGTTGCGCAAGCAGCCAGARCTTGCGAGCTCGTATCTGAACGAGGTACTGCAGATGCCGAGTTCACTGGATCGAGCACCGCCTACCTCATCTACAAAGTTCCCCCCAACACACGCAGAGTTCTTGGAAGCATCCAGATCTAACCTTCCACCCAACTTTGAAGGGTTTCCGGCCGCGTATACCAAGTTTGGACTGTACGGGTCAGTTTGCACGCATATGATGCATCTGGAGTGTTTCCAGGTGTACAGCATTTCGATACGACAGCGGCATCGTGCTCAGGCTACCAGGAATCATCCGGAGAATATCCCRAGAAAGGAGTACATCTGCCCCCTGTGTAAAAGCCTGGGGAACGTGATATTGCCCGTCACAAATCCCATCAAAACCACGCTGAATACCGTCCCTTTTGCGGATTGGATACGCGCTGCAGGAATCAGTATCTTGAAATCAAAACCGGATCCGCTGATGGATGCACTACAATTCAGGAATGGGACAGGCGAGTTTGCGTTCTGGTGTGTGCAGGACCCGGGTTATGCGATGGCCTTGAGGAATCCCGATCGATGGGGTGATGTTGATACGGCGAAGATGTTAGATACCCTTATGGTGGTATCCAAATCGTTCTCGCAGCARACGCGACACCTGCGAGACAGACCGGAGCCAGAGGCAGGCGATAGAGGTGCGGGGATTTATCTTCCGGAGGAGTTGATTGGGTATACGATTGCCGGGATTGAGGTTGCGCAGAGGGGGATGAACACCGAGGATGGTTTGGTCGCGGATAATTTGACGGAGGCGCAGATGAGAATGATCAGGGGTTTGCTCCTGTGTTTGGCGAGGCTTGCAGCGATGCAGTTCAAGGGAAGACCTGATGAAGGCCGGGATGCGATTCGGCAGGCTATCATCAAGCGACTTTTRCCGGAATGGAGTCGAATCACCCTGACGTCTTTTTCCTACCCCTTGTTACTCCGGGACCCTTTCACGATATTGGTCGAAACAGCCACGGTGGCCCCGGAGATGATCAAGCAGATCCTGATACTCACCTACTACGCATGCCTGGCTCGGACCGTTATCGGACTGATTTACGTCCTCACGAAAACACGGAGTTACAATATTCCATGTATCGCATCGCGAGCACACGAAGAKATCTTTGGCGACGTTCGCATGTTTTTCATGTCAGTGGTACGACACTCGCCCGTATTCGAACATACCGCGACCGTGGCKTTTGAGACYTTTGGTGAAGCCCGAATAGAAAAGCTCCTTTACCAGCTTACACTACCYTTTCTCCGCCGAGCGGCTATTCTTTGCCGTGCCATTCTCCCYTCATTATTCCCCACGCCTATACTACATGATTCCCAAGCCAACGAGTACAAACGCCTSCTAGACATGCTCGGYATTCCTCCCCTTTCGGATCTRCCTAATCAGGACACACTCCAAAACGCGCTGTCAGGGTGGTGTGCACACTACGGCCATTCACAGGCTGCGTCACAGCTCAGCTGCGGAGTAGTTCTAGAGTATCCGGCGATATATCGCTTAGCKCGGTTGCCCTTGGTTCTGGACAGCTTATTTGGTCAACAGGACAAGGCACTGACGTGCCAGCGGTGTAACACCATCCCAATGGACGCTGCTATTTGTCTCATCTGTGGTGCGACATGCTGTTTCCAGAGTAATTGYTGTACGGATATTGACTACAACGAGCGTGGGGAGTGTAATATGCACACGAGAGAGTACGCCCCCCCCCGGCTTTCTCCCTTACTCTCGGTGTTAATCGGTGTTAATGGTTTTGAACTTTTTTATTTTTTTTTTTTTTTTTAGATGTGGCGGAATGATAGGCGTTTATTTCCTCGTGAAACGCTGCTCACTCCTGTACCTAAACGCAGGTAATGGCACGTTTGCGCTTTCGCCTTATATGGATTGGAACGGCGAAGTGGATATATCCATGAGGTACTGCCTGTAAAACGTTCAGTTACCTGGATACCATGCAGCTGACACCTGGCTTGCTTTTTTTTTTGATCATCAGGCGCGGCCGGCGTCAGTTCCTTCATGCTGCGAGATGGGAGGACKTACGCAAGACGTGGATCAATCACGGCATTCCTACAGTTGTCGCAAGAAAATTGGAGGCAACTATCGACCCAGGCGGTTGGGAAACATTTTAATCATTTCAAAGTTCAATACCCYCCCCCTAAGCARAACGCGGGGAAGGCATCATCCTTGATGAACGGGCGGCATTTTTGTCCTTTCGCTTTCGAGCCGAAACAATGATTCCTTTCGTTAAGCCTCTCTCCTCGTTAATTGGCTGGTTCACACAGCCTCGGAATTAATGTGTACTTTGATGAGGTTTCTGTCCTTTTTGTTGCATCCTTGTATAGGGGTTCAATCTGTCAAATGCAAACGCGTAGTTCAATTGCAGTTGTAATAATTCGTCTCCAAAGGATTTCAGTTGTAACCATTATGTATCGGGTTGTACAGCTTCTGTTTCAGACAAGGAAGCGAGAGAGCCATAAGCTCAGATACTCGAACTTTGAGAACTGCTCATTTTGGGGTGGAATAACCCAGACGTGATAGAGTCCGATCTCGCCCTAGAATCCTCATGATTTCAGCAACGCTAGGTCCATCCTGCGTGTGGCAATGATCAGTCAAAAGGCGTCAGGTGTGAATACCTAGTTCAACAAACCTTCATCCCCGTGAGGGCGTGCCGTAAAGATTTCATGAAAATTTTAGGGGGATACCCCAGACGGTCCTGTTCAGTGTGAAGGAGAGTCAGGAAGTCGTAGTTCCTCCAGGGTTCGGGCACTCGTTTCAGCTTTTCATGAATGTCTGTAATAACTCGTTCTGCGAGGATCAATGAGTTAGAAATCAACGGCAGCGGAGAGGGGCAGTGCCCTACCGAGCTGAGATGTTGGGATCTTCTTCAGCATACCCTGAGCCTCCTGGCTCTTGAAATCAGGCTCAACGAAAAGCCAAGGAGCGTGRACAGAGATATCGGAGATATTGGTTAGCCGGCCCTGGCATATCTCGATCAGTCGCTATGAGGACTTATGAAATATATATTGAGTACCTCAAGGAGGAGAATAGCATCCTTGATGTGTTCTACGTTCGTGTATTGACTGGAAGATATCATCAGGTTGGTAATCGAACAGATAAATGATGAAGCTCAACCCACCTTTTTGGGAACCGATCCTTGAGTTCATCAACAACTTTCTCAGCAAGCTCCCCRAGCCCTTCTGGATTTGACCAAGTGCGCATTAAGTGGCGTTTGTTGATGTACTCCAGTTTAGCAGGGTCCAAGCTTGAGCTTCGGTGTGTCATGGCGGACAGGTCAAACTATCGGTGTCTTAGTCTTCACATACTGCCCTATCCGAATGGGAAAGCACTTCACCTCATGAGCGAGTTCCTCTAACGACATAATAGCCGTGCTATCTGGGGCATCATGATGACCAATCTGTACTGAACTCTCTTCCCTCTCTGGATGCCGTACACCCCAACCAGCCAAAGCCAACCAGTTTAGGATCGCATTTGGCTCCCAGCCACGACGCTGAAGAAGATTCACTCAGGCCTTGTGTAACACTGGTTTCTGGACACGTACAATATAATCAATGACCTGGACATCCCCATTTCTCTTTGACATTTTCGACCCATCCGGGTTRACGAGCAAAGGAATGTGTGCAAATTTCGGGGGTGTGAGCTTTAGAGAAGCATATAGATCGAGATGAAGCGGTAATGAAGGGAGCCATTCCTGCTAAGATATCAAAAACCACCGGAAAAATGTTCATCAGGCATTTGGAAACTGACTTCTCCACGCAACACATGCGTGATTCCCATTTCGTGGTCATCTACGACGGAGGCGAGGTGATAGGTTGGGAATAGRTCACTTTTGAGAAGRATTGGGTCGGTTGGTARGGATGCATGCGCATCCCTCAGCTGRCCAAATAYCAGATCAACTGCCGGTGGTCGTACTGGTAGGTTGCTATCCTACAATTTCAAATAAGTGCCGGACACAAACGCYAGATAGAGTTGGACATGTACGTTCAGRCGAATGATGGATTTCTCGCCAGCTCTRGCACGACGAGCCACCTCTTCGTCGGTAAGTTGAAGRCAAGACTTATCGTAKGTCGCATTGGAACCTGTTCGTGCGAGCTTCTCTCTTGTTTCCGCTAGYCGRTCGGGTGTGCAGAAACAGCGATATGCATGTCCTAGCTGCCTAAGGTTAGTGKTGAAGGACCAGAACCTGAAACTGGTATATGAACCTCCAGAAGTTTCTTCGAGTAAGTTCTGTAGAGGTCTAGACGTTCTGACTGATATGATTAGAGCTTATTGCACAGGTTCGTTCATAGGCAAAATCCACCTGAAAATAGGGTGCTTGCGGACCGTCCCTTCCAGGGCCTAAAGCTATTGTTAACCCAGCGACACAAGAACAGCACTCCGCATACCATGGTCGTACTCAAGCCCCGCCCACTCCAATGCATATCTGATACCTTCCACTGAACCCGGAACGGTCCTCGTCTAATGGGTCATCAGCCCATGCACAGCGCAAACCCAATCACGAGTCCTCTCACGGCGTCAGTATCTTCTATCCTYAGAATCCATTTCCCCCCGAGTTTTCTCGCATATAGATGATTGTACAATGCCATGCGTAGGCCCCCGAGATGCAGAGGGCCTGTGGGAGACGGGGCGAACCGGAGCAAAGCCATGGCGCGCAAGCAGCGACTTGGGACAAGGAGRACTTGTCTCCTCACGTGACTAGACGCGTCTTTGTTCGATGCATAATCACGCAAAGTTACCAGTTCCCTACTCAGTCAGGGGTGGTCCTCATCAGGCTCTGGGTCGTCATTACAGACAGTGTGGCCAAATGGAAGTCGTGGAGCATCTATCAGGTCACTCCAGCCAACTTTCAACTTCAGGCTGGTGTCGATTCAAATGATTAGATCCTGACTGACAGGTTCGGCGGAAATGACAATGCTCCTGCGCGCTGCAATACATCACAGCGAGTCACGACTATACTGCGGTGGTACACGGAAGGGGATAAGCAATCATCTYGACTACGTTCAGAAATCAGGTATTGACATTACTTGGATTCTTGKATTTCTCCAGTGGYCGAAAATGTTGGATCTATAACACCACGGAGAACCYCCTACCACGGGTTAGTACCAAGGTCTGCCCATTGTCATTGGTCTAAACACTGCGGATACTGGGCGCAGGATAATAACACCCTAACCTTACACTTTAATAACCTAGATAATCTTAAAGAACTAAKCAATTTTCTCATCCTCGGGACATTTTTCTAATGCTCAATACCGTTGTTAAGCCGCAAGAACCCTATAGACCGGCTCGTTATGAAMACTATTCATTTAGTCCTATTCATTTACATGTTTGCAGGTACGAGTACTGCAGAGCAGAGATAAATTGATTTCTCTAATAATATTTTGCCCTTCAATTCACCCTCCCGATATCATCCAGGTGTTTCATCACAGACTATCACAGTTTGGGAATGAGAAGCCTCCTCTTCTTGACCTAACTACGGAGGACCCAGCCATGGTTCAAACCATGAACGACTGGATCAACAACTTGGTTCAAACATACGGGGTTGACGGACTTCGAATTGATGCCGCAAAACATAAAGTTCATAAGATTTCTTGCCTGATTTTGTGGGGTCCGCGGGGGGCGTATACATTTGGGAAAGTGAACTTCACCCGATGATCAAGAGAGACGACGCTACTGTTAAACCTATGCCTCGGKCATCTCGGATCGGGTCTCCTGTACTTCAGAATACAACCGTAAAGTCCGCCTTGCCGTTTTATCCCTGTCCTACTGACCGCTTCTGGCCCCATAGAGGTCTCTTGACAGCGCACTGGACTATCCAATGTGGTATGCGCTGACCGAGGTATTCGGCTYCCTATCCGGCAATCTGTCAACACTCATAGACGTCCCCTCCACCCGCACAACAGATTAACAAGAATGGTCTATTTATGACAGGATCATTTTCCGAAAATCATGACCATCCCCGGTTTCAGGCCATCACCCGAGCCCATGCCATATTCGTATTTTCCCTCACTCACCGCTGTTTCACTGACCCCCATGACAGCTCGTCCGAAATGTTATAACAGGGGACCTTTCACCCTAGATAGAAGTCAAATTTATTATCATGGTACGATATTTTTCCTTCCTCAATATATAGATTCGTGTCAACCATCCATATATCCCACCAAGCCATGAGTAAGAGTTTCAAGGAGGAAATGCCCCCCCCCTTCAGCCGTGTGGCATAAGGAATTCCATCACATCTCGAAGTGATTCCGAAATTCTAATTGGGCCGCCCGAGCAGGCTACAGAAGGCCGACCGAATATACCTCATCCAACAAACCGCTCGCGGCCCACGTCCGAAGGTCGGACACGGCACGGAGGGTCGCGAGTCCGATAAACCGCCGGCTCCCTGTCCCGTGCAGGTATGCATCAGCGAAACGGGATCCCGTGAGGCCCATCAAAATATTCTACAGGTCAAATCCCATCCCCCACAGCCAAACCGAATCGATGTCGCAATGTCCARATCTCACTCTTTCTTACGGGACGTTGGATCCAACAGCACGGCCTCAGCGTCAGTATACCGTCGTCATCAGGTCTATTCAAAGCTAATGAACGACTCATTGATGTATTTACATGCACTACTTCTGTTCTACAAATAACGACGGGGAACTATTGATGCAGGCCGAAGGAGGACTACCAACGGCGTAACAATAGAACCATCCTCAACGTCATCAATCATCTAACACCCCTTACCATTTAACAACCCACTAGCACGCAAAGGACGATATTATCATCTATTCATCGCTGATTCTGATACTACTATCTGCATCAAGGTGCTGATGGGGCTACATCTATCCTCTGAAAGGATGACGCCGCCCTCTGCCCAAATGCCGTCCAGCAGTTAACAGCAACAGAAATGGTGATCAAATGGTTGCAAAGCAGCAAGCTGGGAATCTCACTCATGTCATGTTACTTGTCATACCTGGTCATATGCCTAGTGACATCATTGACATCATTTGTGAAAAAAGTAAACAAATAAAAATCAAGAACTCGTGACGCAGCTGCTGTACCTGATGGGTCGTCGCAATTTGGCAAGATCTACAAGTGTAATGAATGATTGATGGGGTTGGCTTTCAATGGTATAATTTCGACACAGGTAATAACTAGTGCATGATTGGATGAGATGATCAAGGGTATGATAATGATATGATATGATGGACATTTCTCATAAATACACCATGGATACCGTACTATCGTTACAGGATCATATTCACTTGCTGGTTTTATATATAAATAATATGTGTATCCTGCCAGAATTAAGAGCACTACACCAAGCACGGAATGAYGATAACAAGTCGTTTCCGTAGAAAAAAAAATAATTACTAGATGTACAAACTAGCAACCGAAATCGTCATGATGGATCAGTTAGCCAAAGCAAAAGGGATGTAGGAAGTATCACATAAACATGATCGCAGACGTGAATCATAAAGGGGATGAAAGTCCGCTGAGGCGCCTCGCCACGAGACGCATAAAGGACGCAACGATGCGGTGGAAGGCTCTCGGAGAGACTAGGCTAGAATCGACAATGATTCTCGTGATCGCCAATCAAAGTGGTCGCAGAAGTTACAGAGAACGGACGGGGACGGGTTTTGTATCCGGATTTGGGGGAGCCGCTGGCACTGACATGGCTCATGTCTAGTTTGCAAGTATTGCACTGGACATCGTTGTAACACATAGGACAAGTGGGGCCAATGGCTTTAGTTGGGCTCAAGTCGGTTGCAGTTGAGGCGGTCGGAGGTCGCTCTTGGTCTTGAAGCTCCAAGCTCGTTTTCCACTCATCGGGGAGGCCCTAAAGGAAGCACCCCCGTTAGCCCTGCCTCCAAGAAGCCACATGTAGGAAGAGACGGGTAAAGAACACTCACGGTGAACGCCTGTGACTTGGAGTCCCAGCCCACATGTACATGAAACTCGAAGCCATTCGGGTTACCGATATGGAGGCGTCTGCTGCGGGAGGCAATGCAGCGGTCCCACCTGTTGAGATCCGAAATGTTTGGTAGGGAAATGTAATATCTGCAGTTATTTTCTGCCGTAAGGCGTAGGACGAATGGCTTTGAGTCCAGTTTGAGTTGAGAAACATCAGTGATGTGAGGCAATCGGATGGTGACTTCTGGGCGTGAGGACTGATGGATGGCATCATCAGCCACGGCATCGATAGGTCGATGGGGGTTGTTGATGAGAAAGGTGAATATATTTAGAGAGGGCGCCAGTTTGAAAATGGCACAATGGCGAAAGGAGTTGAGATTGTTAGTCATCAAAGAGGCTTCTCTGTGATAGATGTTGGAGGCCATACCTGGGATTTGTGGATGCGGAGTGTGCGCGAGGTCAATACGACATAGCGCTCGTGCCAGAAAGAGAACAATGAGCGCTTTCCAACGCGCTTGACTTGGTAAAGCCCCTCGAGCACCATTGGCGGCACTGAGCTTGCCAGGTTTCCMGTCGGGTGTATCGAGGGATCGAATACATAACGGCATGTAGACGATGTCGAAGCTGAGTTGGTTCGTTTATGTGTTGCAATCCTGATTGGGTCAGTCCGTGCCTCTGCACAGGGGTCGTAAGATGCACGTTTAGGGGAAAAGGACTGGCGATGTGTTCGCGTACGACTGAGCTCGCAGCTCGGTCGGTAGTGGGGGTCGACTGAGGATCCACGTTTGCGGGATTTTGAGGCTTGCATACGGTTACGCAGGGCAGRTAAACGGTTGGAATTCCGGAAAAAGTCGTCGCTCGTGAGGTGGACCTCGTGGATGAAGTTGAAGGGACTGCTAAAGTTTCCTAGGCGGGAGCGRGGGTAAATGTCGTCTTGCCAGTCATAAAGAGTTGCATCATCCTGGAAGGAGAGGTAGTATTTCCTCCCACATGAAGATTCGAGCATAAGGCACGCTGGTGTTAGGTCTATCCTCTCGATTTTGGTGATTGATTGCAGTGGTATGCGTTTCAGCGGGCGGTGTGATGATGCATGGTGGTAAGGCTGGAAAATAGAGAGTAAGATACGGGAGAATGGGCCAAGGAGCACTGTGTAGAGGCACCTACATGTTGTACAAGGAGAGCGTTTTCCACAAGCGTGAGCTGCCTATTCTTCCATAACCTCTTGGACAACACCCCGATCCCTCTAATGCGTATCACCCTGCTTCGCAGAATCTCGGTGTCCTTTGACAAGTCTATGAGGTCCTCGCCTATGTTCATCGCAGGCGCATTCTTGAAGCAAAGCATGGTCCGAGTCCGCGAGCTAGGGGCACGTAGGACACGAGGATGGATGCGGCAGGGCAGGGTGATATTATATTCGACCAAGGCAGGCTGATGGTGTGGTGGGCTAAAGTAGGCCTGCCCCCAGCAACAGGCCGTATGCTGCAGTCCCTACCGATCAGATCGTTGACGTAGATGGCACCCGCAGGATGTAGAACACTATGACAGAACGTCAGTAGGCCTCAAACAACATATAGTGACGAGTTGTGCTTAAAGGCTGTGACCCTTGTGAATTGCATGCTAAAACAGCACAAACCATCAGTTTGCCATCCCCCCTGAGACTCGGTTTGGCTGTAGCTTCTGGAGCCGGGCATGTGCAGCACTGACATGTTTGGAGCACCGTGAAACCATCAAAGGTGCGGAGTATGGGCGTTTGTCCGGTGATGACTGATCTCCTTATGTCCGTTTATCCCGAACTCTCCGGTAGACGACCCGCTCAATATTTCATTTGCAAGAACAACACATGGTCTGGGGCAACGGCCGCTGCATTCTGCACTCGCACCTTGACTTGACCACAGCACAACGCGCCGCTGTAAAATCAGCCGGAGACTTGTAACAAATATCTAAAGACCCACTGAAGCACCCCTAGTCGATTGATGGGGTGTTGTGCATAGTTATTGCATTCAGGTCGCATGGCCTTCATTCACCCTTCCAACAGAAACAGAATAATGTCCATCACGTTTCGACCATGTCGCGTGCTTGGAAGCTTGGTACGGTAGTGATGCGGCATCATATCTTTCGAGAACCAGAAGTTACATATACCCGACAAGGGTGCTAAGACGGTACAAAATAAACAAGCGGCAGTTCGGATGCTCCTTCTACATTCATTTAGAAGTACAGTCGTGCTTAGGATTTAAGATGGCCGTTTAGATAGAACTACTCAGCCGGCTGTAAAATTAGCTTTTCGGTGGCGATCCGGCCCAGCTTTGAACTCTTGCAACAGRTACCGAACTTCTCCTTGGAGATCTCCAGAGGGTAAGGGAGTAAAAAGWTGTAGACTGGCTGTTCCATTTTATTGTTCAGCGATTAATCAGCCTTAGCCGCCATCTTATATCAACTTGAACGATCCGATAAAACTACCAAAGCAAGAYTGGTTTAAAAATCTCCCTGGCATCATTACAGGTCTTGTATTTACTACTTCTCCATAAATGAAGTACCAGCCRGTGATATTACACTATCTCCTCTCCTGCTTCTTTGRTGTTTGGGACCAGACCGAACGTACCACAATGGATGAGATGACTTCCCTAAGCCATCAGTTAACCCAATCTGGATCCCTGCATTCTATTCCTGGCGTCCGGCTCGAGAACGGAGAGATGCATTCCTTTGGAGACTAACCGGTACCTCTGCGTCTGCGGGCACACTATCACGCTATAACAAGGTCGATACTCAKTATATCTCCCACCATCATAGCCCTTCATCTCAACAAATGGCTGCTGTTGCATCAGCTCGTGCACTCAATGGGTGGCACCCTGGAGAAACTGCAGTGCAGGACATCATGAACCTGCCTGGCAGAGTAGATATAACCGCCGTTGTGAATCACCTTCCGGACCAGCATCGATTGTTCCACACTACACGGTTGCACTTCCTCCCAGTAACGACGCTTGATGAGTGCGGGCGGCCCTGGGTGTCTATACTCTCCTCCAGGAACGGAGAGCCCGCCTTCATCAGTAGTCCCACGCCAACATCGCTGCACATYCGGGCCCATGTTTGGGATCATGATCCTATTCTTCGCAATCTAACCGGAATTAACGGAAARCCAGCGACCGAGGGAACAGAGACGCTAATCTCTGCCATCGGGATAGAGGTATCAACCAGAAGAAGAAACAAGTTCTCTGGACACGTCGTAGATGCAGTRCTGGTAGATAAGGAACTTGTACTGGACCTGGCTGTTAATCAAGCGCTTGGGTATGCCTAATTTATCCGCAGCATCTCGTATCTGATGAATTCTCYGTCCGCAGTCTGTGCCCTAAATATATCAGCGTGCGCAAGTTGGACTCTTATTGTTCGACCGATCCACAAATTATCCATGAAAAGCCAACACTACAACCCAACGACCGTCTACCCCAGGACGTGATTGATTTCATACACAGTGCCGATACAGCATACCTTGGAACATCATATATCGCACGCCCAGAAGACGCTGAAACTTACCCATCTCATGTATCGAYCAATCACAGGGGAGGGAGACCCGGGTTCGTCCGTGTACGGAAAAGCGATGGTCGTACTCTAGTACTGCCCAACTACAACGGTAAGCATCTAATTGTTTTCGAGGGTCTCGACCTCTGAGCTTGAGTTTCATGGTAGGAAATCGACTGATGAACTCTATGGGTAATATTCATATCACACCCCTGGCTAGCCTAGCCTTTCCATCATTTACAAACGGCTCTATTCTATACCTCACAGGCGACGCCCAGAATCTCTTTGGGAGCCAGGCTCGCGAAATTATGCCCGAATCCAACGTCATCGTTACCATCAAAGTAACGGGGTACGTCTTCGTGAGAAACGYCTTACCTCTCAGAGAGGCCCCCAACTCTACCACAATCAGTCCGTACAGCCCACCGATACGGTATCTGGCAGAGGAGAGACCACCTGAAAATAGCTACCGGGACATCATTCTCTCCCTCCAGAGTGCCAAGATCCATAACGAAACTCTCGCCACCTTCACATTCGAGTCTCCTCAGCCTCTTGAAATTGGTCCGATCCAAAGTGCTGTTTTGGATCTGTCAGAATTCATTAGAGTCCGTTCGCGCGAGTTCTTGGATCGGGTCGAAGGTAGGGCCGTCGAGAATGACGATTGTGTCCGAACATGGACCGTTTCTATCCCTCCAACGCACGACGAGCCCCGACGTTTCAGCATAACCGTCCGCCGAGTAGCTAGCGGGTTAATAACACCTATCATGCACCAAATCGTGAACAAGGTTGCCGGGGGGCAGCCCTTCAATTGTGTAATCCCCCTATCGCCGTTCAACATTACCGTACGTCTTCGGGGAATTACTGGAGACCTCCCGACTCCCGAACCCATTGCACGATGTGATGGCGGAAGACACTTGCTATGGGTTGCGGGAGGGATCGGAATAACGCCTTTCCTCAGTCTGACCCGATATGTCGCTCGGTGTGTGGCCTTGGAGTCAGGGCTCTGGGACATCGTTCTGATAATCTCCACCCGGGAACCTGACGCTATACTGTTGCTCATTATCGATGCCCTTGGCGCGTTGAAGGGCATCAAGAAGTCGGAGGATTTCACCTACGCTGTGCACATCTTTACTCCTTCCGCTGAACCTGTGTCGGTCCCGGAGTCTTGGCCCCGCGCTATAAGCCTTCGCTTTCACCCGGGTCGTCTCCCTGYTGATGGCGGCATTTTCTCATCTGTAGGCGCTAAAGAAAGGGAACCACATATTTGTGGGCCTCTTCCGTTTATCACAACTGCAATGGAGGCCATGGAGAATGCTGGGGTCAACCCCGAGARTGTCAAGCGGGAGCGTTTCACCTATTAATGTACATAGTTATGCACCACTACTGTCTACGTTGATGTCGGAGCYMGACAATAATACATGTATTGTACACTGCAT
>JAECYV010000046.1:96265-111664 GCA_023014305.1 Lepiota subincarnata
TYKKTKRAWTTKGKTKGGAGGTCACTTYACTYTGAGAGGYGCTAAGTTTGTAATCAAGCGCTGTGATCAGGCTCGGTCTTCATCCGAGTTGACTATTTTTGGATTCTAAGGGAGGAGTAGGTGTCCTGAAATACAATAAGTACGTCATCAAGTGTACATTAAGGATCGCATAGCCTACTCGGGTATGTRGCGACTTGAAGTTCTTGCAAGTTGCGATAGACGCATGTGAAAGTTCGGTTTGTGATAATATCCGAACAAGACTTAGCATTATTGACAAACGTACTGTAGCGTCTATAATARACTATAACATTCTTTTTATAAAAAARCATAAGAGCTCACCTCAGCGTCACGAGAATATAGCGTGAACGGCTGAGGCTCGCTGTTGTTCTRAAMAATATAAACTGTGTAGTTAGAAAAGCGGAACACCGGAATAAGGAAGTTAGTAGATGTTCCGGTGTGCGTCGCTGCTGTCTACCTTTTGTGGTAATGAGAATAAATTGAAAAATAAGGTCAAAAGTAAACTTGTGATTGGTTCGAGGCTTTGGCCGTCGYGCTTCACCAACAGGCTGGTCTCCGATTCGGTGAAGTCGAGAACATATTAAAAAAAAGAGGAGAGAAACGTATGTAGGACGTCTTCATTATTTTATAAGAACTTAGGCTTGAGGCGGAAATTATTTAAACTTAGTTGTGGTACTTATTTTCTAAAGCAGTCAATCTCAGAAGTGGACTTCAAGTTTAAAGGAAGGTGTCACATTAGATATATCTATTAGAGAAGGTGATGACTACATGATTATGAATTACTACAACTTCCCAATAGCTTAGATTATGAGGGAATTCAGCGGGAAAATTATGATGTATCTAGTAAGGGGTGGAGGTGGCGTTGATACCTTGAGCAATCCTACTGCCCAGTGTAGCGTTGACGTGGGCAAAGATCTCGACTTGCTTTTGCTTGATTCTCTTGTCAGTGGCCAGGCCCAGGTGCCCAATAACATTRGAGATGAAGTGCTCTTGATCAATGTGGGAGAGGCGGCTCCACTGTATACCGCGTTATTAGAGATGTTGTGTTTGAAAAATGCAAAGAAACAACGTACGAAGCCACGGGCTTGATCAAAGTCGATTTCGCTGGGAGTGCTGACGTACTTGACTGCTCCACCAACCCAGATAGTATGGTTGTCATCGTTATAGGGACGCTCGGGAAGTTGAACGGGGTCCTGGGTCGAAGCGAAGACAGGGCGACTGCCTTGGTTGTAGAAGGACATGGCACCGTCGCGAGTGAAAGTCGCTGCAAAAGTGGATCAGAAAGGGTGTGGGTTACCCTCATGTCACGCAAGGACTCACAAATAGGGTTGAGCGGGCAGTTGATCGGAAGCTGCTTGTAGTTGACACCAATACGAGCACGGGCAGCATCTAAGGAGAGACTCRGTYTGGGAAGCGTGTGGGGGATGTGGGGACAACTTACCAGCATAAGCAAAGAGACGAGCCTGGAGAGTAGGGTCTTCRGTGGGCTCAAGACCAGGGGGCTAAGGTGGGGCACAACGTTAGAAGCTTGTCCTGGCATAGTATAATATGTTAAACTCACCATCTGTCCGGGATCGAAGCTGGCCTGTTCGACCTCYTGGTGGTAGTTGGTACTGAAATGYCATGAATTAGTTCGAGAARCAATGCTACTTGGGTGAGCTGTGRCATACGGGTTCTGGTTCAAAGTGATGCGTCCGATCTCRACGAGGGGAACATCTTCAGGRAGCCACTCCTTAGTCAGGTCAAAGATGTTGTCTAGTCGCGACCATGAGCAAAGGGCACTGAATAGTTTTGTTTGTTAACCTACATTTGAAGCTCTCGGCCTGAGTAGCATTCATGACTTGGAAGTACACCGTCCAGCTAGGGTAATCTCCRGCCGCGATAGAATCCCAAAGATCGACGACACCGAAATCGGGATTTGTTCCGGATTGCACGGTAGCCTCCTCTTGTGTGTTGTTCCTGATTCCTTGATCCGAA
This sequence comes from Lepiota subincarnata, assembly GCA_023014305.1. NCBI lineage: Eukaryota > Fungi > Basidiomycota > Agaricomycetes > Agaricales > Agaricaceae > Lepiota > Lepiota subincarnata. The sequence goes on from JAECYV010000046.1 coordinate 98,261, forward strand.
ATTGCAGAGATTCTGTGAGTTGGTTCTCATTTAGCACACACACTCTCGGGGGTGGTGGTGGATTGCACCCACTTGATATAATGCCAAGAGCCATCAGCTGCCACTGCTCGGAAAGTGTTCCCAGCGTAACCATTCATGTGCCTGAGGCAACGTCAGAATTTTGAGTTTGAGAGGGTTTGGAGCATATAGCAYACCTAAATCCATAGGGAGTWCCTAGTTACCGGGTATCACGCGTCAGGGATATTCGGCTAGGCGAGCACGATATAGGGTCACATACCAAGATCGGTGAAAGTCCTCATGACTTGGTGAATGGATTCGTTGTTGGCGGAGAGATAATCTGTAAACAACATGAGTCTACCGCCAAATATAGTAGCGGAAGAAATAACATACCCCAGAAGTCCTGTGTAATTGTCGAAGGGTCATGTTGAGATTATTTCGCTTATACCTAATGGATAAACATACGTTGTGATTAAGGACATGTGTCTATATACACGGCGTTAGGTAACTTTGCATCGTGGGAAGCATGTTTGGACTTACAGCAGGGTGGCGCTTCTGTGAGTGGATGAAGTGGGGGAACTTGACGGGATCACGAAGCCAGAACACAGGGTGGTTGAGGAATACCTGGAGGGCATCTTAGTTGGTCAACTTTTCAGAGGAGTCACAATMTACATACCCAATCGAGAATTCCTTGCTCGGTCCTCATCCTGATAAAGAAAAAACAAAGGTACGGTTAACTGTGTTCAGGGTTGCACAGCGTCGCCTCGCTTACTTGAAGGCAAGCCCGCGCAAATCTCTGACGGTATCCGAGTTACCCGCATTTCCAGCAATGGTCGAGAAGCGAGCAGTAAGCGGAGTGCGCTTCCCGACCGTGGAAAATATGTCTGCCATGCTGAGCTTGGCACCATTCTCGGTGGTAACCTCGAAGTAGCCATGAGCTCCTGCACCCTTGGCGTGTACTTGTCTTTCAGGCTTTAAAGGTATGTCAGCTTCTTTGTGTAGGTAGAAACAAACGACATTATACTGACCACACGCTCACGAACAAAGTGCGCGATCTGCTCAATCTGTGATTCGGGTTATTTGTCAACTTTTGACTCGGGTAAATCTGCCAAGATGGTGGCTTACCAGGTTGGTACCTTGTAGAAGAAGGGGTCCGGTGGTGCCTAGACGATCTGTAACGTAAGGGTTGAACGACCTGCAGAAATGTGAACAACGATGTGGAAACAGTTTTGTTGAGGTCGGAACGTACGGTTGACCTCCCGTGAGCGTATTCTTAAGGTCATGGGCTGGGCTGTTGAAGTGTGCCGCCTGGATGTTTGTGCCTTGATAAAGATCGAAGTGAGACTCAGGACCGTTATTAGGGCTGGACCCGGAACCGGACCCAGCGAGAGTTAGTTTGGCGAGAAATAGGGCGAAAGCAGGAGCAAGTAACATCTTCGGGAACCTCTGTAGGAGGAGGAGTGGGGTTGAAGGAGAAAGGAGTGGGATGAGGGAAAATCCAGAGACGAAAAAACAGCCTTATATGTTTTCAGCCGACTCCATATCCTATCAAGCATTAGCACTTTGGAACCGGGTTCGCTTCCCTCCGATTTACAATGTTTCAACAGCGAATTTGGGTATAACGGATTGGGCTTGCTCCAGAGGTTTCCAAAGAGCATTCAAAGCATTCATCACGATCCAGATCGACAAAAATAGCACGATCGGGAAGGTAAAAAGGTAACGGATCCGGAGGTGCGCTGCCCCTGCATATTGATGCGATTCCTTGTTTTGACACGCCATCAAGCAAAGTCGTTGCGCCACGGAGGCGCTGCTCGTCAACTATGGAAATGGTTAGGCCGAAAAAGAGAGCGCCCCGTCTAAAACAGTAATAGATCGTCACCTCCTAACAGAATGAGGCATAGGAGTCATCACAAGCCAAGGAAAACAGCGATATGAATTGGTTCCGAAATAAGGAAATCCTTTAAGATTTCCATATGTTTATACCGCAGATGATCTCAACACAGTTTCCAAGTGGCAGGTTGTTGCGATAATGTGTCGCCGTGAGCGCATGACACGGGTTCGTACAATTCGGAACAGTAACAGCAGTAGCAAGGGTGGCGGGTTTCCCAAATAGCGGAGCATCGGAGGGACCCAAAGGAGTTGCACGTGACAGCGCCGCACGGCCTTCAGGCATCGTTTCAATTGACTCTACATCCCGGATTACCGACTATGTGGGGGGCGCGCTGGCGAGCAATGACGTTTAAATTTTGATAGCATTTTCTGAGACAATATGTAAAAGACACACAAGACGGAATCACGTATTTTCCATCCTGAAACAGCGGTACACGACAATGGGGGAATGGGAGTTCGGTCCTGACTACAACGTTTTCGAGTGGGTCAACAACCGGTAGTGCAAATGTCAAGCTGGAAATCAGGATCTGTCGAAGATGGCGTATGACAACGCTCATGCTCATGAGATCACTTGATTCGTTCTAGCTTTTTCAGGGAATGTAGATCGTCCGCTGCAGGCGCAGCGCCAGGTGACAAGTCATAGCGTCTAGCGGGGTTGCTCAGTCCTTACGCTGGCAGTGTATCAAAACATCACATGTTCAACTCGGAGAGTAAAGGGCAATGGATCAAACTCGGTATGCATGTATGTTTGTATGTACAGAAATACAAACTCTGTAGGTCCTTTCTACGAATCTGCCTCATCATTTTCTCCCACAGTCCGTCACTGCGGACGTGCTCCAACGGAGAGCGTTCCAGGCTTGGTTGCCTTAACTGCCGGCAATTGATCCATCTTTTCAATCCACGCCAGGATCCTGGGGTTGGTGACCTCTTCCCATTCAGGAACAGTCCTAAGATCGTCGAGGAGAGGGAAGAGGAAGAAATCGGCCCAACTGGGTTTCGACCCATAAGCGTAGCCCTCTGGACCCATCAAAGATGTGACGGTGTTGAGATAGTTGCGCAGTTTCTCAACGCCCTCCCGAATTTGTTTCCTAACTTCTGCATCAGAAGGGTGACCCTCATCCAGAGCCTGGACTCGTGGCTTCACCACCCCGTACTCGAYGGTCGGGAATCCTGAAACAAAGTAAAAAGGTATTGAGCACACTTGAAGCTTTGCATCATCGGTCAAGTTGTGGACCGCACGCACACCACTTACCGAGAAAGGCGATCAAACTAACTAATTCCCACATTTTCTCCTCAATAGCAACGCCTCCATCGCCCGCCACGATATGAAGGCTTGGCTCGGGGGCAATACGGTCAATGAACCTGACAATAGCATGGCTCTCGCGTAGATGTATATCATCTACTTTCTTGCCATCTATCTCTGAAATGACAAGCGTTGGCAGGAATCCAAAAGGGTGGTGCCTCTTGGCAAGATCCGAGTGTGGTGTGGCAGAAGTTTGGTTATACTTCAGCCCTTTGAATTGCAAGCCCAAAGATATCGTACGTGTGAACGTAGAGAACGGGGTGCCAATAAGGGTGAGAGATGTAGACATGATCGTGCAAAAAAATAAAGATGTGCAGGAACTCTTGGATGGGAAGACAGACAAGTGTGATTGTGAGCTAACCCTGGGTAACGAAAAGTTGGGTGATATGTACCGGGCCCCAAACAACGTCAATCACAAACGTGCCAACTCTAGACTTACTCCGAGGACGGCGAAATTTGGCGCTCCTATAGAAGCGGATTAGATGGTGGAAACCGGAGAAAAGAATCCCTACCGTCCGCGCAAGCCACTTGTTCTCGTGACCCACAAGTCGATATTACTTAATCGGGAAAGACCTTGGAGTTCGACTTGGTCGAAACACGTTGAAACATGAGATTCGAAATGTTCAAGCTTTAACGCCATTAAGAGAGTTATGGATTTGTTTTTTGTGGACGATGCCGTTCTCTTTGGTTAGCTGTGTAGCTCCCCGCGGTGGCCTTTCATAGCGCCCCCGACTTTGGTTGAGGGCTGAGAGATGAGGTAAAAATAGACTAAATTGCTTGGCACCCCTGATCGACTGAACTGGCCAAGGGTGCCGCGTTTTTGTGTGGGTGCGTAGAGGCCTCGGGGTGGGGGGAGTCATCGAGCTGTAGAGACCATTACGCATTTTACATTCCAACTCATCATTGCACCTCCTTATCCGAACGCAGGCCTACGCACGGAAGCGGCTCTAGGTTGTTGCGTAGCCAACCCTCCCCCCTCCCTGTCCTGTGCGTCGTACCGGCGCTTGTCGGCGCATGCGGAGCCCTGTTATTTATTTATTTATAGGGGCAAGGAAAAGCCCATATGGAGCATAATCTCTGCAACCCGGGTAAAAACGAATGCTCCCTTTCTGAGTTATAGTGACCCAATTGTTTTGCCTGCTGGGGCGCAGGGGGTGCGATGGTGAACCCCATGGATGGATGGGTTCTCATCAAGTAAACCACTAACTGGGATCTTTTCGAAAGTGTAAATTGTATAGGAGCGTGTAAATCCAATTCATCAGGGCCGCATGGGATAGGTATAACGTGCTGATGCGCGCTGCAACGTATCAAGGAGACCCATCAGGAAGCGGTAAGGGCTAGCATCATCCTCATCCTAGTAGTTCCTGTTTTCCGAGGAGCTAAAAAAGCATGACCCCCTACTTTAACGGACGATCTGTCAACTCACCCACAAATCCTGCGGACAAAAAGGGGAGTGAGAGGGGGGGTGGGTGGGTTGTGAACGGAAGAAGCGCCCCTCATAATACACAGGAACCGTTAAAGACGCTGTTCTACAGGCACCGCCATCGCAATGAAAAAGGAGCGCCCAAGATCTGGGAGGGATCTATTTGGAGACGAAGTGGCGTCATTATCCACCGCGCTGGGGTGAGATTCCGGAGCTTAGCTTTTCAAAATAGCCCCATTTCTGTTTTGACACATGTCCCGGGAACTCTTTGAAGCCTATTTCCGTTCTCCAGTTAATTCCCCGGATCCAGTTTCAGATTTCGCTGCGCTTGGATGAATGTAGGGAAAAGAGTCTATTGAGGGAGGCATCTGAAGACAAGTGAAGAATCGTAATGAAACATTATTGGGGGTTGGGTATACACTAGGGCAAACATTTTTATCTACTTTAAACCCTGAGTTTTCTGTCTGATCGCACTGTCAACAACCTGTGAGAAGCTAAGCGTAAGCGACAGAAGAGCCATGACAATCATCACAAAACGAGACGAGACGAGCAAACCCGTGGTCCACTTACCTCATTATGTTCAGAGCAATTCTGAAGCGGACAACTCCTCATAAGGACAAGTAGCAGAAACATTCTCATCGAGCAAATAATATTGCTGAAGCTCCCGAGAATCCGGTTCGCCATAGTTCTTGAGATCTGGGCTCACGGGGATCGGATCGTACTTGGCCAGCAGGCTGCGAACCTTGGAGAGGGCAGCAGTCCGCTTTGCGTCACTGCTGAATAGAATATCGAAGATCCACTTGGGCTGGAAGACAATGGTGAGTCCCTTGGCGTAACGAGTGCGGCGGACTTGATGAGCCGGCGTCTGGACGACGGTAAAGAATGGTTCTCCGCCAAAACAGAAACACCATTGAGCGTGGTCGATAGTGCGGGGGATATGGGCGGGCCAGGGCTTTTTGTCGAGTTTGGTAACGCCATCGAGAAGTTTCCAGAAGAGATTTTGGTATTCCTCGACTGAGTATGGGTTGCTGTTCTGTTTGGCGAGAAGAACCAGGGAGGTGTTAGGTCCCAAACCACGTGCTTTTGGGAGGTAGTCGGCCAGGCATTCAGCTAGTTGACGGATATGCCTGGGATCTGAGAGGTCGTCGGAGTCAATAAAAGTGTAAACTTGATTGTCGGCCTTGTAGCCCTTGGTCGCATAGATGCAAGGGAAGATGAGTTCCTCGTCAAGGAGGATACGGCTGTAGTCATCGTAGGCGGTTCTCTGCCAGGTACCCTCGGGGTATCGTTCGGTAACTTGAGCCCTGCGGTGAAGTCCGGTTAGCCGTTGTCCGGTAAAAAAAAAAAAAGGAAAAGTATAAATTTCTTCTTACCTTGTGAGGGGTTTGGTGGGTTCGGATGGCATCACAGGAAGCTTCCTCGCAACAGCGACCTTGAAAGCAGTGTTGGAAACACAAACATTTGAACCGGGGTTGAACAATCAAAACATACCTTTGCATCAAACGCCTTGGATTTTACCTCCTTGGCGACGGTCGGGAGTCGTTCGTAGACAATGATTCCGAGCAATGCAAGAAAAGCACCGCCAACGGCGAGAGAGGAGAAGTTGAGGATGAATGAAGACATGTTCGGAGCAGGCACAGCCAAGGAAGAACAAATTCCGTGGAAATAAAGAGTTAAGGAACTTGAGGATGTTGAGCACCTGTGAATCGAGTCTCCTCTTGTTAGATTATATAGGTTTTGTCCTGGAGCCTCGAGTACCACACAATACTCCCTTTGGAAGCCAGAGTATGCATCCACAATTACGGTTTTAGTCCCACCCAGAGCTTCTTCTCGACGAAGCGCGAGTACTTCGCATCAATTTACCTCCATCAGGGAGCAAACAAAGTGACATCTGCGTTCGCCCCGCGATCAGGACGATGGGAATGCCAAAATAACCAATCAGATGAGTCAGTAAAGCCGAGTTGTACTGCTGCTCTGACAGGTGAGTTACACCAAGAGCCCAAGAGGACGGTGTTTGCAGCAGTTCTGTCAGCTGACTGCGCACTAGGATCACCGAATTAGATTGAGGTTGTTGGACCGGCCGTGTTTTAGATGTGATTCATAGAGCCCCGCAGCTTAGAGCCGGCGCAGATTTCGTTGTGCCAAGTATATGCGAATGGCCCAGCCCGGCTATGCAAAGAGAGATGGGATCCTGAGCTAGAGATTGACTTCACAACTCCGGTAGAAGACTCCGCCCCACATGGGGCCGCTCTGGAGATCAATGTGAGAAAACACAATTATTCCCCATACAATGTTTTTCATTCGGGCTTGTGTGGATTCCGAATTTACATGGCTAACGCTTCTCAATTGTGGTGAGCTGAATTTTTCTTCGTCAGTGTCGGGGAGATCCCTGAATCAAGGAGTATTTTTCTGCAACGCGCCACAAACATCCGGTTGAAAGAGACCTCCGTCCAAGTGATTTGGAAAATACAGAGCCAGCTTTGGTAGGTCCAGATCCAGAGTATCCGAATGGGTGTGTTCTGGACCAAGTCACGTCCGATTCGTCCGACTAAGCAACGGAGATTTGGGTTTTAAGTGGAACCGCAAAAGGCGGGCGGGACTCAGTCGCCACATGCTAGGAGGTTAGGGAGCTGGGCCGACGTTTACGAACGAAAAAAAAAAAAGCCTAGGCTTTTGGTGGCTCTAGCTATATTTTTGTCCAATCACAAGCTCTGTATTATTCTTCGAAGGACGTGAAAGGTTAAACGAAGCGAAGTGATTGTAAATCTCGCTTGGAGTGCTGTTGGTGTTAGATGTGGATGCATTCCCGGCGACTTCGGTGGGCGGCCTAGGGTCAGTCCCGGTAGTTGGATCTTGTCAAGGCAAAGAGCGCAAATTATCGCACCATAGTTAAAGTATATCCCTAATTGTAGCTCGTCGTCACAAAGTTTTGATTACCGGCTCGGCGGCACGCTGCAGGGGTTTAGAGGCATGGGCTTAAGCCGCGCCGTATCTCACTTGGTGGAGGATGTCGGGTTCTCCAAATGGCCGTCAATCAGATGGGTAAAAAGATGAGGGTTGGAAACTCTTAGTAACAGAGCGCGGATGGCGGGGGTGGAGGGTTGCTGAGGGTTGGTGTGGTTGTGTCTGTTTGGTGGAGAGAAAGCGTTGGCAAGCTCACGCGGCCCGTTGGCGCCGGACACGAGCAACGAAGTTGATGAAGAAAAGACAAAGTAAATCCAAATTAATTGAGTAGAGGAATGGGTTCTTGGTGTGAGCGTAGGCGGTGGCATCGGCTAACGTGAATGGTGACATGGTCCCACGGACTCACAACGCGCCCCTTGCTTCGGTTTCATACTCGTCTCGTCCTCTACACGCGGGCTCGATTGGAAACTTATCTGGCGTGGTCAGAGAAGGCTCAGGTGCGCACCAAAGGCCCCGCAGTCAGCTCGCCCCGTAGAGTCCACATCGTCCACGACATTTTCCTCCCCACACGTGTTCTACGTGACATCCCACAAACTCGGTTGTTGTGCCTGGTAGTACATTCGCGGAGGACTTCGCTGCATGGACGAACCAGTACTACGGCACAGACGGACGGAAGAGGACGGCGAGTTTATGGACACCAGTCTGGAAGGCAACAATGTTCGCGGAATTTCACTCTGCCCATGTGATACATGCTTGGACCCTGATCTCTTTTTGATAGTCTGCTCCTCGAAACCGGCGACGAAGAAGGTTTCTTGCATGGCCTAGAGTCTTCTTCGTGCTCGTTACCTTGGTCTGCATTGTTCTTTTCTATCAGGTGAGGGCTCCACGCGCTGTCCGTTGCCAACTCGTCTCACGCGACGCATGGCTAGTACGAATTGCTAGCCGTTCCTTTCCTCTCACCTGCGGACTCTTGGAGGCCATTACCCACAAGACGGACAGTCACTTCGGGAGCTGATGTGGAGAAGAGGGATGCTATTGTTGATGCTTTCAAGGTGCGCTTGAATGAATGACTAGCCTTTGACCTCTCGAAAAGCTCAATGTGCTGCCCCTTAGCGCTCATGGTCAGCCTACGGTTAGTCCTCCTCATGCCAGATTCTATTCCCGCCATGGGACCTAATCTCAAAAAAACCAGAACGAGACGCCATGGGCTCGGATGAATATCACCCAATAAGTCACACTGGATCCAATTTCTCATCACAAGGTGGAATCGGGTATATGGTCGTCGATGCGATTGATACCCTGTACATTATGGGTCTCAAGGACGAGTACAGGCGAGCAAGACGTTGGATTGAAGCAGAGCATACATTTGACCGCGACAGCAACTTCAACACCTTCGAAGTATGTGCTCCCTTGTATATATCTCCCCTCCTGACTTTATAATGGTTGCACTAGACAACCATCCGTGTCCTCGGTGGCCTCCTCTCGATCTTTCACCTCACCCAAGACAGGCTGTTCCTCCTCAAAGCTACGGATCTCGCCGAGCGCATGCTCCCCGTCTTCGACACTCCAACTGGACTACCAATGTCAATGGCAAATCTCGGTCTCCGCAAGGCCGTAGATGATCCTTACCAGACTGGTCTTGTCAGTACAGCTGAAGTTGCCACCCTCCAACTCGAATGGAGATACCTCAGCCACGCCACTGGAAATCCTGTCTATTGGGATAAAGTAGAAAAGGTGCGTGTGTGTCTGGAGGGGCATAGGACCCGCTGAGTCAAAAGCTCAGCCGAAATATTGCAGGTTATGCAAGTCCTTAAGAATTCTAAATCATACTCAAATCTAGTACCCATATACATGAAGTCAGTGTTACCGAATACTTGGAAGGGGCATTGGGCTGAAGTGTGATATAGCGCGAACACGGGCCTCTTCTTGAACTCGGAGATTCGCCTAGGCTCCCGTGGCGATTCCTATTATGAATATCTATTGTCCGTCCCGTTTCGCTGACCGACTATGATGGATACCTACTGAAAATGGGGCCCTATATAGGAAACAATATCTTCAAACTGTATGTCAGGTTTATTGAACCCTACATGTCACGCTGATACCAAGGTCAACTAGAACGGAACGGAATCCGTGTACCGCGAAATGTACGACGCAGCAATGCAAGGGATTCACGACAAACTCCTCGTCAAAGGAGTGAAAAATGGGATGACATTTACTGTGGAACTGGTACCTACCCACTCCAGAGACCCACAAAAGTACGCTTTCTCTATTGGTTCCCCTCACGTCCTTTGATAAAACGAAAAAAAGACAATACACCCTTTCACGGAAACAAGATCACCTCGTCTGTTTCCTTGGTGGTTCGCTCATGTTGGGTGCCACCACTGCAGGCACGCGGGGTGCATCCGTATCACGGCCACCTCAAGGCAAACAGCTAACAAACACCGGAAAACGAGATTGGAAGACGGGATACCGGTTGCTCGAGACGTGTATCAATACCCACAAAACTGCTACGTGAGTTACCTATTATCATTATTATTTAAAAACCCACACGTCTCCTCATTGCGGTTCGCGGGCTATCCTCCTTAGGGGTTTATCTCCCGAGATTGTCTATTTTCACACCCCAGAGGATGCTCAACAACCAGGCGCCAATTTGAGAGCGGACTGGTACATCAAGGGTGCACGGTGCGCGTCTTTCTTTCCTCCAATCCCTTTCTTTAATAATATATAATATATTAATTTTTTTGGGTTCAGGCCTCATGGACCACCGGTCTACGACGCCCGATACATTCTCCGACCAGAAACTGTTGAATCAATCTTCCTGGCTTACCGCTTGACAGGAGACGCTAGATATAGAAAAATCGGCTGGAGAATCTTCAATTCAATAGACAAGTACTGCCGGTTAGAAGATGGAGGGTATGCAAACATTCTAAACGTGGATGACAAGAATAGTCGTAAAGATGACAAGATGGAGACTTTCTGGCTGGTAAGTCCCCTTTTGTTCGTTGACCCCAGATGCAAATGGACAATGGCTCATGGCGGAGGGATATTTAGAGCGAAACGCTCAAGTACCTGTATCTCTTGTTCTCAGATGAGAGCGTAATTCCACTGGACAGTAAGCCCGCTCATAGTTTGTTACTGATCCCCCCTACCCTTGCTGAAACGATGAACTTTCAGAATATGTTTTTAACACCGAGGCGCATCCACTACCGATATTCACGCCCAATCACCCCCTCGCTGAATTTTAGCACAAAAAACTAACTTATATATTTTTGGACTACTGATATTTTCGGAACTATACTAGTCTTATTTCTGATGGTATTTATTGGAGCCGGAGGAATCCACGAATCTGCCCAGATGACTGAGTCGCCTGAACAAGTTCATTCCCATCCAGAAAACTCCTCAATGAATTCCTCTTCTTCATCTTGGGATAGATCATCAAAAGTTCAAATCTAACATTATCCTTGCTTACCCAAGAGACGCTCACCTATTAGATTAAACTGACTTGTATCAACACCCAGCAAAATCTCGCGCAATGTCATACTGGTCTGCGACTGCTCGCCACGCCATACCATTTCTTGCGCACTATCCCCCTCTAATCCCATTCCATCTTCCTCGTCAAGCAAACCCATCGAGCCGGTAGAAGTCGTCGCCGGCACAAGTGGTAGTCCGACAGGTGGTTCCTCAAATACCATCGGTATGGAACGCCGAGGTGTTCGCATACCCATACTGGGCGTCTTCTTGTGACCAGACGTCCATATCCTGTTRGTGACCTGAGGTGCTTTCGATCGTGGCGTCTTGAAATCGATGTCTTCTGTTGAGTCGTCCTTGGTCGCGAAGATGATCTACACAATACAATTTCAAGGTTTTGTTTTCAATTAAGATCTCGATCTCAGCGCTGATGAGCCATGCCCAACTTTGTGCATATGCTACACACACATACACACAKATGCACACACGCACACGCGCAACACATACCTTGGACACTTCTTCATCAACCACATGATTCCTTTTTTCTGTAGATAGACCAATCATGTTAAGAGCCAAAGAGGCTCTAATAGATTTTCGCGGTTTGTCTTTCGCCTTGAGGGTTTCCCCGGCTGTTGCGCAGCTGTCGGAATCCCCTGTCTTGCTCTGACGCCAGCCCATCTTCGGTCCAGGATCGTGTCGATGTTTTTGCGGTAATGAAAATGGTGGTGGTGGTGCTGATGATGATTGAGGGGCTGCGTGGTCGAGCGCCATTACTCGGAGTGCTCGGTGATCTAGCGTTTGAGGGAGTTTCTGCAACCCTTGGCGAACATCGTCGATCCTCTTCCCAAATCCTTCCTGCATTGCAAGATGCGGCAGCGATAATCTCTMAATCAAGTCTTGATCCATGACAGGCTGATTGGACCAGGTTATTATACACATCAGAAACAGACGCTTTTTGCGGTTAATGTTGTTTTTTTGTTTTTAATTACATACCTTTTGCATCATTTCACTTCCCTGTGTCACTTCACCCTTCCAGAACCTCCACCGGGGGGGACAAATAGCCTTGGTCGATCGCGATGCTTTTGACAGCTCGAGGGTGTTTTGTTCCTTATTAAGCATTTCTGCAAGGGCACTAGAAAGCCGACGGTGCATCGTTTTTTCCGAGAGTAAATCGTCAGATAATAACACCTGGGCACGTCGGCCAGGGGTGTTGTCCATGCTTGTCTCGACCTCTGCATTATTTGCGCGGCGGGGCAAATTTCGAGAAGGAGCTAGGACAGGACGACACAAACGTTTCAGTTCCGTGGGATGACGCGCTGCCGCGACTGGCAAAAGGGGCGACGAGTTGGCCTAAAAGTAGATTAGACAGTAAGTCAAATACCAGGGGATTACGCAGAGTAAACCGGAACGGATCCTCTTTTTTATTTGATTTATCTGACCCACTTTACTCTGGTGCAAGTCGTGCCCTCTCTTTCTATCACCTTCAGGCTGCTGCTGCAAATCAAGAGAGGGTAAAGCCAGGCCTGCCAAATGGACGAGGTACGTGAGGGCGGTCGATCCCCGGTCACCTGCCCAGAAACGACGTTGAATGCCCTCATATTTCTGTTTTACCAGAGCACGAAGATGATCCACGGAGAGTAATCGCAAAATTGAATTTTCTTTTCCCTGAAGGATCATATTCTTTAAAATAGTGTTCATGAGTATCCGGTGGAACGTGGTCAGTCATTGGGGTGACGGACTTGTATAGCCCGAAGATCAAGTTGCCGCTGTGACAGCAGGGATGCTCGTTGGACCCACTCGTGCCTCGCAGCGTGGCATTGAAGAAGCCGGTCGGTATAAACAGTCGGAATCGTAGCTGAAAGACCCTGAACAAAAACCAAAAAAAAGTAAGAGAAGAAAAACCAGAAGGCCCAACGATACAAAAACCCACAAACAACTGGTCTCGCGAATACGGCCTCGACTTGTCCATCAACACCTGCGTCGAAAACGCCACGAGCATACGCTCAAACCTTGAGGAACCAAAAAAAAAAAAAGGATATTTCTTTTCAACAACCAACAATGCCAATTTGGGGATGCAAAAGTAAAAATGCAAGACCGACTTTACTCCAGCACATTCCTCAAACAGCGATTTCCGGACGACAACATCTTTCCACCACGACGATGACGCCGCCACGCCACTACCATCCGCATCGTGACCAGACTGGCCATCTCTTCTCCTTGTTCCTGTTCGTCTTGAATTCACCGAGGTCCTATAGGAAGAAGAGGTCGAGATTGAAGAAGTAGAGGCGGTAGCAGAGAACAAGGCCCGATGACGTAGCGCTTCGAGGTACTTTGAAACAGAGGTCCGGAACGCCAAACTATCCGCAGGCTGAATGCAAGGATACATTGGCAGAATCTAAGCAATTTTTCGGGGTTCGCG
>JAECYV010000046.1:111684-126881 GCA_023014305.1 Lepiota subincarnata
AAAAAAAACAAGTTTCAACACAATGGGTCCACGGAAGATAAGATGAGCTTAAAAAAGAGAGAGATTCTGACATTCCTCGCGCCCGATTCCAGTTGGCCAACGAGAAAGTAGCAGATGTCTTCCATTGTCTTCATGCGGTCTTTCAGACCTCTCAAGCGCGGGTTGAAGATATGGGTATCATATTGGGGTTCGTTTGCGTGGGGGTAGTTTAGTATATGCAGGTGTACGAGGAGAATCAGCGACAGGGGTAACTGCATTTTAAGTAATCAAAAGCGTTGGTGGTGTGTAGTTGGCTTTAATTAGGGGGGGAAGTAAATACATACAAATAGTCCGGAATATACGCCCGACTCATTCAAATATGCTATAGCACTTTCAGTACGCGACGTGGAATGGGACCCGCCCGCCTTCCCAGATGACTTTACCGACATTCTATTGAACGGGTGGGAGGGTTATCTAGACGCCGAATAGTTGAATCACACAACGTTCATGTTTTCAGCATCACAGGAATAATCTATTCGTCATGAAAACAAAAAACTGATCCAACCCCAAACCTACAAACAATTTAAGCAACTTTCCCTCGTCACCTCCCCGCTTTATTATACAGCAACTTAACCTTAAATACCCATAAAGGACAAAAATYATGTCCCAATTAAAATCACAAAAAACTCCCACTTACTGTAACTACGTAACCCACATAACACATCCACGTTCAACTAAAGCAAACCCAGAAGATCAGTCCTATCCTGGCAGAACATTCATCCCGTATATAACTCCCCCCCCCGGTAAAAGAGAGAGAGAGAGAGAACCAAGGGAGCCAAAAGGGGCCATCACATACCCCTTTCATATCTCAAACCCTGGCTCACAAAAAAACGACCCTCAAATCAATCAAAAACCATCAATCACTAAAATCAAAGTTGTGCAAAACAAAGAAACGGCAAACAACTTAGCATAGCCTACAGATATAACCAATGAGCAGAACCCTCACAAAAAAACAAACAAACAAACTATATACATAAAAAAGGAACGACACATACGCACTCAAGTCTTTTAAAAAAAACAAAGGGAACAAGGGATAGCTGGTTATCATATCAAAAAAAAGAAACCCCATGACCATTACTCCTACATAACCCCAACAACAACAACACAAACATACGTCAAAGACAAAAAAAAAACATTAGTTAGCACAAGGAAAAAAAAAACAAAAGAAAGACATATAAGAGCAAAAAGACAAGATTCAACGATATACCAAAACGGTAGTTTTTTGTTTTTTCAAAAACATATGAGAGAGAAAAAAGATCGAGAGAAAAAAATATAAAAGAAAGAGATCGTCCACCAGCCCCTGTTTTTAACAAGCACTTTTTTGCTTTTCCCCACCCCCAGCACAGCCCAGATCCCAGATTCACTGGGATCCTATAAATAAATAACTAGCCATAGTTTGATGTGGCAAAAAAAGCCCCCGTCACCCCTCGTGATTCATCGTAAAAGAAGGCGGAAAAAAAAAAAAAAAACTCAACCGCAACTGACGCGCAAAGCCTTTTTGGTCCCCCAGTACCTTCTACTGTTCATACGAAAATCCACCTTGAATAGACGCCATCCAGATCCTAGTCTTATAGAGCCTAACAGACCACACACATCAACACCCAAAACCAAGCAAAACGCCCAAAAAAAAAACGCACCTGAACAGTTCCCTAACAAGTTCCCGAAAATCAATCCTCTTCTCCGCGATAAAGTAAAACGTCAATTTACGACGATCCCTGCGCACAAAAAAGCATCAAGAACCCCAAACCGGCCAAGACCAAATGCAAAACATACCACTGATACTCCGCATCGATAACCTCCATAGGCAACTTCTTCGCCTTGACTTTACTCTGACACAACTGCAGCGCTTTCAGCTCATCCTGTATCTTTGCAGCCATCATGCTAACACCCCCAACCAATCAACCCAAGAGTGAGAGAAATAGAGAAACAAAAAACATACGCATTATCCTGCTGCCCAGCCTTCCCAAGTATCATCTTCGGATTAATCTCCTTCTTCCCCTGCTGCTGCGTCCCCCCCTGCGCACCCCCCTGACTCCCACCCCCACCAGGACTCAACGGCCCATCCATCCCATACCCAACCGCAGCAGCCGCCGCCGCCGCCTTCTCCGCCTGCTGCCTCTGCCACGCATCCACCTCCCCAATCGTAATCGTATCATTCACAACCGTACCCAAATCCTTCCCCCTATCCGCCTCCACAATCACCAAATCACCAACCGTGATATCCAGAGACAGATCAGTAAGATAGAACAAATCCGTCCGYCCAGCTTTGAAYTCAACAATGAACAGCGGACAAGACGACGGAACAGAGTGCAACGGGACACCCTTGCCAAGATCATTAAGGTTCGGCTGAGATCCTTGGCGGTCATGATGCTGATGCGGCGGTCCATGCTGCTGCGGCAGAGGAGGATTGTTCAAATTCGTCGAAGCCGAAGGCGGCTGCGAAGCGCTCATCGAACTAGCGCTGAGCGGAGTAGCGGGCTCCGAAGGCCGCCGCTGCATCTGTTGAGCAAAGAACGGCTGTTGCTGTGGATTAATCATCCTTGATCCCCCCGCACCGCCACCCGTGGTGGGCGAGATGGGCGAGGGATTGAGACCGGGAGGGACCCCGGACCCAGAAAAAGATGGCTCTCGATTCCTCGAGTAGGACACTTGCGCACCGCCTCCTCCTGCAGTGGTGGCGTATTTAAACCCTTGGCCAGGAATAAACCGTGCAGGCAAATCTTGCTGCTGTCCGCCCCCATACTGATGATGCTGCTGTTGCTGCTGCTGCTGCTGCTGGTACTGATCATACTGACTCCCTCGAGGAGGACTGTCCCTCCCCGCTGAAAACTCGCTGTCGCTCGGAGTCCCAATAGAYTGCCTATACGAACTGGGAATATTCAAGTTGATCGACTGGTACGGCGAGAGCAAATCTCGGGACGGCGGGCTTCGCGACAATGGCGCATAAATGGGCAGAGACGCAGGCTGGCTCGGCGGGTGCGTGGACGAAGAGGAAAGAAGCGGGGGATCATTTGGCCCAAGGTTTAACAGCCCAAGGTCACTYGCAAGATCGTCATCCGACAGCTTGAGATTGTTCCGTCCATAGGCAGTGGTGATCGTACGACTCGGTTCCTCGGAACCACCATCCGCAGGCGGAGCATTAAAGCCAACAACCCCCCTCCGCGGCTGGACGACACTGACACTATGTCGCCTACTCGTTGTGCCACTCCCACCGCCACCACCGCCACCAGCACCAGCACCAGCACCACCAGCACCACCGCCACCCCCGCCATTATCCTCCCCACGTGGATTCGTCCATATCTCACGGAACGCAGACGCGTCATCCAACAAAATCTGGCCRACGTCTCTGCGAAACGGGCTCTGGTTCGTCTCCGTGATCCTGGTTGCCGCCCCGAGCCCGTTACCGAGAAAGCCATTCGAAGGAGAGGATGAGAGAAAGTTACTCGGGGACCTCGCGAGGGTGCCTAGGGAACCATAGCGGCTCGGCCCTGGGGGTTTAATCTCGCCATATCTGCCTGGAATGGCAAGCGGACTGGAGGTATTATTATTGGAAAGAAAAGACTCGTTCCAGCTGTTCATGGCCGACGAGCCGAGAAAAGAGCTCCCAATGGCACCCGGACGGCCGGTAGCGAGGGACTGGGAGCGACTGCGAGTGGGATCATTRCCATAGGACCGTCCACGGCCGAGGGAGGGGGGAACCAAGCGGTCATCATAAGTATCAGACAAAGCCTCATACTCGTCATCCTCGATCGTAGGAAAGACGCGATCTCGCATCGCGGAGGAAAACTGGGACTGGGAGTTTGCGGAAAAGGAGGAGGAGCGGATGGGGATGGGCTGATGGTTGGTGCGATTGGAACCGACGATACGCGAGGCAGCAGGGGACGACCATTGGGTGGCGGGCGAGTTGGCGGTGCCACCACCGAGGCTGGAGGGGATGAAATGCATGGCGGAGGGGGAAGAGACGAAAGAGGGGTCGGAGGAGTGGGGTGGTTGGCTGGCGGCTCGTTCGCGGAGGGATGCCGAGGCCGCGCCTCCTACGGGAGCGCCGTTTCCTCGACCGAGACCGCTGTCTGGACCGACGCCATCGAAGCCAGTCGAAGGGGCGAATCGGCTCCTGCGGTAGTCGTCGTCATCAGAGGCGCTGAGCTGATGGAGGGTGTTGCTGCTGTTGTGGGCCATGGGGGTTAAAACCCAGACTCGGGGCCTCTGTGCGACCAAGATGTGGCAGGGGTGGGGGGTAGAGAGAGGGAGAGAGTTGGGTCGTCTAAGTGGCAGGTACAAGTCTATCTATCTGTGGGGTCAAACAGACATGAAGACATGAGGCAGGGGGCAGACGAGGACAGACATACGGGGGAGGGAGGGATGAGGTCTAGTGGGAGAGTCTAGGTAGCGTGTTGGTGGAGAAAGAGAGAGGACAGCTGACCGAGGTCACATGTTTAAACTACAGTAGCTAGACATCAAACACAACATCCACTGCCCGAAACGCCGTGTTCCCCGGCCACACCTCAATCCCCACCTCGCACTCCACCGTCTCCAGCCGCAGCCCACGCCACCCGCCCTCCCCGCCCCCATAGTCCACCCCGATCCCCACGCCCCCCGCCGCATCCGCCCTGATCCCATCATACCCACGTTCATCCTCGTCATCCTCATCACCCTCACCAGTATGACTACCCTCCTCACCCACCATCACACTCCACATCGAGTCCACAAACAGCTGCGTCCAGCTCCGCGTCGGCTCACTCTTCATAAACACCCGCGACTTTTCTAGCGGCGCAAGTCTCTTCGGTGCACGCCACGACGACCCCCACTCCCCCCGCGGTCCGTCTCTCTCCAGACTCTTCACACTCACCCCCTCCGTGCCCGTGTCCGAGTCCCCGCTGGAAACAGCAACTAGGAGACACAACCGGACCTTCCACTCCAGGCCACCCACACACCCAGGCTGCAGCGGATCCTCGCTGTCGTTGATCCGCACCTGAAATGCTGGACTCGCATCAGATGGAATATCCAACGCAAACGCCATCCGGAGCGTGTTGAGCGTAAACGAGGCAGAGTGCTCCGCGTACGCCCTTTTCAAACTCCGAACACTCGACACAGAGCTCGGAAGCGTCTCGTGCGCCTCAAGAACAGCAGACAGCTGAGGCAGGTTTATGAGAGATAGAAAACAGACAAGCCACGAAATCACATGCCTGCAGCACCCGAGCACGCCCCGTCCGCTCGTTCAGTTCCACAACACCACTCACCGTCTCCCCAAGTCGATACGCAGACTTGGTAAACGTCAACACCGCAACCCGCACCCCGTCCTTGTTCACATCGTACGACGCTAACTTCATCTCAGCACACGCACGCACRCACGCACACATTCATCTCTTACTCACCCTTTTTCGGCATCCGAGTCAAGATCTCCACCGCTCCCCGACACCCAGCCAGCGCCCGATCCTCCTCTTCCTCGTGCTCCCTCGCGTCATCCAGACTCATCCTCAGCCCAGYCTCTCTCCCCACAGGCGATGACGGCTCCTCCTTCTCGTTGACTACCGGAGGTAACGAGGCAAGCAGCCGTGCTGTATACTCTTTCAACTCTTCCAACGATCCTTCCACACTCGATTTCGCTGCTGTTACTTGTCAGAAAAAAACACTCTGAGAAATTGAACCCCTTACCCAGAGACAAATTCGTCGTCTTTTTCAGCTTGGCCATCATCCCACCAGTCTCCTCCACAACCTTCCCTTGAGCCTCTGGTATCTCTCTCCCTTTTCCAAGGCCCAAAACCCGACTGTGAGAAACTGGCCAGAGAATATCATACGGTCTAGGCGGTCGATGCACTGTTGTTGTACCCCATCATTGTGAACAAGGTAAGATCGTCCGAAAAAAAAAGAGTTTTTATTTTTACCTGTAACATGGTTGTACACCCGAATGGGTACCTTCATCACCCGACTTACGCTGCCCATGCCCGGATTCGATTTAGGACTTGACGATCCGGCTCGACACGTCCCGACCACGAGCTCATATGAAAACATCAGTGACCGGCCCTGATAAGTCGGAGGTAGCACATCTGGTAGCTTGATGCTATACGTATCTGTGTAGCAGTTACTCGAAATCAAAAAAATACCACCAGAGAAAAAATAGTACTCACAACTTCTTGATTCGCCCGGAAATAAGAATAAATCAACAGCGAGCATGCTGGGCTGCGCCTCGAATGTCGGTAACGGCAACTCGGGATCGATATTCTCATCCGGTGCAACGCCACCACCCCCTCCTCCATTGAGAGTCCCCGACCCCATCCCACTAGCCTGTCTAGAAACCTGCCCCCCATTAATTTGATGATTACCCACAGGCGACGACGACGAAAGCATAGTCTGATCGCGTCCGCCCGTACCCGTCGACAACAGCGACATCAAACCYACCGAAAAACTCGCCGAGCGTCGGTGTGCACCCGCTGGTCTTTTCCTAGGTTGCCCAGGATACGACACCTCACCACTACCATYCCCACCACCCCGCGGATCAGGAACGGGACCAGTTCCACCAGCATACAACGACTGTGTATGCGTAATATCCATACTTCCTCCTCCTACTACCACCCGTTTCCTCACCAACGCCCCCCTCACGCGATCCATCCTCCTCTTCTGTTCAAGTGTAGTAGTAGTAGTAGCAGTAGTTGCCGTCGTCGCTGGTGTTGTCGTCACCGGTATCCCCCCGTCCTTGTCCCCCTTCTCTGGGATAACACAAACAGTACCAACAAGTTGCGCATACGAATAGAGAATGAGTTCGGTTTGAGTTTGTGGGAACGTAGATGAAAAGGCGGTACGTGGGTAGGCAGGAGGTACTTGAAGGTTCTTATTATTATTGCTGCTGCTGCTGCTGGCAGCAGTGAGAGGAGGTTGACCAAGTCCAAGTTGTATTTGCTGAGAAAATCGTCGGGTGTGATGGTGATGAGGGGGTTGATAGTGTGATGCCGCCGATGWTGAAGGATACGCTTGTACCGTATTCGGACCCCCCACTGAACCACCACCACCACTACCACTTGGGAATGTGATGGTTTGGGTGTAAGACGGGGTAGGCGGGGAAGTCGGAGAGGRTGTTGTTGTGGTACTGGTAGAAGGATATCCAGAGAGTAATGATTCGGAGATGGTGTCAAGGGAGAGGGAGGCATTGGGCGGTGGTGGGGTACTGGGTCGCGGGGGGATGGAAGTCGTAGGCGAGAGAACGTCGAGAGGAAATCGGCCGTCAAGAAGAGATTGTTTGCGGGCGTGTGGATGGTTGGAAGAAAGCGGCAAAGCATTCGTACGCGCCAGAGGCGAGGGCGTATGAGATGATGTCGGTGCTGCGAAAACAAAACGATTAACACTTCAAAAACCAATACTGACAAAAAGGATCCTACATTGGTTGGTATCCCCAAACGCCTGCTTGGAATAGGGCACAGACGCAGCCACAATTCCCTCCCCCARCTGTTCYTCCAACTCCTGCGCCGAAACCGACACCGACAACGACTTGGCCAATAGTTTCTTCCGTCTTTGTTCTAGTAACTCGGAGAACTGTCCGTCCGACGGAGGACTCTTCTTCACTATCCCAACGAGCCCTCTTCTCCTTGGGAACGCATCATCAGTGGGTCCAGTCAACCTTCGAGGGAGCGGTGTGACGGCACTACGCGGTGAGAGTCCCGGCGACGTCGGCGGTCGGGCAAGAGGTGCAGATGAAATCGAATGCGCTCCACGCTTGTGTGTATATGTCTGCGGGCGTGCTTGGACAGATGGTTTCAATACAGAGGGGGAGGCGAAGGAGGCAGATGCAGAGGGTGAGGTAGAGGGACCCACTTCGGGTGCTCGTGTGTTGGTGAAAGTGACGGTGACGGAAAAGTGCTCGCCTGCGAAGAAGGATGACTGGGAAGGAGTTATGACAACCCGCACGGGGGATTCACTCCCGGGTTGCGCTGCATTGATGCCTGGCATGTGTACTTTGTTGTCCAAGTTTAAATAAACACGAAAGAGAGAGAGCGGGGATGATTTATTGTCGTGGGGGGATGAATGTTCAAAGTTCGGCGGCAAGTTCCACGTTTACAGTTGATCGGTGCAATTCCGGTTTGACCGTAACCGCGAGGACTGTTGTGATACCTGGTGTTGTTGTAAGGAATGATCCTAGAGTCATCTAAATGGCTGAGAGAGGACGGCAGAGAATAATATACATACAGTGCATACCCCAGCTGATCAGCACCCACAACCGGAAAGCGAACAGTGAGCACATATGTTTGGCACCAGCACGGCATGCAAATAGCCCAAAAATAACGTCCGCGATAACCCCGACGGGTATTCGCAAAAATGCTCTCGAGAGCAGATTGCTGCTCCATCCGAGCCCTAGGTCTTTGCGAAAAACCCGATGCCAACAACGACACCATGTTTGATTGTTCATCTCGGATCTGCTGTAATTTCCGAACCTGATGTTCCAGTTCCATATCACTAGGTATACGCAAAACATTCACAGCCGGTCGAAAGGACAGTCTTGCTCGGTGGCCTTGCAATTTGGGCCCAGCCTGAGAAGAAGATAATTGAAGAGAGTCGGGAAGACTCATTCGGTCTCCTTGCTATATCAGCCAAACATGTTGGCAGTTCTTTGTACTAGCAATGTGGCTACGCTTAAAGAAGATAAAAGCAAAAGGGGAATGGCTATGATTCGAACAAAGTACTTGGACATTTTGGGACCGATACATGCGCTTCAACACGCTACGTTGACAACCCACCGGGGACCAATGTCGGGTCACCATATGAGAAGTAAAGATAGCAGGTGATAGGTTATTATTATTGTGTTAGCAAGGTGTCTGTTATAGCAGGGCCCCAGAGTTGACTCTACCTGCCGTCGGGGTAACCTTGTAAAGGTTACTCGCTACAGCAAGTGCAGCCTAGAAGACAAATCGCTCCTACACGCTGGGCTACCGACAACATCAAAGCGCTCGGACGAGCGTATTTAATAGAATATAGCCAAAGCCAGAGCTGCCTTCATCTAGCCATCCCGTCCCACATAGTAATGTCCGAGCCCGACCCTGGCTATGCAGCCTTTGTTCAACAATCCCAATGGACCGGTTACTTAGCCTGTACGTCCCTTGAGACCATTACAGAATAACTGAGTCGGCTGATATCGTATTGCAACCAGGCTCTGCAGTCACTTTGCTCGTACATGACACTCTCTGTCTGCTCCCACGAGAGGTAGGAACGCCCTTCGCATAACAATTCACCCCCCAGTAAAATTAAACATCACAGGTCCAGCATGTATACAGGTACTCTTTGGCAGTCCCCTCGTTGGTGGTCAAGCCAGGCTCAACGGAGAGTATCGGCAGCTCTTGGTCATGGATCCAGGGTATATATACCTTCCTCCGTGTGTTGGCTTTTCTGGGAGTGGTGTGCGCATCTCAATCATATTCCCCCCATTCTTTGCAAATAAGCTAATTCGAGCTAGACCTAGCCTTTACGGTGGGTAATTCACTCCTTTTCCTCCTTCTTAGTTCACGTTAGGACTTTAAATATCTCAATACACCAGCAAGGACGAACAATTATCTTCCTGTCTCTGTAGGTCAACCCCATGAACAGCTTAGCGCATCCTAATATTTACTTCCCTCACTAGATGTGAGTGAATAATATCGTATCATGTCACTTGATACTAAGTGGCTAACCTTCCAGTTGCGGGGGTTTCATTATAATCAGGGGATTGTGAGCGCCTTAGCTTCTGCCCATACTCGCTCCTACTGTCTAACTATATATTAGGACAACAGATTTTTTAATTCCCGTTATCATTAAGACAATGATTTTCCTGAGACTGCGTGCATTATGGGACCGCAACGTCATAGGTKAGGAACCCAACATTTTACCAAAATGACAACTCTCAATAGACAAACCCCAGTCGTTGTCATCCTCTGTTTTCTGACATTTGGTTTGTCCCAATTGCCGAAAAATCTGGTACATGAATTGACATTTTCCTTGGTTGATGCAGGTGAATTAATGGTATATCGTGGCTTTCTGAGTCAGCGCAGTAGCCATAAATCATTTGGCACCTCCATTTAGACTGCGTTGGCGCAGAACATTTGGGCCCTTCCCATCATCCTGAAGCATTTGACCGGCCCGAACCCCCTCAATGGCTGCTGGTATGATACTGACATATRCTTTGTGAGCAAAATTGGTGTTGTTAATTGGTGAGTATGCAGTAAATCATGTCGCGACTCAGAATTCTGATTAATAGTTAGGATTTGCCGAATAACTAGTACCAGTGTGTATACATCCTTATTCCGATGTCCGAAGAAGGTCTCACCCATACGAGGTATTGAGCTCTTCTTGACTCTGGTCAAACTCTACCAAAGTCTGAGAGAACTCAATTGCCCTGGGAGCACATTCCGCACTCGGTTTACACAGATGAGAGCACTCACACCCCTTATATATGTGTTCTACCGCGATGGAACATTGTTTCTTATTCCGTAAGTTCGATTCAGTATCTCATTAACATTTTCCCACTAAGTCTAGAGTGCCCCTCAAGAATTTTCTGTCAGCCCCAAGTTTTTACCTGGATGGTCTTGGCCCGCTTATGCTGATCTTTTGTTACCACGTAGTCGTAAACTTGATGGGGCTAATTGCCTCACTCCGACCACACGGGGTCAATTTTTACGCAACAATAAATTGGTCAATGTAAGCCGCTCAGTCTGCTCCGAAGATTATTAYAACGTRGTTTGATACTCTTATATCAGGTGGATACCAGTCGCGTACTACATCTGCGTATGTGTCACTCTCCATAAAACAATKTCTGGCTAGGTATAAGAAACACCTCTAGGGTACAAGGTTGATCCTTAACCTGCGCGAGGCAAATTGCAAACTCACGGAATCCATGGTTTCACGAAAAATTTCGTCCTTGCGAGTGGAGAGCCCAGCTCGCCGAGAAAATAATACCATGGGTGGAAGGGGCAACGAGGGCGTCATGTAAGAAGATGGCTCGAGCCACCGTTTCTTGAGTAGTTTGAATTTCAACTGAATTACCCAAAGGTTRTTGATCTACGAAGATTAAATCATATTTAGGGGATGTGCTCGTACGATGGGAACGTTTTTCGAGAACAGTCTTACTCCGGACAAACCRTATCCTGGCAGCTCGGCTTAGGCTATTTATATGGACCATGGGGTTAAATTTAAATGATATTCAAGAGCTTTCAGCTGGTTTTATCAAACACAGGTAGCTACTGTCCTGTATGTACAGTACATACTCAAATGCGGCCTGACCCTGACTGATTGTCGGAAAACACATCCTATTTTTGGCTCTAGTCAGGGTCACTTAATTACTGAATTACGGCAGATCACAGCCCTCTCGCAACCGACGCCACATCAAATTCACTCTTTTATTTGACGGTGACACTTTCAATCACCACAGAGTGAGCATATGTTATTATCCTTTACTRATGTATACTCACCCGTCTYCTCTGACTTTTTTTTTCCAGATCGAACAGCGCATAGACAATCATGGGAGCCTGTGTTTCCCTGCCCAAAAGACAAAAGCACAGCACCGACCTATTCGGAAAGGGGATGTTTCGTAATCTAGACGAGACGATCGATGATCAACGGCAGGCAGTATTGCTCGCCCMAGATGGAGACATGGAAAAGCCGCAACTTCTCAATGACCTCGGAGTTTCCCTCCACCGTCGTTTTGCATCTAAAGAAGTGCTGGATGACATTGAGGAAGCGATTAAGCATCAGCGACAGGCGGTGTTGCTCACTCCAGACGACCACCCCCGCAAACCAGGGAGGCTCATCAACTTTGGAGTTTCCCTTAAAAGCCGATTTTTACGGACAGGTGCTCTGAGCGACCTCGAGGAGGCAATCAAAATTTACCGGCAAGCGCTGTTGCTTGTACGAGACGAAGACGACGACAAGCCAGGGTTGTTTAACAATCTTGGGAACTGCCTTTACGCTCGCTTTGAACGCACGGGGGCGCTCAGTGATATCGAGGAGGCAATCATAACTCAGAAACAAGCGGTGTCACTCATGCCAGATGGAGAAGCCGATAAACCGACAYTACTCAGCAAYCTCGGAAATTCTTTCCAAAGTCGCTTTTTGCGCACAGGGGTACTCAGTGATATTGAGGAAGCAGTCAAGAATCAACGGCTAGCAATTTCACTCACACCGGACGGACGCGACCATAAACCGGTTAGACTCAGCGATCTCGGTGGTGCCTTGTACGCTCGCTTTCAGTGCACAGGGGCACTCTGTGACATTGAGGAAGCAGTCAAAGCTCAGCAGGAGGCGGTGGTACTCACCCCAGAGGGGCACCCTAGTAGACCGAGGAGGCTCAGCAGTCTCGCGCTCGGCCTTCACAGTCGTTTTCGGCACACGGGTGTGCTTAGCGACCTTGACGAGGCYATCAAAAACCAAAAGCAGGCAATATCGCTTATACCGGATGGACACCCTACCCAGCATGCATTGTTCGGTAACCTCGGCAATTTCATTTACAGTCGATATCAGCATGGGGGGTCGCTCAGCGATCTTGAGGAGGCGATGAAGAAGTTCCAACAGGCGCTGTCCCTCATTCCRGAAGGACATCCTGRCAAAGTCAATTTACTCACCCGACTCAGCATTTCCTTCCRCRGTCGGTTCGAGCAAACGGAGGTGTTCAGTGACCTCAAGGAGGCCATCAGCCATCAGCAGCAAGCGCTGTCGCTGGCCCCAGAGGATCACCGTAACAAGCCCGGGTGGCTCAATAACCTCGGGATGTTCTTCCTCAGTCGGTTTGAACATAAACGGGTGCCTAGCGACCTTGAGGAKTCGATCAAAAACTTCCAGCAGGCCGTATTGCTCGYCCCGGACGGCCACCCCAGAAAACCCGAGTTCCTCAATGGCCTTGGGTGTTCTTTCCATAGCCAGTTTCAGCATACYGGCCGATCCACCGACCTCGAAGAAGCGATCAAGTACCAACAACAGGCAGTGGCGCTCGCCCCAGATAGCCACCTGAGGAAGCCRGTGTGGCTAACAAACCTCGGAAACTCCTTCAGTCGTCGGTTTGACCATGCCGGATTGTCGAGCGACCTAAATGAGGCAATTATCCATTTTCGGTCAGCCGCGACTTCAGGCACCAGCTCACCTTCAGTCCAAGCSAGGGCAGCTCGAAGGTGGGCTTCTCATGCAGTCATTTGTGGTGATTTGCRTTCCGCMGAGGCTGCATATGAACGTGCCATCGATCTCATTCAACAAGTCGCTTGGATTGGAGAATCCGTCGCCACACGCCATGCCCAGCTTCATAAGCTCGGCGATCTCCCAAGRGARGCTGCTGCATTCGCCCTGGATATTGGAAAACCGGATCTTGCCCTCGAGTGGCTCGAACAAGGGCGGTCGGTTGTCTGGAATCAATTGCTCAATCTCCGCACTTCCACCGTCGAGCTCCGTCAAGCCTACCCAGATATTTGTKCTGAGTTCACRCAAGTCTCATATGAACTTCGGAGCGCAGTCGCTCAGGAGCAGCCGGTGGATATAGCGGAGCTACCGGCTAATGCCACGGTCTTCCTCGAAGAGCAAACTCAGCGCCGCCATCGTCTTGCTGAAAAGTGGGATTCGCTTGTGCGGAGGATCCGATCGCTCCCATGCTTTGAAAACTTTCTTTCGCCGAGAAAGGTCTCTGTTCTGAAGGAAGCTGCAGAGTCGGGCCCTGTCGTTGTCATCAATGTTCACCAACGCCGTTGCGATGCGTTGGTACTCGAACCAGGGCGAGACGAAGTGCATCATATCCCGTTGGATAAATTGCGTTACGAGGGTGTAGAGAAGATGCGGAAAATGCTTAGAGAATATTCAGCAAACTCTTACCTTGCGAGGCGGGGCACTCGTGGTGCTGGTCCACCAGTTATAGTCGAGGGCYCGTATATGACGGGTATTCTTGGGAAGCTCTACTCGAACATCGTAGATCCCGTTCTTCAAGACTTGGATTTGAAGGTGAAGGCTACCCTTTGCAGTCGAGGTATGACAACTKATATTTATTCCAGACGGTGAAACCAGACAGTTTGGGCCTCCCTCGTATTTGGTGGTGCCCAAYAGGTCCCCTTACATTCCTTCCACTACATGCGGCCGGCCGGGAAATCGGAGGTGAGAGAGAAGAGGCCTCGAACTACGTTGTGTCGTCATACATACCGACGGTCAATACCTTGCTGGCGGCGAGGGCAATAAAACGACGGACGTTCAAAAGGCTTGTTGGTATTGCYATGATCAACTCTTCAGATTTGATCTCACTCCCAAGCGCCGAGGCAGAGCTGGCAGAGATAGAGAGAATTTCCCTCGTCAGCCCTCCTAGATGGAGATTTCAAGTTCTTCGGAACGAGCAGGCAACTGGGCAGCGGGTGCTGGCTAAAATGAGAAAAAGCGACTGGGTTCACCTTGCTTGTCACGCTGTCCAAGATGTGAAGGAGCCTACGCGGAGTGGTCTTTGCCTCCACGATCAGCGCTTGACGATCACTGATATCATTGCCAAACCATTTACCCACGCCGATCTAGCCTTTTTGTCGGCTTGTGAAACAGCAACCGGAGACGAGAAGATATCAGATGAGGCGGTGCATATCACTGGTGCGATGCTGGGGGCAGGATATCGAAGTGTTATTGGAACGATGTGGTCAATACCCGACGAGATCGCTCCGATTGTTGCTGAAAAGTTCTATGGGGCTCTCCTCTCTGGAGAAGAGCCRGATAGTGAACAAGCGGCRCGAGCGTTGCATGAAAGTGTAAAGGAGYTACGAAAGTTGRACCAAGAAGAATGGCCTTATTCTTGGGTGCCTTTTGTACATTACGGCGTTTAATATATACTCGATGGTGCTGCTTTTTTAAGGACGGGGCCATTCTATTTTCGGATCCCTTCCATCCGGTCAAATAGCCCRAACCACATTGCCCACGCCCTAGTTCCCTTCGATACTTTTGAGCTCAATATGCATCGGGACACCTATATCCTCAGCGGCTCTGAAGTGTACGCGAYGACRCCATTCATGTCCTGGGAGACAGATGGAGCACCTTGGTCATTTTAGGATTCACAACATTTATATAATACACAAACGAAAAATATTATGCCGCCGGTCTTGAGGAAATCTGTGGATACCCCACATCGTAGCTGCAGTCCGGTATAYGACCAGCTATGAAACACTATCCCCCGAATTACTATTTTTTTKSMAAAMMMC
>JAECYV010000046.1:127051-161659 GCA_023014305.1 Lepiota subincarnata
TKGGGGAAAGGAGYARGMACTRKGAGAGGCYGATGCRTGCACGCAGAMGTATGATATGTACTACCAKCWTCATCTCCGGCTRAAACACATCAGCTAGGGATATGGYGATAGAGTTATTCAGATATAGCGCGCCGACGCTGAATATTATCGGGTCCTGAAAATSTGTTAGGGAACCAGGTSCACCACYTCTTTCAGYCTAWCACTACGTACGACTCGYCGCTTTMCCTCGAAAGAATCTCGAAATCGTCCTGATGCGCGAAGGAGGAAAGGGTCTAAGGACAGTGGCTCCCTGGTCTTGCCAGTAGAGAACCTTGGTCTTTCCATGACCGAGAACATAGGGAGACGTCCATGATTTCGCGCCCTTTGGTTCAGGGTACAGACCGAAGCGAAARTACAAATGGTTCAAGGGGCGGATGATTTTTTGACGGCGATTTTGAGGCACCTGAGAAGAGCAAAGCATCAGTGGTGGAGTAGAATGGACCCTGGCAAGGAAATCTTCACATTCTTAAAAAGCAACTCTCCGCGGGCGCCGCCGTGGAAATACACCGAACCCTCTCGTAAAATAGGTATCATATCATAGTTGAAATTTTCAAGCGCAGCGAGGGTCTCTTCATCCAGAGGTATCGATTGGCAGAGGATAAAAAGTCCCTCAACCATATCTTGGTAAACGGCGGAACGGGATCGCTCATTAAAATCCCAGGCTATCAATATACTACGGAGAGATTGTACTAGCAGTTGCGCAGATGTTGAGCCCTGGCGGAAACTATAAAAACAGATCACTTACCGGCATGTATGCTGTTCAGCCTTCCAAGCAATTCACTTCGCAACGTCTGCGCGCAACTAGAAGTAATACAAAATTCCTCAGACCTGGCCGGATCGCGCAAGAAATCCATGAAAGATGCATGATAGAATCGAATGCGAGGGATTTCTGCATCTTCAATGTACAGAACCGAGTAGAGAGCACGGCAAGCATACGTGAATTGCCACTCAGAGAGGCCAAGAAGATTAGCATTTTCAATAGCTCGGATTCCCCAGGACGGGAATGTTGAAACCAGCAAGATCTTCAAAATGTTTGAAAGAATTTTCGATGGCACACACTGCATAATGAGCATATAGAAGCGATGCAGAGCAGACAGTGGGTGWTCCGAGTCCGTGCGAGGACGTTGGCGCTTTGCAAAGGAAAGCACAGCTAACAGCTGGTCCCTGGGACCTGCGCAATTGATTTCACCGATGAACCGAACGAGTGTGGCAGCATAAATAAACAAGCCGGCTGAGAGTTTAACGAGGGTCCATATATGTCGTTTGGCTGGCCATGTAGGCGGCAAGCCGTTCCGTTTTTGGACTAGCTTCAGTTCATCTGTTAGAAAAAGGGCGATTTCGTGGTCGATGTCCCGAGATACGGGCATTTCAATGTGTAGGGACAGTGGTGACACCTCTTCGGAGGAAAAGGTGGTCGCGATCCCAGGTTCAGCACGGCTGAAGATGGCCCAGATGAAGGGCGTAGTTTGATCACGAACAGAGGCAGCAATGATATCAATGATGTMAAGCTGAGCCTCGCGGCTGGCACATTCGTCGAGGCCATCGATGATAATGACATTGCAACCAATTTCATCCCACCGATCTCTCAGCTCTTGCAGAGGAGCGACGATCAAGTCCTGGAACTGCTGCGCGAGGGATTTGGTGACGATGGTGGGGTCATCGCGTGTTTTAGCATCGACGATAGCTTGATAAGGCTTGTATTTCGTTGTGAGTTGGTGTGATATGGAGGTGAAGAGGCAATTAGGATTGTCCCTCGTGTTTGGTCGAGAGAAGAAAAACGAAGCGCCCAATTTGCCTTTTAGAGCTTCAGCACAGGATTGCGCAACCGCTGATTTGCCAACACCAGCAGGACCTTCCATCCAAAGAATGCGGCAGTCAGGTCCGTTGCTCTCGAGACCCCATGTGACGATTTTCTCAATATAATCTTTACGTGTTCCAGGGTGACATCGCGGAGGGGGATAGCGAGCAAAGGAGTCGTGGGCTGCCTCTGGAATTGAGGCTCCAAGGAGAATCTCAAGGCCTGGAGAYAGTTACAGCAATCTGGATTCTGCAATCCCAACAATTGCGACACTCACCACTTTTTCCATGTTGATTTATGGTGCTTGGACTGCTAATAAAATGAGAATTACTGATAGAAAAGTGTCGTGCGTTGGGGAAGACATGGGACATGGTGATGTTTGGTGCCCAAGTTACGGACGTTGCATAGCTCTAGTTGCCTCTCGTTTTCCGCGTGCAAGCAGCTTGGCGCCAACCACAATTAGCGACGGCAAGTTCCTCGATATACAGCAGCAGCTGCATGGCATCGAAAAAAAAATTGCAGTCTTGCCATCGTCAATAAAATGGAGTTCGTCGACTGGGGAGAATGCGGATGTATGTTGGGCGAATAGCGTTCAGTTTGCGGATGTGACCATTGACCAAAGCCTCAAGGGAAGGATGCCTGAATGACTTCATATTTGTGTTCAAAGCTGTTGCCAAACACATTAAGTGACGTRCAAGCCCTTGGAACTATAATATGACACAACARCCACAACATTRGGTGACGTTACYTGCGGCACCGTGACGACCGCRGCCCTTCGTTGGRGAAGAAAGAAGCAYTCCCAGGAAGACGAGGGTGGTCGGAGAGTGCGAGCGCAGTTCGTCTGTCGCCGAGRCCCATGCTGCCTCGGTAAAATTTGAGGCTTGAATTCTATAGTTAAACGAGAAGAAATCAACATTTCCTAATGGAGTCCTCGAACGCGTAAACTTGAAATCAACGGGAGACAAAGCTGGGATGGCTGAACGAGGGGTGTGGAGCGAAGATCAAGGGGGTCGAGTTGAGCGCCGTTCCGTCGTCGGATGCCGATCCCGACATGATGGGATGGTGACATGCGTAACAAGTTGGTCTTCTCTACCGCACTAGGGTCCCCGTTATCCCCCCCTCCCCATCCTATTACTTTCTTCATGAACTTGGCTCTCGAATAACAAGATCAACATCCTTCGCGGGACTGTGGATCCCGTGGACCTGCAATTCGCCTTGTGCAGCCTGAGGTCCAGTATTTATTTTTATAAGTGTTCCGTTCATATGTAGGGAGTGAAAACCCTACGCAAATGCAGATACGTGACTATGATATCTACCCAATGAGAGGGTGAKGCCTGCTTGATAGTGACACCAGGTTTATGGAATAAAAAAAAATTGAATTCCCCACGTAGTCATCGGTTTTCTGACCCTGTTACATGCCTCGTGCATGGCTCAACGACCGCGTATGTATGCCCCTTCATGAACCCTCCTCAACCACCAGCAAATGYTTCCATTCACCTTTGTGAGGCATATACGAYATATCATACCGTCCTAGATGGGAGCAGAAAATCGAGCTCGGAAATTAAATACATCCGAAATGAACTATCTAGCAGAACGATTCACCAGTGTGTTACTATTATTAGCCAACATTTGAAGTACACTATGCAACAAGTGCTGTTAAATGAGGCGGGCAGGGCTCGAGTGTTAAATGCCCGCTGGGACCACAAAAAAACGCGGGCCCAACAGACTCCCAACTAAAAACTTCAAACATGTTTGAAATAGACATAGGCGCCTCTAAAGAAACAATTCACCAGGGATGGACCGATTGGACCCCCAGTTCGCCCGAATTATTAGTACTAGTACCCCTTCCCCCGCCCCGCCCCAACTCTACAGCTGTACATACCCACTGGCAGAGAGACCCTTAATTAAGTACCTTCACACGCTTCGGATGTTTCCCTTCCGAAAGGAGTTACCAAGCAGACATGCATAGAGGTCCCTGACTTGGTTTCCAGGAAAGCAACAGCCTGTCATCTCTGCTGATAAACCAAAACTATTTACGAGCTCATCTCGATGCGCCAAGTTCACAAAAAACCTTACCCGCATCCAGCGCTCAGAATGCTTTTGCTGCTGCTCGGTCAAGGTGGGGGGGACCATGCAGGACCATGTGGTATATATATAAAGCATACCCGAAAGACCCCAAATCAGAAACTTGAGTAAACCTCGGAGAAAAAGCTGTAGTGTACTCACCCCCCCAAAAACTTGGCTCATCACCAAAAAGTGTCATGCTCTTACCCTTTTCAAGCCTGGATCCCATACCTAAGATGCATTTGCTGCGCAGTTCCCCCTTCCTCATTGAGGAGGTGAGGGCATTTGAACGTCACATCTGATTGATCAGTGGGGGGGAAGGACTTCTGGCACGGGTGTGTTCCCCGTTCCCGTGCTGTTCTATGCCCCAGTTGGGGAGGAGATGATCAATGGTGGGCGTGCCCGTTGTTATTGGCAATCAGGCTGGGACTGCTTGCACGTTCAGGGAGAGATCAGATATCACCTGCCAAGTGCTTAGCACCTTGATGACATTTTCATTTCAAGCACTTTCCCCCCTTCCCCACCGGGGTTTACAATGTGTCATCAAGCAGTTCGAGCGCTGATGGAGGATCAGAAGGGGTGTTGTTACTTAACATACCTGGGGCGGTCCGACTTGCACTCTCCGATATCTAAGGAAGAGGAACTACTCTTTAGTGTTRTTTAGTTATTTTTCGTAACCAGGTAACAGGCAATTATCAGTTTGAGTAACAAAAAGTCATTTAATATCATCGTTGTGTAATAGTACTAGTAAAATCTACTGCTCAAGTCAGTGTGTGTTATAGCGTAGCGACAGTCATACATCTCCCCCCCACGAAGCCCGAAATTTCAATAAATAAAACTTCCGTTACATAGCAAATCTTCAACAAAACTCATGGTGGGCTAGCGAAGGAAAAAGTAAGAAGCCAAAAAAAAAAACAAAGCATCGAAGGAGAAGTAAAAAGATTTTTCATGAAGGGGTACGGTCACTAGAATCCGTATCTTCCGACGTCGCATTCATAACCATCGGTCGCCGCTTCTCATCTCTGTAATGTATTACCATGCTTGGTCCAGGACCAGGATAGGGAGGGTTGGTGGCATCAGCAGGTCCCGGTAAGCTTACCGAGTCCATCTGACTGAGCGCGTCCGCCGCCCCAGAAAGACTGCCACTATTTGCGTGGGTCCAAAGCCCCCCGCTCGTGCTCGTCACAACCGAATCCACCGACAGACTCTTCTCATGTGGTGGTCTTCCCGGAGTCGTCACGATCGATGTAGATCCACCATACGACGACATTTGATCAGGAGCCTGTGACGAGAAATCACCGTGGCCATGGGGAGACTCTGAGTATGCAGGCGGGTTGATGCGAGCCCTGGTAGTAGCCACATCTGCCGATGTCACGACAGCATCCGGACTATCAGCTCTCTTGCGGTCATGCGCGGATGAGTCTTGTGAAGATGAGGTATTATGTTGCAGAGTAAAGGGCACGATCACAGCTTGGCGGTTGGAGGATACCGTGGGTTGAACTGACATGATTTGTGGTGGGGGAGTACTAGCATACGAAATCGACCCAGCCACCGAATCGTACGGGAGGGAGTGTATRCTGCCATTGCCGTTATGTGTACGGAATGTGGTTGGGCTATATGGGAATGGAGCGGAAGAACCGGCGGATGGAGACGATGTGTGCTGCAGTCGAGAATAACCCAATCCTGACCCATAGGATTTTGTGGAAAAGTCGGATGGGCTGCGACCGTGGTGTAGCCCAAATTGAGGCTCTATCATGGTAGTGTTTGATTCATTGTTGCTATGCGGTGATCTCCGCTTGTGGCGACAGAAGAGCCAGATGGCAAGTCCAATGCCGAGAGCCACAACTGTCACTCCTCCCACAATGCCACCRGCGATTGCACCTATATTGCTGCTGGCCTTGGGTGGTGGTGGTTGTGTCGCTTTTTGGCCCACTACAAGGTCAGGGTCCGCTGGAAGGCGGTTGAGCATCAAAAGGGCAAATCATCACATATCCCATCACTCACATTGACCCACTATTTGTTGGGCTTGTAATTCGTTCCAACGTTGATCCTTCCACGTTCTCGCTGATGGATGTAAATTGATCAGATGCGAGTCTTATCTGAACATGTTGGGTTGGGGCACTCACGGTTGACACTCGCCCAATACGGGAGGGTTGCGTTATTTGCGGGTGGCGTGTCGGGCGGGTAATATCTAATACGACAATCAGCAACGGGGAAGATACGGTTCAGCAAAGAGCGGTCCGCACTGGTTGTCGGTTGTAACGAAACGCCCACAATCTTGACTCCAGCCAGGCCAACTATGTTTCATATGTTCAGACAAGGGTGGAGTTTGTCAACGGGTTACACCTTACGCCAGTATTCCACTTTGACCACCCTGACATTTCACGCAGCCGCTGAGCAAGTTGTACACTGCCCATGAACTAGACACCATGGACGATCCAAAAGTCAGCTATGCGAACATGGTCCTTGGAGGAGGTCCGAAGAACATACCAATAGCATTTCGAGGCGGTGGTAGGGCCCGGAGGGTTATACTTGGCGTTTGTGTCATTTAATGCAGGGACCGTGTAGTCTTTCGATTGTCCAGACTATGTTAACCTCATGTTTGTAACCCCAGAGACAGATGGGAGGACTCACTTGACCCGACGCAAGGCGCCATAAATTGGGCGGCCACATTGCATGGGGATCTCCCCTGCTGATTGTTCATCCACGAGGATTGCTCACTGCAAGTCACGTTGGTCGAAAAGTCTCGTGGAACCAGTGATCCCACCCCTCCCTCCACCAGAGCAACCAAAACCAAAGTCAACGAGGTCTTCCGCGCTACCATGGCGCAATGCTTGTATATCCCTTGCTGGGGGAGGGCGGGTCTGGGGACAAGAGCTGTGCTAGAGAGACAGGAGGAGGAGGTGGCGGGAGCCGAAAAAGCAGGGGCGGAGGTTGAGGCACAACTGGTTTAAAGGCAAGCGGGATAGGCAGGGTGATGGAAGGAGACTGACGTCTGGGATGGGGGAATAAGCCCAGGAGGCAGTGCGTTCTTGATAATGGTCAAAGTAGGGGGAGCGAGGTCGGTGATGTGGTGAACATATGGGGATCTCTGGTACCCGATAGACGCCATCATCCAGGACCCCAGCTCATTTCATCATGCGGACCGTACACCGCGCGGAACAATCATTTGTTTGCAACTTTTACCATGTTGGCTTCCCCATGTGAGTTTCTCTTCYTTGCTCAGCCAATCGTCCCCCCGCGCGAAGGCCGGAGGACCCCAATGTTTGGTGTCGGTGGAGGAATCATCAAAGAACCTTGGCATAGCGTACGATGCGGGACCAGTGTAACGTACCCATGCCGGCTGCACAGTCCACAGACGCTCGCTCGCTCCAACCTCGCGGCTTCAGCAAACGCCCAGCCGGGCCCAAAGGCCCCACAAAAGCAGGTTCTAGTGYGGCGGCCAGAAGTCAGGGGATGGTCATGAGTCTGAAAGAGAACCCCAAAGATAGCGCAAAGACCCAGGCGTAAGGACGATCTGGACAAAGAGCYAGTCCCCCGCACGTGTCTCACGATCTCCCCGAATAGCCGGCTAAGTCGGCAAACCCCCCACCTCTTGTGATGGTACTATAAAAAGCCCTTTTCTGAATCCGTACTGCCCTTCTGCTGCTGCTTTTGCTTCTCCTGTCCTTCGAAAAGTCCACGAACCATGATCTTTCATCCCACTGTGAGAGAATCCACAGCCTTGGCAGATCTCACACATAATTCGAGCGACACACGGTGAGTAAAATGACCCCGGGATTGAATGGAATTCGGTGGACAAAACATACCGAGGTAGACAGAAGGAGGGAAAAAAAAAAATTCAAGGCATAGGCACCAACCCTATGTACACTGTCACATACACAAATCCACAACTTTTTTTCCGACGTCTCCGACAGGTCTCTCCAACGCTTGACTTTCTGTCTCGTGATCTAACCCTCCCTGGGGGGTTTGCCTTCCTCTCACACAAATATATAGGACACCCACAAAAGAAGAAAAACAAACGGCAAACCGATCAGCGCCCTGGTGCTGTGTAAAGCACTGGTTAAGGAATCTCCAACCCAGCCTGGGGGAACCATCAAAAGAAAAAAGCGTCACTAACCGGTGATTTTGGCCAATATATCCGCGACTCGGCTTTCGCCAATCACTACATAGTACAAACCCAGATTCTACCACAACGGCGACGAAAGGTGAGCCAGGGAAAGCACCAGAGGCACTGCTCTCGGTAGGAATATCTGGCAGCTTCTTACACTGGTACAGACCATATTTTGGTCCCCCCCTTCCCCCCTCCCACCCCAACGTCATCTAAGATCTATTCTCGCTCGCGGGGGGGTCGTCATCACTGACCGGAAAAGATGAGGGGGTGATGCATTGATGGATGAGCCATGTGTCCCCCCACCCTGGGGCGCCTGTTTCGACAATTTCCGTTGCAACAGTTCTGAGGCTGTTGAGTGTTCCGATGATCTTCGACAATTGGTTTCAATGTTCATCACAACTACAAAAAACCTGATGTAATATTAGAATATAAACAACTACACAGAATAAGGGATGTTCAGGACCAAGTAGAACGGGTCAGAGTTTTTTTTAAATCCTATCTGCAGGACTCAAAAAAATTCGTCCACCGAAGACCACCTTCAGCGCCTAAGCTTCCATTCCCATCTCCACCCACAACTTCCTCGCCATCTCGCTCACAGTAGGCACCACTCCCGACTCCACCCTCGCACGCTTGCTAGACGACACAGAAGTTGCTGCCCCCCCTGTAACACCACTTTCGACACCTGTCTCATCTTCCGACCGGGGCTGTTGTGGRTCACCTTGTTCTTCCCGCTCCCGCTCCTTTCTCTTCGTGGCCAAAAAATGTAAATATGCCATGCTATGTTTTGCCGGTGACGGCCGTGGGATGTTCAGCGGTGGACCAGAAAACCAAAGCATCTCATTCGTATACGGATCCCGATCAAAGTATTTAGCTGCGGGGTCAATAATAAGTTTCAACAGGGCAAAAACYAAAATAGAAATTATCTCCCCGGCTTACTTGTGTCCGGGGGCAACTTTTCAACTTGAATATTCCCTCCCAGTGCTGTGCCGCCTGCAGCAGTGTACACAGATCTGTCAGGACCCGGCGGCCTGTACTGCTGTGTGGGCTGTTGGTGCTGCTGCTGCTGCTGTGTTTGCTGCACTTGTGTTACTTGTTGAGGGACCTGAGTCTGAGGAGCAGTTGTAGCAACAGTTCCTGTTGCATTTCCCGCTGTCGTCGTCGATGAGGGACCTACAAAAGTTCCCTTACTAGGCCCCGCATCACCACCACCACCCGAGGCTTTCCGGAGCACTCTCTTTTTGTCCGCATCCGCCTCACTCACATCCTCGACCGCCGAGGCTACGATCCCCCCAGGACCCTTGAGTTTGTTTCCCTTCACAAGAAACGGGCTGGGATACCGTATGGGATAAACCGTCCGCTCAAACGGATAAATCGGCATAAACTCGGTGCTCTTGCGGACCTCTTCCGGTATGCAAGAGTTCCAGTTTTTGATCTTGACAAACACGCGATCACGATCATTGTACCGCGAGTCGCAGACATAAAGTGGGAACCCGAGGTACCAGTAGGGAGGGCGTGGGCGCCCACGGATATGTCGTGCAGTAAACTGACATGCGATTTTTTCAATGATGTCCTCAACCGGGTGATCGGCGAAGTGACCTGATAAAAGGATTACGCATGATCTCGTTCCAAGACAGTGCACACTTACTTGTTTTGAACACCTCCCCTTCCCAAAACTTCCTATCCGCTGGATGGAACGTCTAGGAATAGACAACATGAAGATGTTATGATACCGTATGAAAAGAAATGATCGTACCTGCTCTGGCCGATAATACCACGACACAGTTATACCCGACTGACCCACCTTTGCGCTAAAACCTCGCCAATTAGCTGCGAAGAAACTTTTGCAGCAA
This sequence comes from Lepiota subincarnata, assembly GCA_023014305.1. Lineage (NCBI taxonomy): Eukaryota > Fungi > Basidiomycota > Agaricomycetes > Agaricales > Agaricaceae > Lepiota > Lepiota subincarnata. Next base: position 136,917 of record JAECYV010000046.1, read on the forward strand.
GATGCTATGAGCTCACGGTTCTTCAGAGATCCAACATCGAAACACCTGGGCAATGATGGGCCGACTGGGATCATCGGAGTTGCTCAGGTGCACCCAGTCCGCCAGTTTCAGAGTCCATCCCTTGTAATGAACTTCGTCGACGAATTTGCGATCTCGGGTTAAGACTCGGTGTGTTGTGACGCCAGCTACTCCATCCGTCGTGTCACCCCCATGAACAGGTTTGGTCGTGCCGGGCCCGGCACGCAGAGCGGCAAAATTGGTTGTCGAGACGTACGGAGGGCCAGGTGGAGGTGTTGATGACGTGAGCGCTTGGTATAGACGCTGGAGGAGGAGGACATGCCCGTAAGCCTCGGTACAAGGTTCGTGGTATCTCCGAGCCTTCGCAAATAGACAAGTGACTTCCTTGTCAAAATCTTTCGCGCTTTGGTATCTTTTGCCACGTGCTCGTGACTGCAAATACATGAGCTTGTAAATGCGCTTGATTTATATGGCACGCACCTCGATGAGCTTGAGACAAAGGGGCGCCGTGTAGGGGAGATGAGGTATTGTGGACTCCTCTGGAACGGCCTCAAGTGATGCCGCCAGCTTATTACCGCTGTCTCGAAATTGAATAACATATTGCAACAAGTATAAAAAAGACTTTCAACATACACAACGTCTTTGTGGTTTTTGATCGCTTGCACCAGCGCTAGCAGCCTATCCTGTTTCTTGTCACTTAGCAACTTCAAAAGATACGCGCAGAAACAAACGCACCGGTGATACACCCTCCTCCATCCAGCCCTGCTCGCCAAACCCTGGCCACCTCGGCAATCCCTTCTCGAGCTGTTTCACAATCTCCTCGCTCTCCGGGTCGCGCTCTGCCACGGCATCATCCCCTGTTCCATCGTCCGCCGACATCACATCGACCTCCATGTCCGGTGTCGCCTGTCTCTGTGCAGATTTTGGTCGGATAGGGACGGGTTTCGCGTACGCGCTCGAGCTAGGGCCTGGTGTCGATTGGACCATCTTCGTAGGCGGCGGCACTGTGGTGATTGCTGGTTGAGAATTTGTTTGCTGTGGCGCTGGTGCTTGCACAGGTTTGGCAGGAGCGGCGGGCCGTGGATGTTCAACGACTTTGTGGACCTTTTGTGCCGACGACGGTGGTGGTGAGGTTCGCGGGGGTGGCAAGACGCTTTTCTTCTTCCATTCAGCCAACAGTGCGGTCTAGATGCCCGAAAATAGTGATGAAACAGGGTCCTGCGATGGCCATCAAGGTGACACGGACCTTTAGCGTCTCTGCATCTAGCGCTATCTGACTCCCGGGCTCATTATAAAATAGTGCATTCCAAAAGACGAGAGACAGGTCTGTGTATACGTCTGACGCTTCTTTATATCGTCCTTTCTCCACTCCTGCCCTGATGTTGTTGAGGCACCGCGGTTCTGGGATGACCTGCGCAATGTTTGTTGAGGTGGGTCTACAACCTACGAGGGGGAGAGGCTCGATAAAGCCCTACACATACCTCGTAGTACTGCGGCCATTCCTCTCGGTCAACCAATTCCATGAATATCCCAGATAGCGCCCGCTTGCCCCGCGGCGCATGGATGCCCAAGAGGGTGTTCACCACCTCTTCAATCGCCGTCTTTTGTGCTACGGATATTGGCATTTTTTCGGCCCGCGGGATGTGCAAATGGGATTGAGAGCGCGATGTTTGCTGTTGTTTATGCGGTATTCCGATCCCATGCAAGTCCGGAATCAGTATTCAGTTTTCCATATTGACAGTCCACCAGTGATTTCTGTGGCGGGGGTGGACGTAGGCAAAGGGATGCCCACGCTTTCGACATCCTTCCTCGTGTAATGGATACTTCAGGTACGCAGCATACGGCARTATTGACAACATTTTGGCAGTCAACCGGGCCTACTTCGGTGCGTACAGTATATCACCCACATTACCGGTGAACATACATCCTAACTCACGCTCTGACTTTGAAGCTACAAGTTGCGAGGCCAGAGTCTCCGTGTTTATCTAGAAGATTATCTCGAACTCTAGACCTAGAAAAACGGACTGCGCAATCAGATGTTTAGTAAGTCTTCTTGTAAGGTGGATGGCGAGCCAACAAATCAGATTGGTTCCTATTTAACGACATCAGAAAGGGACTGCAATAAAATGCCGTGTACAAGTCCTGATTATGTATGCATGGTTGTCGAAAAAGTGCTGCGATGCGAACTCATAATTGGATCACTTATGGCGACYTTATGGCAACCAGACACCAAACTATACGAACAGAACACCTTGATTATTCAGTCTGACAGCTCTTGGAGATGACCCGTACCCCACTACTATGCAGATGGTTTTATGGATACCGAGGAAAAGATAAGTTCATTCCTTCGCTCAGCTGAAGTTCTCGGATAACCGCCGCACCATGGATTCCGTTTGGGTTATTGAACTCTGTCCAAACAATTTCAGTCACAGAGGAAGGACGTGAGACAGCTACAGTCAAGGAGAAGACGGGGACCGTCATAGAAATTAGCCGAGGACTGCCACCATGGTGATTCCGAACATTTGCCTCGGTTTATTTATTGGGGTCTTGAATTAGCAGTCTGCGCTCGCGTGGACACATCCATGACCACTGCCWTTTTTTTTTCCTGATTGGCACCTTGTAAGTTCTCCAAGTCAGCTATCGGCCCGACGATGCCAATAAATTTTGGTTGGATCATTGAGAGTATGAGGTTCCCATTTGTTCAGAACTCATAGCATTTGTTTGAATCTGCAAGTCCAAGAATACAAGAACCGTCCGTGGTAAGTTTTACATAAAGCCACGCTGTCATAATCTAGGCAGAGATACCCCAAGTCTGTGCAACTTGTGCTTATCAAAAATSATCATCRTCAAAAAAGACAAAAAGTATCAGAATACCAGGTCCACGATTCCCCTCTCCCAAGAAGTAAACGCAGCTCCCGTTTTTGAATTCTATCCTCCGATCGTCAGGTCATAACCATCGTGATTCATAATCCAAGCCCACGAAACCCCTTAGAAAACCAAAACACGACCCAACATAATCCCTCCACTACCGCCAAAATTGATGTTCCGAACGTCTTTCCCGCCCAAACCCAAGCCATGCCCTAATCCAGGTCCAGGGAGAACCTCCTTCCATTCTTGTGGGTGGTACGGTGTCGATGACACATTTTCGTCCCATGAATCTCTCTCCTCCCTGGGYAARTTGCGACGCACGGGTGGCAACGGCATAGACGTCGACAAATAAAGTTCCTCRCACGTCAAATCGAAGGTCCTCAACGACCATGGAACCCACAAYGAAGGGGAYGGTGCACGTCGRCGACGTTTCTGACCAGGTAGTTTATCCTGCTTCCCTGTGGCCCCRTTGCTCGGCAGTTGTCCRTTGGAGGATGAAGACGAGGTGGAAGARGAGCTGGCTGTAGATCCAGTTGAAGAAAGGGCACGACCGCGCTTTGCTGTACCGACATTGTGACCGTCTTGGTCTCCTTCGACGGCGGTGATAGATGGTATTCCATTGCCTCCTGAAGGAGGAGAGCCAGGAGCGGCTGGATTGACTGCAGTGGCATTCACGGGTTTCAGGATGCAGCGACGGACGTGTCGGTTTAGGTTCGACGCCACCCCGAACCGACGACCACAGGTTTCGCAGACAAATGCTAAGACACCAGATTTTAGTTTTCAGCTGTCCATCGATGGATCAACATTCACTAGACTTACCCTTTTCACCGGTATGTACCAGGAGGTGCTGAATTTCCGTCATATAAACAGTAAGTAACTTGTCTTTCCTGAACAAGACAGACACCATACGCTCACCTTTCTGAGTGTACTCGGACGATCGAACCTATAATAATCGAGAGACAATCAGTCTACGGCAACCGAACTATATCCAGGGCCCCAGGGCTGACCGTTTATGACACATTGTACAGGCGTGCTTCTTCTCCCGCGATAGAATATCAGGCACGGGCATCACTCCAGCGACATCCGCCACACTAGGCGACATCTGTACCGCAGACTGTTGGTCTGATAAAGCAGCGTCCATCATAATCTGCGGAGTTTGCTCCTTTCTCCGTCCATTTGGATTCAGCAAAACAGCCATGGCAGCAGGTGTAGGCAACTGGGCAGTGGGCGAGCGCACGGGGTAAGGTTGTGATTGCCCCACCGTAACCGCGCTTTTAATCGTCGCTGCCAAGTCCAAGAACGCAGGATCCGGTGGTAACGCTCCAAGTGCTCCGATGCGAAGCTGAGGAAGCGAGGGTACGTGTGGGTGGGGATGTGAAAGTGGGTGCAAGTGTGGAGGGTGAGGCTGGAGAGCTGGCGTTACCTGTCCTAACGTACGGTATTCCCATTGCCATCCCTGGGCTTGGYCGTAGTGGCCCGGTATATCCTCGGGGTGGCAGTATTCTCTCCCGGACACAGATGTGGGTGTAGCAATCGTAGCARTRCTTTCGGTGAATCCTAGGCCGGTGGCGTCAAAGCCAATGCCGGCAGTACCACCTACAGCTGCAAAGCTCATCGAGGAGAGGCCTGCGACACTAGCAYTCGGTGGCCCTCCGCGGTCAGTGAAAAATCGATAGTCTTCATATGGGTATGCGAGCGATGATCCTCTCGAGAAGCTGCCAGCGAAATTATCTCCTCCGCTTGTCGCGAGATATTGGTCAGGCACTGTGGAGTACGTGTTTGGGATGGGGTGGTAGTAGTCTATCGGGGGGCAGGGCGGGATATTGTACTGGGCTTGCATGGGGCGAGCGGAAATCGGAAAAGCGGGTGAGTAGACCTTGGGCAGAGATGTTATATATTTTCCGATCTCTTAATACGTCCTCTGTTTAAGAACGAGGTGAGAATTCCTGAGGAAGCCTAGGCACCTGTCCGAGTCCACACCTTTCTCGATACCTTCGCGGCCCATTTACGTGKTCTCGCGGAGCTGGAACCGAACCTGGCATGCCCAAATCTTCCAGACAGCATGATGAGATCAGTGAAGGAAGGGGTTGGTAGGGGACAAAAGTTTAAATTGTCGAACTCCCCTCAGATTCAGCAGGTCCCACTTATCTCAGAGGCGAATCTTCTCGACTTTTCCAACTGCCAAACCATGTGCTCGAGGCTTTTCAACCCCCAAGCAGGACCCGCTCCTATCTCAGCCGATCCACCTGCAAGCTTGCTTCAATCGGTCCAATGGCACATAAACCCTGGCAGAAACCCACTTTGCGCCGCACTCCGATGTCGACCTATTCTGAACTGAGATCAGCCAGTGTCCTCATGTCTGGACGCATGTTGATGTATTCCATAAGAGGGAGCCAATCGATAAGTGAGATGCTCAAAATCTTTGACTAATCCCACCCTAGTACTGTAACATGCACGCAGCCAGTGTCCATGCGTCTGGGCCTTACTGACCCGGGAGGGCGCTTGGGAGTGCTGCGTAAAACGGACCCCTATTCACTCCCCCCCTCAGCTTTGTTCGGCATGGGTCACCCAAATCGTGCATGGCATCTGGCCATCCATCGGTGCACCATCTGGAATTCAATCCATCGTGTTCCATTGTCAAGGGCGACCAGATGGAGTAGCATAACTTTGAAAAATGACTCTCCGGACTTCTCTTACCTCATTATCGCTCTACATAGAAGCTCAACTACATCAAACGCCGGTACTGCTTCCTTTGCAGCATTTTTTTTTTCCTCGATGCAAAAACGATACGATACAGGTGTCACTCGTAGTCTAGGCAGCCACACCTTCCACAACCAAAATCCTGGCAAAAGAAATCGCATGACAAGTAAAAAAAAAAAAAAACAAGGAACTAATCAGACGGATGATCCATCAATCACTAGGTATTTAGCCCCCTCTCGCCAAAGTACTCAAGACCCAGCTTCTTGTTATCACGAGGAACCCATCCTGAGGAACTTTGTTCTCACACGAAGGTCGCTTTTTTTTCCAACCCCGATTCTGTCATTCGTATCTGATTCCGAGTCCTGCTTTATCCAGCAGATTGGCCCATTAACTCCCGTTGCCCACTCTCTCGATGATATTCAATTGCTGTACGGTTCCCCCTTGGAATGAAAAACGAGATTAATCCCATCCCCCATACCGTTAGCCCTGCCAATGAAACCTTCTTTCAATCCCTAGGTTTACCCAGGTCAGGCCGTCTTCAACACCGAGTGGAGAACCAGCAATTATAGAGGCTGGATGGAATGTGCAACAGAAACCGGAGGAATCGACGTTTGTTTTCCGATGGAAGGAAGGGGACACCCGAGAACTTGAGGCCCGAGGCCTGAAAGTTCGAGCAGGGTATGGATTTCTCTCGCAATCGTACCCCATCTCGCACAGCACACAACACATGCGTCTGCGCTCGCTGAGTTTGTGAAAGATACGAGGGTGGGCTTGAGAGGGAAGGTTGAAAAAAACAGAAGAGAGTCAAGGGTGCCGCAATCCCGGGAGAGTGCATCCGAACACGCCTGGCCGCGTTCACTCCTTCCGTTCAACATATTTTTCCTCTTTCCTCGGCTCGCTTCGCTGATCTTTGCCCAACTCAAAACACGTTCATTTCATTTTTCATCCAACTAGGCGCCGTTCTTTTTGTTATTAACAGAGCGACGTTCACGTATATTGTGGCAACGTGCACAACATTGTCCTCTGACGAATGTGACAGTAATAATAGTACTTACCACACACACCCTTTTCGATCTGGAGATCACCCTCGTGTCTTATCACATGCGCTTCATATTGCGTCCACATTACTGATGAGTCAAATCGTAAACAAAAAACTCATCGCCCACTTTAATAGCACAGATATTTAAATCGGCGGACATATCGATGATACTTTTTTCTATGATAACCCTCTAAGATTTTACTTGAATTTGTTAAACAACTTACTCCCCGCTGTAGCACAAAAATACCCTTAGCACGCTATTCCCAAAGTATTGCGAGCGAGAGAAAGAAAAGATATTACACTCACTTTGCGTTAGATTCCCCACCTGTGACTCCAACTGCTCCCTCGTCTTCTTTCCAGCGACCTTATCAATCGCCGACCACGCGAGCCCCATCGGACCTCCTGAAGTCGAAGCCGTCGGGAACCCGATTCCAGCAGAGTTCGGTCTCGAATTAGTATTGGGCCCTTGAAAAAAAAACAAATTTCAATCCAACTCTGGTAGAGCTTTTAGTTATCAAAAATACTCACGCGGAGGAGGCCCACCAGGAGACATCCACTGTCCACCTGCCCCATTCGACGGGTCCGATCCCGGAAACTGGGGAAACGTTGGGCCTCCAGGGCCAGGCCCAGGACCATAACCCGATGGGCCATGTTGAGCTTGAGGCGGATAATTCGAATATCCATTTCCGCCAGGATACGACGACGGCATACCCATCCCAAACTCCCCAGGTCCCTGAGGGAAGTGCATCCCTCCATGCACACCAGGTGTTCCAGAGGGTGAAGAAGCCCCATGCGGTGCATGTGGCGCGTGCCCATGCGTAGGTGGAGGGGTTTGGTAGCTTGGCTGATACCCCTGTTGTCCGGTTCCGGCTCCTGGCGTGGATGCACCCGAAGGAGGAGGGTATGYCGGTCCAGAGGGGCTTTGCGGTGGAGAACTGTGATGATGCTGTCCAGGATGAGGGTGGTAGGTCTGTTGCCCGGGGTACATTGGACCTTGTCCTGGATAACTCGAGCTGGAAGGCGGTTGCCCCGGGAACATCAAAGGCGAGGTCTGGTGCCCAGGATATATTGGCACCCCAGGTCCAACAGGTGATCCTCCGTGTGGCGAATACGGTGATGCCGATGTTGGTCTTTGACCTGGATAACCCGACATCGCAGCAGAGTGGTACGGTCCAGATCCTGGCACCGGGGCACCAGGGCCGGCAAAGAAGCTTGGCGCAGCACCAGAAGTTGGCCCAGTATGAGAAGGGAAAAACGGACCCTGTCCCGAGGGCCCGGATAGGGATGTAGGGCCACCTCCGTAACTCGGCCTAACCGCAGCACCTCCTCCTCCACTGATCGTCGCACTGGGCCTCAAGTTCGCTCCTCCGGTACTCGGGCGAGCATGATGTCCAGCACTATACGAGTTTGGCCTCGACAAATTTGCACCCCCTAGCGCGCCAGCAGGGTTATATACCGGGTACTGTGCTGTAGTCGCGGACGCGTTCGTATTGTTAGYGTTATCGTTGGAATTGACATTCCACTCGGTTGGAGGCCACGGAGCTTGGGCCCACGGACCAGACACTCCCGGTTCCTGTTGCTGCTGCTGCGATTGCATCGAATGAATGTTATGAGCAACAGGGTGTGTAGACAAATTTGGTTGGGGCTTCACAGCTGCAGCAGAGATCGGCCTCGGTGGGGATTGCGGTCGTGAACTAGGGTTTGAGCCGGGAACGGGGACCTGAGGGTGCCCATATCCAAATTGGCCTGCTCCAGCGGCGGCAGGATGAGAGGGGTGCAAAGGTGGTGGGGAAAAGGATGGGCCCAGACCTGGTCCAGGTCTGATTTGTTGGCCAGGTGAAGGGGAAAGGTGTGTTCGTCCAAAGTCGTCAGTGAGTGATGCGACGGGATCGGGTGTGTTCGTACCGCTGCCATGCTGGCCAGGATATGTAGACACATTCACCGGTGGAGGACTAGAAACAGGTAAGGTCTGGGTAGTACTTGCGAGCACTGGTGCAGCTGCAGGCGCAGGGATTGGGTTGGCAGCCACAGCAGGGGCAGYGGCAGCTGGTGTCACRGTCGCTGTTACAGCCGGCGCGGTCGCAGGTGCTTCATCTGCCTCAAGTGARTACGGCGGTGGGGGTGCTTCGTCCTTGTCCTCATTCTGTCCTGCAAGCCACGCCTGGTAGGATTGCTCTCCGCCATCCTTACCACTATTCTTAATAGAATCAGCACCAGACGCAGATCCGCTGGCACTCGGCCCCACATCTAACACGGGATCCTCRTATTTGGGTCTACTAGCCCAGTAATCTTGTAATTCCTTGGAAGGAAACGTTTCGAACATTCTTCGTTCACTGCGTAACGCTTCTGCCGCGAAGCCGCAAATGCGCATGTACCTATTCAAATCGAACATTATGTGAGTCTATGTGGTTGGGAAGCGGGGGAATGAGCYTTTGGCGCTCTTACCAATCTGGCGGAAGGTCGTACCCATCTTCGTCCAGAGCCAGGAAATGAAAATTGTCCGATTCGGGAAGGAGCCGTTTGTGTGGGACTACAGGCATGAGTGCTACTCCTTCGTCATATCTTTTTACACATAGAGAAGAACGGTATCAGTTGGACGGTCACAAGTAGAAGGCCAATTAGAGAACGAAATGATGCACTTACTCATCCCACATYGCGCCATAGATGGTCCGGACACCGAGTTTGCGCGCGTTATAGATCTGCTTCCATAGGAAACGTCCACCGTTTCTCTTCATGTCGTTCCAGGTCCGTTTCCCTTCAGAAGTGTTATATGCCTAGGGAGGTGTTGATCAGGTCAGCTCTTATGATCCAGAAACGATGGTCTATCCGAACGTACCGATCCACCAGGAAAAACGACGGGAATGTAATCCACTTTCTTCCGTCCCTCTTCTGCACGCCTCTTGATCAGTTCCGAATCTCCTTTCATTTTCGTCTCGGCGAAATTGTCTGCCTCGAGTTCAGAGGCGTACCTGCCAATCGTCCACGGCGAGATAGCATCAAACTCATTCAGCCACACATCTATAAACTCGGGATTCCGATCGGCATCACCCTCCGATGTCCTCCAATGGGAAGGGACACCTGCCATGATGTATACCCCTCCAGGCGTTACTCTCCGGAAATAGGCTACGATGCCCCGAACGAGTGCTGGTGTGTGGCCACTGCCATCAAGCCCAAATCCTAAAGCAACATCATAAGCAAGTCCGCATTCCAAGCGGGAGGGAATTAGTCAGCCTGAGATCTAAAGGCAGAGGAGGATTCTCAAGTGACGGCTGCTTACCCCATAACGCTACCACAGGCTTTCCCTTCTCTTTGAGATAACTTGGGCTGTCTAGCACACCCTTGTCATGCATAAGATGAGTCCAGTCGCGCTCGAGCACCATTGCAATACGGTCTGCCGGGACACCCGATACATCATACCTATGTACAAAATGATTTTGAGATAGTAAGGATAGGGGCCAAGGGGTCGAGTCGGGGCGAACTTACATGATTGCGAATACCCGCCCTTCTTTCTCCGCAGCCTCTCGTACGCGATCGCCTACTTCATCACGAATCCTCCTGATCCCCTCGTATCCTGGCTCGACAATTGTCTGCCCCGCGAAACGTTGCAAGAAGGCACCATCAACGCTATGCTCCGCCATCCAACGGAAATGTCTAAGTTGAGGGCTCAGTGGAACATTCTACGCTAAACGCCACAGATGGAAGGGACCAGAACCTGCCTTTGGACTGTCTTGCCATTCCTCGACGAAAAGAGGAACGCCTGTTCTCCCGATTTCATCCTCAGGCCTGGAACGGGATAGAGTTCAGAGGGTGAATAAGACGAGACGTCTGGCCACAAGTCAGTGTTGGGACGCCCCCCATCGGGCAGAGGGTGGTTGAGCCAATGTAGCCACCCGTGATGGCCTGTGAAAGTTGGAATGTGAGTCTGCAAAATCGCGAGGATCAATTACAGAGGGAGGAGGACCTGGACTGACTGGCTCTCCATCGCCTTGGCATGTGAACCTACACAACCCAAGCTCAGACGTGAAGCCGTTTTGCGAAGAGATGTTCTACTTACCATCCCTGATAGCCCACCAAGAATTTATCATGTATCGTTGAAGGATCGGCTCTATTGCGGGGCCAATCAGCCCAGCCATGGCGCTCAATACAAGCTCTGTAGCCTCACCTCTTGATCCTGCGCTGTGAATTATCTACTGAGCTGGCCATTTGTAATGTACTTAGTGGGTATTTGGTTGATGTGGTGGTGGTTGCGACGAAAGAGCAAGGGATGAGTGAGCGCCTAACGTATCCGCCAACAACCGGATAGGCTGACAGCACAACGGTGTATTAACAGATGATCGACGCCCACTGACTTGTTCAACAGCACAGCCCGCCAGCCACAGCGCTATGCACAACATCGCTGTTGATCTCGCTGCTCTCCTGACTGCGCGTCTCGATCAGTACGCGCCCATTACTGTGTGTAATCTAGCGCCAACTGATGCATAAAGACTGCCGCCAACGAAGCGCCTGCTAGTCGGTATCGCCGGCATCCCTGCTTCGGGCAAATCAACATTCGCAATCGACCTCGTCGCTCATCTGAATAATGATGGCAGCTCTTTGGCGGGCGCTACTCGGTCACAGGCGGTTCTCGTAGGCCTCGACGGTTGGCATCTCACCCGCGTACAGCTCGACGCATCTCCGGATCCCAAACTGGCCCACGATAGACGTGGCGCCCATTGGACCTTTGACGGTGCTGGCTATGCCTCGTTTGCACGTGCCTTGCGCGAAGACATTACCCCGTCGACACCAGTTATTAGCGCGCCATCCTTTGACCATGCACTCAAAGACCCCGTATCCGATGCGATCTCCATCCACCCATATCATCGCCTCGTGCTCATCGAAGGACTCTATACGTTTCTTTCTATCGAACCCTGGGCTGAGGCAGGGAAACTCTTGGATGAGCGGTGGTTCATCCAAGTGGATTTTCTCAAAGCACAGGAGCGTCTCGTTAAACGACATGTCATTACCGGCGTCGCAAAGGATATGGAAGAGGCGATCTGGAGGGCGGAAGAGAATGATATGCCAAGTTACGTTTCACGGGCCATGTTTGACGTAAAAAACGTATCCCCTTACTTTTTTTTTATTTGTTTTCTTCTAGATGGTCGATTTATTATTGCAAACATGCTGGAACCTACAAAGGTTATACAGAGCGTAGACGATCCATCCCTGGTTCTCACCCTGTAAACCACTCTTCTCCAAATGCATATTATGCCTTTGTCCCCTCGCTCGAACCAGTGCGAAAATGAAAAGTCCTTTGCATTGAGTTTGGACAATCTAGACTCTCTGCATTAGCACACACCCTATTTTACTTGAAGAAATCCAGGCCCACGCCTATGWAAAAACCACGTCCGCAGTTGATCTCAAGCGAAACGCTACACCCGTTCTGCCTCCCATATTCATCAAGGTACCCCAAACGTCTATCGACCCAGCCATCCACGGAGTTCACTCCATTCAAACACCTTGCGGCTTCACAAAAGACTACCTATGAATCAAATCTCGCCGCATCTGCCCTCTTTAATTCTCCCACTCAAGAGCACGTAATACCCGCCAGGGCTCAAGTCAGCTACTCGTCGTCCACCAAATGTCCTTTCCGGCTTCAATTCCCTGTACACTTCAACTTCGGCACAATCTTAGGCGAGGTCGCACTCCAGATCCCAACAATGAAACAAATCGACAAACGTAGGAAACCGTCTGACTCCGAAATCCTGTTCTGCCTGTGCTGAGGCCAAGATCTCTCGTAACTATGACGAACGGATTGCCTAAGCGATGACCCACTCCAATCCGTCTGACGACCTCCGAGGTGGGCCTTCGCTGCCAAGTTGTCCGTTGAGCTCTGTATGCGGCGTCTTTCTTTCCTCATTCATCTCTTATCGATCAAGGGCAGCCTTCGTTTTAATGAATCGRCGTCCTCGATCTCGTCTGTCGATGTGGATACTCTCGCCATCCATCGTCRCTCCTCGATCTCGCTCTCGGGTGGGTGGATCTCCTCTCCGATTTTTCCGCATCTCCACGGGTGCCAGCCATCTGTTGCCTTTGGGCTTCCCGCACAATATCCCTCCGTATAGTAATTTCCGTTAATTACATCGTGATTCTCATGCTCTTTTCAACTTAACACTCTGTCAAACCTGTTCTAGAATCAATTGCAAGAATTCTGCTACTAGTCCGGGAGGAGAAATAAAAACAACAACAAAAACAAAAACAAGGGAAGCGAACACCCAATGCCAAAGGAGTTCAGCCACGATGTACTTGATCGCTTGACAGCTACTCCCCGCTCGACGAGACCTCTTCGTTAGACCGCTTTCTCTGGACGTCTGGATCCTCCTGCGTCTTCCCTCTATATTTTTGCGCAGTTCGCCAGAAAATGGATCCCTGATAGCCACACGTCAATATTTCCAAAGTGAACACCGAAAAACTGGACACAAACATCATACACCGCCTTGATATCTTCCTTCTTCATCCTTCCGTTCGGCGGATCGAGCATGACATACATCGGGATCCACTCAAAGAATGCGCAGACCCAACCAAACTTCCCAAAACCAAAAATAAAAATAAAACGAAAGAACATCTCTCATTAGCCTACCGCGTAAGAGGGACCGTTTTTCACACACCAAGTCAAACGGATTCATATCCCCCTTGATCATCCTCGTCATCTCCCAGAATGTCATATCCGTGTGTGGCTCTTGCGAATACATCTTGAATATGTCGTTGAACCTGTCCTCGTCAAATTCACCCGTCGTGGTATAAATTTCCGTGTCCGAGCCATGCTTTGCCTGTAAATCCCCTCATCATCAATCACATTGGAAGGGGGAGCTTACGCATATATGCGCGCATTGAGAAGCTTACCTTGTGCATACGATTAACCCTCAAGCGAAACAATGGGTCGGGGGGGAATATACCCCAAGTCAACCATCTGGAGTATTGAGACTGCGGTAGATATATGCGTGTGACAAACACGGACGGGCGACTTACGAGAAAGCGAGATGGATAGCGAGCATCCCGCCAAACGTCCAGAAAAGCCCGAACCCAAGCTCACGCAGGGCACATATCCTAGGTTTTAGATCTACATCAGCCTCGAGCATGCGAGAGAGAGGAGTACTTGCGTATCTGTTGGCCAGATGATGCCGTCTCTGTCTCTGTCGAAGAAGGCRACGTGGTTTTGGAGAGCGGTGTTGTTTCCCTTTGGGTCGTAGCCGGTCCCTGGTGCGTCCTGTGTTGCGTCTGCTGGCTTTCCCATTGCGAATTGAGGTTGAGTTGGAGAAGTGTGAGGACGTTTGTTTGGAGAGTTTCGGAATTTGAATCACAAGAATGCGGGCGTCGGTTTAATGTGTGTTTCAAGGTGAAACCACGCTAGTTTTGGTTCAATATCTGAACAACAATGAGCAATTGCTTGAATTTGCCCTTTGCTGGTGAGGTCATAAACGGCGAATACAGTGATAATTTCCATCTGATGATGTTTCTTCATGGCGGTGAACGTCATCGTTGGCCAATCTAATCTGTTTTTCTTTCTTTGCCATGGATCGCGAGTGCGGTGAGGTTCACAGGGGTCCTAATCTCCTCCTGGTAAGTCAAATTAATGGCGCACCGCTCTGAAGCTAGATTTAAAATTTCAAACTCAAAAATGAAAACAATTTTTGTAAATATGTTAGCTTTTGCTACTTTATTATCAAGTGTACTTTCTATAACATCTAAAAGTCCTGTAATATCAGTAATGATCATAAATATTAATGAAGACCCGCTCAACCCTCTGTGTTGACGACTGTGTAGCTAAAAATACATCCTGATCAATGTACCCGATGGACGACAATGCACGGAAAAAAAGATAGAGGAACCCGCACACAACAATGTGGCACACCTAACTCGAGTTGCCCACGTCGAACCCCACAGATTCAGAATTTCAGAGTGAACCGTCGTCAAAAGATTGACAATCGGTGGTTGGTAAAAGAGAGTTTCAACACCTATCAGGTCCTTAATTCGGCGGTCGGTCGCCCTTTCAGCTGCAGAAAGCCGAGTGAACTCGGTGTTCGAGCGATTTTCTGGTCATCTACCTGCAACCTCACATAATGTCCCGTAGTTGATGAAAATCCCTGGATATATCTCTGATTGAATCACATTTTGGATGTTGTACTACATTTGGCGGATTGTGATGCGTTTTTCAAATGTGGCACATGCCTTGGGAACTGATGATCAAAAAGTAGTCAGGTATTGTAAGAACCTGGTGATCACCTTCATTCTTCCCGTGCGCYTCGTCTTACAGCTGTGCTTGAGTCCATGCGGTAATAGTTGTGAATTAAATACTGTGGAGTAATGATCCCCAACAGCCTCCCAACCTCCCGGATCTACAAACCCTCAGCTCACCAGTGCACCCAATTATCAATCACGCACACTATCCCGGTTCTGCGCTGTYCGTGGCTTATCCGAATCTATCTACGAAGCTGTTCATTCTCCATCTTATACCCATAAACTCAGGCGCTCGCTCATATTAGACGCTTTGACTAAATTCTCGCTACAACAGCTCAACCAAARTCTACAGTATATATACTGTCCGGCAGAAACCACGCGGCCCWTCAGTTTCTTGAATACCCAGCTCAGAATTGGTGTTGATCAACCAAGTGGGACAATGGCTTCCCCTGTTGTCTCCGTCTCTCCTTTTGGGAAGATGAACATGCACGCGATACTTTTCGAGGCCGTGCTTTATGGTACCCATTATATCTTCTACGTATGGATATCTTTTAATGTCCATCGTTCACTAGGGATAAAGTACSCGCGCCTCTCTAGAAATGATATTGGGTAATTAACAGTGTCCAACAGCGTGGTYGTCTTCTCCAGCTGCATTTATGTTCTYAGAAAACGGATGAAGAAGGCGTCCATGTTGGTACTCGATTTCTTCGCCCATGACACCAGCTCAATTTGTCGAATAGGCTCATGACTATTGGAGCGAGCATCCTCTTCTGTCTCTCCACTACCCATTTTGTCATCTCGTGGTTCATGCTCGCTCAGGCTTTTACACAACAGCCTTACAACCTGAMGCCACTAGGGCCCGACTTGTACTTTTCCCAGCTCAATGCTCGCTTGGTTGTTGCACAGATTGAAATTTATAACTTTAATGTAGGCTTCACCCTTGGCTCAACCACACAATTTCTGACTGCCCACTTGTAGGTATGGGGACAGGATATCTTGCTGGTGAGATTAGTTGCATTTTTTTCTGAAGAGTTGATGAATTTACACTAGATTTGGCGTCTCTACAAAGTTTCGGGGTGTAATTGGAAAGTCATTGTCATTCCCGTAAGTATCGCTGGTCGTTAAATAAGGCTGAAATTTAATCACCGAGTCCAGTCAATTATAGAACTAGTTCATATCGGTCGGTCATAGCTCAATCTCATAGTCAAGTGTCCTAAATGACAGTTGATTAGCCTGTGCATTCCTCTCAATCGGCCTTTTAGCAGCTCCCGGAGCGAATTTATTTGCACCAACAATACAGGCCTGGGGCAAAGCGTCTTGGTCACTCGATCTAACCTTCAACGCTTTCCTCACTTGCATTATCGCCTTTGTGATATGGCGTGGTGGGAAACAGGCAGCTTCAATGACACACAATGGAAGAAATAAGTACACAGAGATTGCCTTCACAGTTATTGAGTCTGGAGCTATTTACGCCATAGCCACACTCGTTGTCTTTGCCTTAGACATCGCTGGTAGTCCAGCAGGCTTCGTTGGTGTGACCAGTATCGTTCAACTCGCTGTGAGTYTCATTAATGTCATCAGACTCACGCACGCTCATCACAAGGATAACAGACAATGACCCCCCTCTTGATTGTTGTCAGAGTTGGACTGGGCTTGACAGCGGAGAACGTCAGTACCTACTCGTCAACGGATATGTCCTTGGCATAGGTTAACCATCAATTGAATAACGGAATTCATATCATTATTGCGAATATGCACGAGACACAGTCCAATTCTTATCCTCTGATGCATATGGAATCCTTTGGATAAGAATACACCGTTGCAGATAACAAAGTGTAGATTATCCTTAGGTGTCAAATACACTATTTTCGAATAACCTCCCTCAATGTGTGGATTCCTTCATGTAGCTGGTTAACGGCCCACGTTTTTCACGAAAAACACTTGGATATATATATGCGTCAAGCTTAGCGCGAACCAATATCAGAGTTCCGTTCCGTCATCGTGCCTGTGATGGTAGGCTCTCGGARTGATAGAACCCAGCGACGAGCTTAGCCGCATTGCCTTAAAATATATATCCGAGTGAACGAACCCCTTCGTCACTCATGCTAGTTAGCAAGTGGAATAATTATGTATATCTGGAGCATGTATACATAATGCTAACTTGGATCTAGGAGTTCTATGAGATTTTCAAAATTAAATAACCGGAGCTCCACTCGTCGAATGGTCCATAATAATATCGAAAGTAGTACCAATATCAATCCAACTGTCACGGTGAAAGAAATGAGGAATAGTTTGCTCGGTACAATGGCCACAACTGGAAAGGTTATCTGTGCAGTTTGATTGACAGTCGCTAGTATTGCTGAGGTCTTGTTAGGAGAAGGAGCAATCCCGTTGAGATATGCCTTCCCAGCCGACGTTGTGAAAAGATTTAGGTTTCTGTTGATTTCGTCCAAAGGCAGTGGTTCCAGTTCCAACACCAATCTACCAAAACCTAAATCGTAGGGCCTGCGCACTTTAAGAAAAGCTTGTTGAATCAGTTGGTTAGGATACGGCAGCACGCCGGGGCCGCCCATGCCAAGGAGGAGGCCAATGCCATTCCTGAGGGGGTAATATGCCAGTCCGACTCCTACATTTGGCACAATATTGTTGGTCAATGGTTGACTGTCAATATTCTTCGCTGCAAGTGAATTCTGTGACAAATTGACCTCAGCAGGTGCAACTGAACTATGAGTATCACAACTCATAATAGCAGCATCCATCTGATAGCCATTGGGGGCAATTGCAGAAAATGCACCATAAACGTCGGAAATAGACACGTTATAGGGTTGGAAACTCCCAACAYCGGAGTGGTAATAATTGAAAAATAGAAAGGTATTGTTAGCTGGCTTTGAAGCACGTTCGTCTGGGTAGTTCAGCAGCATAACCCCTGCCAAAACAAGTTAAACAAGGTATCTTTTACGAAGATGAGAGAGAAGCATACCAGAGCGGTAAATCAAACTATCAATACTAGATGAAACCGTGTAGCCAGCACTTTTAACGCTGACCCTGATTGTTGCTTTGCTGTGGTCCTCATACACCAGGGAGATGGAACCGGGTGCCTTGGGTTCCCAGGCACATTGGTGGTGGAATTGAAAGACATCAGTTCGATAAGTGAGAGTACTCTGCTCGGGTAGTCTTTGTATCTCCACGTGTGGCCACGGTATAAGCATGTTTTCAGGGCTCATTTCATATCCAAATGTAGTGTTTTCCTGCCTTTCCAGCCGCGTGGCAAGGTTAGCGCGATCCGCGATTCCAATCACTCCTAGTAAATCACCCCCGGTCGTCACATTCGCGATCAAAATTTGTTCCTCCACTTGCTTTGAAACAGTTCCAATCGTGAGTGTACCCGAGCCCAATGGTCCGACCGTCATCACRGCGAATGTCACCATTAGGGCGATTCGGAAACCTCTAGTTGCAGAACCGCCGAAAAAATGGACAAGATTGTCCACAAGTCCACTGGTCATCGTTGAGACTCTGTCTAACCTGCCACGGTTGAACCTCCCAGCTCTCCTGTACTGGGCCATAAACTCGGCACTGCAGACCATGGCGATGATGTCCTTGATGAAGAGACAAGCTACAGTGTGCCACAACACTGATGCAGCTGTGATTCCAGCATTGAYCTCKGTCAGACTGACACTGGACGTGGAAAGCCGAYTGAATTGATCGCGAGAGTAGGACTGGAGKGGAATAGGTCGAAGAAGGGAATAATATGCTAGTATGAGGAAGACTGATTCGAATATAATGAATACGACCGCACGCCAGTATAGTTTACGGTTGTGTCGGGCATTGGAGCGTGTGTTATCATCGGTCGAGTTTTCCTGTGTAAGGAGGGGTTCAAGATCTGAGTGAATGGACCCAGAATTTGCGATGCGGTTGCGTCCGAGGTAGGGATAGCGAGTTATAGGGTGCGTATCGAGTGTCATGAACGGGCATGGGAGTGGAACTAGCTGTTAGCGCAGCCCTTCAAAACAACCTGTCAACTGTGATCAATGTGATTGCCCAATAATGGTCCTTGAGAATGAAATTTTCGTCATTGCTATGTGGGATCTGTCCAAGTGTGGTACATGGCGGTTCACGCGGCGGCTGATGGCTCGGCGCCGAGGAATCGGTCTTGTTCCAGTCAGTTACCTTCCTCTGGGCTATCTTCCCTCTATGTATTCCTCTGCGTACTCCTCTCCATATTCATATTTTCTCGCAAATCGTCCAGAAAGTGATTTTAGTATATTTTAGTGAGTTATTTTCCCAGTTTCGTTGGGTCACTGCAATCGGTGGACGACGATAGAGGAACTCGGATATACCGCATGCAGCGGTGACGGTCCGCTAGCTCAAGTCGCCTATATCAAGCTGAGCTATCCTCTAAATATAACCTGGAATCGGAGAAATCATATAATAATGTTAACAACAATCCAAGCTACCTATCAATAATCAGATTCTGACGGCGGGCCATATCACCAGAGGAATTGCAATAAATAAGATGATCAAGGCTGACGCTTAGACGCCAAAATCCATAGCAACAATTGTTATTATCAAACTCGTACACCACCCCGTTGCTTTCAACCTGATTCACAGCCGTTGTTGCCAGTTTGCACATATACGCGTTGGACCAGAAAGGGAGAGCTGTTGAGGGCGCAGCGAGGTTCTGGTGCCACCCCTTTCGTCCGGGATCACCGGTGAGCAGGAGAAGCGAACACTTCCCAAAAGGGGAAACCTTCAATGCGGTGGGGGAGGGGAGGAGGAGGGGAGCTGCTAGCGCAAGCCACTCATCTAGAGTCTGCACCATCGAGAAGAACAACACAATATTATTCATTAGGTTCTTCTGCGCTTGATTTCAATAAGCCAAATCTCAAAGAACAAGGTCGAGTAGGGGTATATAACTGGCGGGTACCCAACAGACCCATACGCCTGTGCAAATCAAGTTTTGATCAGTCAAAATCAAAAAGCAACACCCTTTTAGTCCACGGAGAGAGGCCAAGTTGGGCTTACATAGTCAGGCGATATCGTCAGAAGCGCCTTCTCCCCCTTGGAAAGCTGTATGATCCCTAACACACMACACACAGCCACCCATGTCAAACTTGTTATTATACATTTCCCAAAGGTTTCAAAACAGGAATAACTCGCACCCTCATCCCATCCTTTTATCACCTTCCCTGTTCCGATTTCGGTTTCAAACGGGTCGTTGCTTAGGAAGGCGAAACCCCCGGGTTGGGGGTGGGGGGTTGGTTGTATGCAGGATAACTTGAGTAGGGGGAAAGCGATCTCACCGATCATACGTGTTGTCGAATTCTCTTTCCTTGTCGTCTCTTCCGATGTAGTGAATAACGACCCTGTCTTGTCGGATGGTGAGTTTACCCTCCCCCCGCACGCCCCCGTGCTTCGGTAGTGTGGAAGTGGGATTGCGTACCTCCGCGTTTGGGGTATGTTAACCCATCACCCTTCTCGAGTACTTTGATTTTGACTCCCTGTTAGATGGGCTAGTTATACGGTTTACAGGATCTTTTGTACATGAATACTGACCATAGCTTCGCAATTGGGGTCTACGGCGTCAGTGGTGGGGAACCTACGATAGGATTAGCTAACCCATGAGGCGCCGACTAGCTTTATATATAGCACCTGTCCCTAAGCGCTTGACATCGTGTGTTTGGTCAGTTCCTTATTCTTACAAAAATTCAAGATAGACATATATTCCGCTTTCATTCACAAAAAAAAACATATATTTCTTTAATCATACAGCTATCGCTGCCCTCTTTATAGAGGGAGGGAGGGGGAGGAGGGGATAGGGGAAGTTTAAACTCGACTCGGGTGAGGCATGGGATTGACATCAACAAGCTCGACCTCAAAAATCAGAGTCGAGTTGGAGGGAATAATAGGCGGGTAACCGTGTTCACCATATGCCTACAACGCCGTCGAGGTTAGCTTTTTGAACAAATGGGGGCGGGGGCGGGGAGGGGTTGGGTTTGCTGCAAAGGTCGGGCACGTACATAGTCAGGTGTGATGGTCAATTTTGCCTTTTCTCCCTTGGACAGCTGGGGTACTCCTAATAATTATATTAGTAAAAAGGCATGTTAGATATGGAATTTGAGGCGAGGTTGGAACGTACCTTCGTCCCATCCTTTGATGACATTTCCTTTGCCAATGACAGTTGTCAATGGCTCCCTAGAGAGAGGGGTGATGAATCATAATAATAGGGCAAGTGCGTAAAATGCTCTTACTTGCCCACGCTCGAGTCAAATTGTGTCCCATCGACCAGAGTGCCGGTATAGTGAATCAAAACAGTATCTAACATAAAAAATAATGCATAAATCAAGACTGAATCCGCGAGGATATATATTTAAGGAAGTTGCATCAGGAAAGAACACTTACCGCCCTCTTGGGGGAAGACCTTGCCATCGCCTGGTGTAATCGATTCCACAGTAACGCCCTGCGCGTTTGAATTTCAGTATATGTGTGTGTGCGAACCAAGAACGAAAAAAGGGGGGCAGGACGGCGTCAAAAATTTACCATGATGTTTTCGTTGTTTGGTGGGTAGCAGTAGTTTTATTTTGAGAGAGAAGAGAGCGAGCGTCTGTTGTGGTTGTTTATCTTCGGGAGCTTGTTATCTTAGACAAAACGATATCAAAAAATCTTATCTCGAGATCTATCTTTTCTTCCCTAATAACACCCTTTTTCGCTCCAACTCGGCAATCAACCCGGCATTCCGGGCCTGAAGTAGAGGGTTTTTCTTTTTTTTTTTTTATTTCCTCCGTTTTAAATTCTGGGGGTGTCGGGGCTTTCCGTTCCGAAGTTGAGAAAAGAGAAGCATTTTGTTTTTTGCCCCCCTGTAATGGTTTAATGCAATTTAMAGAAGGTTGGAAGGAATGGAGCAGGGGAGGGAAGCCGCCTTTTTCTTTTTCATGATGCTATCCTGGCAACCAAAAAAAAAAAAAAGCAAGACAATTGGTTTCTAATTAATACAGATGAAAATTTTCAACAGCAACTCGGGGGTATTCAGAACCACTTTCGAACAAAGTCCCCTCCCCTAAAAACTAAAACCGCGACTTCATACTCATCTCCGCCACAGTCTCCACCTCCRCCTCCGTCAATCCAAGCCCAAGCGGCGGCTGTGCGAGGAGAAGCGCGTATTCCGCCGTTAGAGATGTACGAAAGGGTAATATATCATCTGTCTGTTTTTATTTTATCTGTTAACCCCTGCGTACGAGAGATTGCTTTTTTAACTCACGCAAATGGCAATGGGGTGTTGATGTTTGAGGTAATACCGAATATGATGCGAATCTAGCATTGGGACGGTTTTGCATCTAGTAGTAGTAGCACCATAATCAATGATAAAAACCAGGTAAAAAGAAGATAAAGAAACACACAGCAAATTCGAAGTCAAACACATCTCRATGCACGTCTTCCTCTCCAACACCACCCTCTTCGCCTCCTCATCTAAAAACGTCGCATGTCCCAACCGATCCGGGTTGAACGATAAAAGCGCCATCGTCTCTTCGCGTGAATTCCTCAATGTCTATGTAACATCGTCAATTTCTACAAAGGATAATAATTAAAAAAACACCACATACCTCTGCAATATGCACCGTAACACCCACTTTACCACCTACCCTCCTCCTCCTCAACTCCTCCACCATCTCCCCAAACTCAGCTACATCACCCACCGTCGGATCCCCACACAAATCAACACCCACAATCCCATTACCATTACCATTATTATTATTCCCACCAGCCTCACTCATCAGCTTCACAACCACATCCACAACCTCACCCATCTCAACCCTACTCATCCTCCTATCCAAAGACGCAATAACACCAATCGTATGAGGTGGGTACGCTGCCGTTTGAGCGAGCACGGTGCGGAGGTAGCGTTCGCGGGACATGTGTGGGGTCGAGCGGGGTGTGGTRCGGAGTTCGAGGTAGGTGCATTGGGGGTGGGGGTGCCTTGACGGGATGCTGTTGTTGTTGTCTTCGGTACTACTAGTGGCAGCAGGAGGAGAGGACAGAAAGGCGGACAACACAGCACGCGTAACACGCGCCAACGCCTCCGGTGTACTCGTCAACGCATAGATAGCAGGAAACAGCCCAAAAAAATCATCAATAGCATCAAGCGTCACTCCATCAAGAAGCTTTTGAATACCCGCGCGGACAGCATCGTTGGCTAACAGCTGTCCGCTCGTGGTACTGTTGTTGTTGTTGGCTGATGAGGTACTATCGTATTCCAGAGCAAGCTCTTGCAGCACTTGGATCGGGATAGATCCGTTCAGATGGGCATGCAGCTCAGCTTTCGGGAGGTTCTCGATAAACGCGATTTGTGCTTCGGTAAGCGATGCGAGAGCGAGAGAKGCAGGGCCTGCGAGGCAAGTCGACATCAGGGGCGTGGTGGGTATATAGTGGGTAGTGATTAAAGTATATATCCGAGCGTATGTTATCCATCCAAGCAACTATGTATATAAACAAAGTATTCCAACGACAAGAAAAAAAAAAAAAAGGCGGGTATGGATCATTAAATCATTAAAAGAACCACAGGCAACTGATAAGCGCAGACATCGGCTCTTTGAAGGGGGAGGCGGGGGGAAAAGGCGCTTCCCCTCCACTCACAGCTTGTCATCCCTGGATCAGCACATATATACGCACTTCAAACAGCACCTATAATTCCCCCTCCACTCCCACCCCCGCCAATCGAGCTCACACCCCTCAGCACATCTACGCTAGCTCCCTTGATCGCCTCCGTCGCTTTCAAAAATGGCAGTGTAAACGAGTTCTTCCTATGCTTCCCGGTCACGAACACCTTGGGTGACGACGATGGGGTGATTGGGCTTCTGGGCTGCGTCGATGCAGTGCTGGCTGATTGAGGTGAGGTGGGCGAATTGGGTTCCGTGTCCCCGCCGTTGCAGTTGGAGCTGAGGGAAGTCATCAGAGTCGGCAGGGTTTTGCTACTAGGAAAGGGCTCGGAGGAGCTTGGGACAACAGCCTCGTTAGTCCTCCCCTTCCCCTTGTCCCTTCGCGACATTGTAGCATGCGTCAACACCTCTTGCGAACTGGTCGACCTAAGACTATCTCTCGACCTGGACGCAGCGGCGGATGAGGGGTGTAAGCATGCTGTRGATGCAGCGGGACTGGGAGTCCGGGATGTTTTGGGCGACGAACCGTTAGATGGAGAAGGTGAGGCATTRGGTGAGCGGCGGGGAGAGGGAAGCGGGAAGAGCTCGTTTTCATCTTCCTCTGCAATAGGAGAAGATTTGCGTTTGGGGAGCTGAGATTCCCTTTCCGAGCGCTCAGAGTCGTCTGTGAGGAGGGAGGAGGATGTAGAATCGGTGGAAGGATCTCGGTCGTGTACACCGGCGAAAGCGTGGAAGCCGCGTGCAGCTACGGTGCGGATGCAACTCAAAGTAGAGTCAGGCGATACAGCCGATCGCGGATACTCCTCGACGGAAAAGTCCTGTGACCTGCGTCGTTTGTCGACCTCGTCGACGGTGATGGAAAGGGTTGGAGGTGGCATTCGCTCGTCGTAGAGGCTCGGAGAAAACGGGGGCTTGGAGTTGGCGGTGGATGTGCTCGCGTAGGCTGGTGAGCGCGCGTTGTCGAGACTCGCGCTTCGGCGGCGCCTAGCGCCCTTGGTGAATTTTTCTTGCCAACTGGAGCCTTCCTGGAGGGACTTCTCCATGATGGGCACGCAGTCTTGACAGCATGCGCGGAGGGGCACTGTTAGATCGTCCTTGCGGCGCTGGTATACGGGTAGAGATGGCCGTCGGGTTGGGGGTGACCGTGCATTTGGATGGGAGGCGGGCGGGCCCGAGGGGGCGCGGTGGACCAGGCAAGGCGATAGGGGGATGGTGGGCGATGATAGGGGCGAGCGACCTCTAGAAGGTCCAGA
>JAECYV010000046.1:161759-190977 GCA_023014305.1 Lepiota subincarnata
TTGCTTACCTGGGGATAGGGACTTTGAGAACGACGTGGGTCTCCTCGGGGCTGCTGGAGAGCAGGGCTGGAGCACTGGAGCTAGCGACGGCAGGACTATCGTCGATGCACTCCGAGTCGGATGTGGGCTGGGGACGGCGTCTCCAGAGAGGGAGGGAGTAGGACTTTGTGACGACGCGAGCACGCTTGTGGAGCTGGGAGCATTCTGGGATGAGGACGCACTCGGTGTCGAAGCGGACGACGCGGGCGTCGGTGGTGGGGGAGTCGGGGGCAGCGACGCAGAGGACGTCGGGGGAGAGGGACATGGGGCAGTGGGAGAGAGGAAGAGGAGAGGGCAGGGCAGGGAGGGGAAGGAAGTAATGTATAAAGGCCATCGGACCATTTCCACAGAGATGGCCCTGAATGGTTTGATGTGTGTGTCCGTCCACCGGGAGACGCCTGTCCGTTGCACTTCTCTGCTCTCTCGTACGACTCTTGCACACACAACTACACTGCTGGGGCTTCATGGCCACATGGCTGATTGCCTGTCACTAGTCTACGCTAGATCCTCTATTATTTCCCCTCGCAAACACCAACCCACTTCCAGGTTAGACCCGACGCCAACGCCATAAGTGCAGTACCCAAACGGGTATCCAGYGCCACGGCCCAAGAAGCGCTGTACTACATTAGAAGCAAGGGAGGGGGGCTCATAGAATACCCCCGATTCCGCCATGACGCGCTGCCTTCACGTCTCCTTGCATGCCAAATTACACTATTCGAACATGTCTGTTGCCATGGCGGGAGGGCGGGAAGCACCACTAAGCGGACCGTGTGGTCCATCCGCGCGCCCATATCACTTCCACTGAAAAAATTTCCACCTCTCCGTGTTGCCCTCAAATGCCGCGCCCTCCCAGCGCTGTGAGAAGATTGCATGGGCTGTACGCTAACTACACACACACTCGTCAGAAAGTCCAGTGGGAAGAACACAACACCCAGTCCTCTCCCCCGGGTGTCATGGGAGATACAACGCGATCAACTGTCCTGTTGATGCCATTGACTTTAAATGGCAGTACATTCTTTTGTAGCTCCTCCGGCTTTTTAGGGGGTGGAAAATGCTCTTCGCAACTAACTGACRCAACTTGATCGATGGGAAACTCCAACGGAGCTCACTCAACGTCAGGGTTCAAACATGTGTGCTCCCCCAAGACAATAAATGTTTTTGTGTGTGCACACCCCATCGCATCGCGACGGTCAGGCTTTATAGATAAAGATTATCGCGGACAAGGACCAYGCTCACGTGGCCAATAGCCGATCACTAACGTCACAAATCACGAGATGCTTATCCCCGTGATCATATTCCGGCAATCAGGAMACCTCCGATATCCCGGGAACTCACACCCTAAGGTTTCCACCACGACAGGGTCCACCACCTTTTCACCCTCCTTGTAAACGACGACGACGCTGACGAACAACAATAACAACAACAACAACAACAAAAAATGGCTAACCGTCTCTCTCAGGTTTCCGGTCATCTATCAAATGCCCACAGCCGCGGACTATTGGCCGGTGAGGTTGCCATCATCACAGGTACGAACTGGCGCTATTCCTCTTTGACTCCTTCAGGGGCTTTTATGTCCTCACAGGTGCCGGCCAGGTATTTTCACCCCGTCTATTAAGAGAGAGGGAGATACGGGTACATGCTTAGTATTCATAGGGTATCGGCAGAAGCACAGCCGTGCTTTTCGCGAAAGAGGGCGCCAAGGTCGTCATCAGCGAGTACGTATTTCCCCCCTCCAATCCGAGTTACCCCCCTCCCTCACCTCTGAACCCCTCGGACCTTTCAGCATCGATGAGAAGCGTCTAGACAACGTTGCGAAGGARATCCAGGCTCTCGGCGGAGATGTCTTGGCTATCAGTGGTGATGTCGGTGCTGACGACTTTCCCAAGAAGATCGTCGATGCTACTTCCCAGTACGTGTCTTTTTCTTCTATTACCCCTCCATCTATTCTCATATCCGGTTTTTCGCGCGCGCGTCCTAGGAAGTATGGCAAGATTAATCATATCGTGAACAATGGTACGTCATTCATGATACCCTCATAGCTGTGTTTTTGCCCACGGAGAGAGTGACCTACGCTTTTTAGCGGGCTTCACATTCGACAAGATGCTCCACACTACACCGGACGATGCATTCGATATCATACTCAAAATCCACGTCCGCGCTCCATTTAGACTCATTCGCCAGGCTGCACCCTTCTTCCGTGTCAAGGTATGATTTTGAACTTGGCTCACTCATCCCCCCAATCCGACTCTCCCTTCCTGAAACATCATTCTCAAAGGGCGACCATCGCGAAAACCGCTCCATCGTCAACGTCTCTTCAACCACAGGTCTACACGGGAACGTCGGGCAGGCCAACTACGCCGCCGCCAAATCTGCCATCACCGGGTTCACAAAGACCGTAGCGAAAGAGTGGGGTCCGTTTGGCGTGCGCGCGAACACGGTGGCTTTTGGGCTCATTCATACGCGGTTGACGGCGTCCAAAGAGGCGGGGGTGTCGATTGAGATTGAGGGGAAGAAGGTTGCGTTGGGGGTGCCTGGAGCGCAGAGGCCTACTACGGCGGCGGCGGGGGATGTGGCGAAACAGAGTCCGGAGGTGTATCCGAATATTCCGTTGAGGAGGGGTGGGACGCCGGATGAGGCTGCTGCTGCTGTGCTTTTGTATGTTGCTTTCCGTTTGCTTTTTTTGGTGCTTTTTTTTTGTGATGATGCTGAACTGGGGGCTGGGTTAGCCTTGCTTCGCCTTTGGCTTCGTATGTCTCTGGACACACGCTTGAGGTTACTGGTGGGTCCGGTATCTAAAACTATGCGGATGTTTGTTTGTTTTTGCTCTCTTTCTGCAAAAAACCTGATTTGGGAAACGCGCCCCTAGCGCTGAGAAATATATTGTGGACCGGTTTTGAATGAATTCAAAGAACTGCGGCGTCGAAGATGTATATATCAAAAGTCAAAAACTGTCGTGTTTAGAACGAAAGAGTTTCGTCATGAACAAGGGTGTGTTGGGGATGTTCTTTTCAGGGAAAAACCCCATCGGCATCCCCGAGTGATCGGGTTCGCATAATGATCGCGTTAAATCTTTGGCTGTCTGTCTTCAATGAACACCTTGCTTTGACATTTTTTTTGCTTGACTTGTTCGCTGTATGTTATGCTCTTATCCATTTCGGAGAGTATGGAGTAACAACTAACAAGGCAAAAGGCCAAGGCTAAACTACTGCTTAGGTAACCCTTGTAAAGGCCGAAACTCGCTAAAAGAAAAAAAAAAAACAAAGATTAAAACCATCCCTTCGATCCATGCAACAGGACAGACCCTATCCTTCCGTATCCAACACACACACACCCCACTAGAGACAGTTTCCATTTCCGTATCATCCGACGGGGCGTCGAGGCCCCCTAAGGAAATAAATAAATAAAAAAGAAGAAGGGTGGGGGGGGGAAGGGTTAAACCTGTCGGGTCGCTTTGACGAAACAAAACTCCTTTGTGCAGGGCYGGGGGTTGAGGGAACGTACACAAAGGCCTCATGTTCACTCACCCAAGGGAATAAGTTACAACCTCACCGGCCTCGTGTTCCAGAGGTGTCAAAATCCCTGGGAAACAAAAAGAATAAATTTAAATAAAAAAAACAATCTTTCGGTCCCAGTTTCTTTTTTTCACCCTCATCTCGTGAAATGTTTTGGTGACTTTTGACTTTTGACATGGGAGACGCGGACATGTGGAGAGGGTTAGGCGAAAAGAAAAGAAAACCCTCCCCCCCCCCCTCAAGCAGAGTGTATATGATGGGCAATTTCCCGCGACAACTAGATGGTGTTTGGGTTTCGGCGGGTTCGGGGATCTCCCCTTCTCCCCTCCCTCCTCCAAACTCCTTTGTTCTCCCTCACCTCCCACCAGGTCATCCCTTCTCTCCCYTTTTTACTCCTCGGATCTCTGGGGTGAGGGGGGACACCGTCACGAGTGTGCGGGTTTTGGCTGTCAGGCGATAGCTCCCGTTATGCATCTAATATCATATCAAAACATCAGGCGTTCCCCAAGCCTTCTTTCTCGAAAAGCAGATATGAATGGGGTGGGGTGTGCGTGCCCCCAGGAAGACCATAAACTTGATGTCCCAAACTCATGTCATCCGATGTGGTGGACAGTCCAAGTCCCTAAAGACTGGCACTTCCGAATCGCACGAAAGGGATCGATACACACGCACACACGCACACACACAACAGATTTACACGGCATGCGCCAATGAAGTTGATATAATGCCAACAAACATTGTATGAAATTTACAGCCGTGTGTCTCCGACATAGTCCCGTGTATTAAAAATTCGCCTCGAGGACTCACCCCATTTTGCGTGACTTTCGGGTCAACCGGCTAGGCCAGACTTTTGGCCCCCTCTGTATGGATGTTGTCCGTCCTGAGCGTGTCGCTTGAGTATAGCGCCCATTATTGTGAAGCGGTTGACTCATGCACCATCTCTTAGGGGGCTGGCATTTACCTTGCCCATCACCCTCCTCCCTTGGCYTTTGTTCCGGTCCTTACGGTCCTTGTCATAGCATAATGACATGACCTGAGGGGGGTGGGGGTGGAAGGCCCCCGGGTGCTGAAACCGTTTACGAGTATAGCGCTAGGATCATTGGATTATGACCTTGGCTTTTGGCAGCAATACATGACTCTTTTTGTCAGAACTCGTCACGGCGCGATCAAAAAGTGTGCGTTCTTATGCCTAATAACTGTTATATGTGTCGCTTCTGATCATGATCCATCAAACATCAACGGTCGTACCCCCCCCCCCTTCCGGATTGACAGCGAAGTCGCGCAAAGGGAACTTTAGGTATATGTTCAACTTGTTGGTTTTATTGTCTCCGGCTGTTCTGGGATATTATTGGATATTCGCCGTTTTGCTCCAAACATCTTTTTTCTCTGCCTGCCAAAGGGGTATGATGAGAAGGGTGAGAGAGAGAGAGGGAGGGGGGGAACGGGCTCATGTCAAGGAGGGGTAACGGATGCCATACATTAAGGGTAACGCGAGAGCAGCCCAGGTCTATGGCTCTTGTTTTTTTTTTTTTATAAAGCTTGATGCTGGGCGGTGGTTTGGCCGAGCGTTTGTTGCGTGTGTGTCGCGGCAGTTTGGTTATGGCGAGTTTGCGAAATTACTAGCAGTTGGGGGTGGACTGAGGCTTGGCAAAGCGGAATGCCCGCCAATTCCCGTGAAGAAGTTGTTGCCTCCCCTCCTCCCCACCCCCCAATTACTTACTTATCCTTCAGGTCCCGAATGTCCGTTGACTCATATTCCGCGTCACGGAGGATGAAATTGAAAGAAATGGGGTTGCGGGAGAGGGCGGATAGACTATGGTCGCGGACTTTGAAGTGAGTCTATGAGCCCCCTCGTTGCGTCTGTTAGAGGCTATCTGTTTCCGAGAAAATCAGGATCTGAACAAGCTCATATAACCTTCTTTGTGCAGACGTGGCCAGGGTGGTGGGCGGCAGATGACTTACGGGGCAGGCGAAAGGGATGGAGCGGAGTCTCGTAATGGTCACTCATCGATATCGATAACAACTCAATCCACTCTTTTCAGTCCTCAGATCGTCTACTTGCACTCTCCCGCACGATTAGATCTACCGAATCAAGATCCGTTCTCGTCCTTTTCTATAAATGTCTTCACAACTCCGTCATGCTGTCTTATACGCTGAGGCAAGCTCCTCCGTCCTTTATACCTCTCTCGCTTGCTCTTGTTGCTGCTGATATGGGCGTCGAGGTTGTACGATTGCAGCCTGGTGATGGCAAGACCTTCCCCAGGAGGGGYGGTACGTCGTCTGCTCCTCCTCGTGGTTCCCCCCCCCCGCCCCCGCCCCGCTGACTTATATATTATGCTGTAGACAAGGTTTCAATTCATTACATAGGCACCTTGCTAGATGGTAGGACGTTTGACTCTAGTCTGGACCGGTGCGTTTCTCGTGCTGCGTCGTGCGCTCCGCTGCTCATTCTGCCCAGCGGCGGGCCCTTTATCACGCAGATTGGCGTTGGTAAGGTGATACGGGGGTGGGACGAGGGTATGTTGTTATCCCTGCTTCTTCTTCTACCCATGCCAACTTTCCTGCAGGCGTGCTCAGGCTTTCCAAGGGTGAGAAGGCGACGCTAATCGTCACCCCTGATTATGTACGGCGGCTTTCATTCGCGACTGGGCTGTGTTTTTGAGCTCAACGCCCTAACCTTACTACCTTCCTTGCAGGCTTATGGCTCGCGCGGTTTTCCGCCTTTTATTCCTCCCAACGCCACTCTCAAGTTTGAGGTTGAGCTGCTTGAAGTGTTGTATTGATTCTGCTATTTGTTCCGACAGACATTGATAACTACTCTTTTCTTTCTCAACATGTTTTCATTGGGCCTGGGGGAGGTGGAAAGCACCTCAAACTGCTTATTTCGCTTGTTACTSTGCTGTCAGCCCTTTGTTTGTGCATTATAGATATGCTTGTCGCTCTTTTCGACTACAATCCTCTTCAGGCTATGTATGATTCTCAATTTCATTTAGCGCACCACGACTTTGTTGCTTCATTTTGATCGATCCATGTTTAAATATGTCCTGCATCCATTTCCCTTTATGGACTTCCCCCTGTCTAAGCAGGCCTCTGCGTTTGCTCAGCTCATCAGAACAGCATGCGGTAAAACAGATCATGCATCAACATCTCCCCCGCCCTAGTGTTCTTTGCCTTCCTGCAGTTAGAGCCTGACTCGAGGCATACATTAATCCACGAAGATCTCGGGAAATGCTCGTTACAATAAGGTCACTGGGTTACTCTTCGGCTCCGGCCGTAGCATGACAGTGCCTTCCTCAGCTGTAAAAATGTATCTACTAATGGGGATCTTGTCAGTTTGAGAATAGATAACTATATCCTTGAGCCTCAGTTTCGATGGTCTCAGGTTTGCCAAAGTTTACCTACCGATTGAATCGATGATCATCATTAGATACATTACCTGTCAAAAATGGGTGAACCGCAATCTAACCACAACATCCAATTGAACCTTGGGGGTTCCGACTTCTCGCAAACGACGTTATTAACAGATGCGTCGGCCTGTCGGTAAAGATATCTTTGGTTGTTAATGAGCGGGTTCCTGGATGTCCTGTGTATCGGGGATGTCCTTTAACACGTTTTGTCATCCCGACCGGTCCTCACCGTATTCAATAGCGATGATCATCTCATCATCAATAGATCGTGACTCTGGAAAAGCTTATTTCTTTGGGGGCTCATACGTGTGTGGCTGCATCCCTCCTCCTCCTCCTCCCCTTACAGCCGGAAATGAGGCAGGGGGGCTTCCGAAAGAGGCATGAAGGGTAGGTAGCTCCAGCGGCTAAATGGGGCTGGCCGGGCTGTTGGGACGTTGACGTGTGGCAGAACGGTGAAGTATGACTTACCGCAGCTCTGTGATATGTCTGTAATCACGGGGGTGAAATTCCCGTGTCGTTGTGCGCGAGGCAGGTCTAAACAAACTCTGTTTTTTTTTTATGTTAATCAGGGGGCGTGCGTGCTGGCGGGGGTGAAGAGCGTTGAACATGAGGCTGGTAAGTGTTGGCAACCCCCGTTATGCCGGGAAGGGAGAGACCTGTCAGCTTCCATTTTTCCGTAGTTGGTTTGTGGTGGGTTATAAAAGGTGGATCAATGGTCTCCGTAGGAGGGTCCGCGGGTGGGAGCTTCCGGGGCGAAATCAGTCCTGAACGAGTTAGAGCGATCTGGGAGGTGTTCAATGTTTTTCGGACATGGGTTAGGAGGGAGATAGATTGCGGCTTACATTCGGTGATAACCCCCGAAAAAAGCATGGACAGTTTTGGAGCGCCAAGCCAGTTAATTATCGATCAGTTGTTAGGGGAAAATGCCCCTCACAGGGTAACTCATACCTTCCGGTGTCACTAAATGCAAGTCATGAACTCTGGTATTTGCTGAAAAAGATCTGGAAAGTGTGGTTGATAAAAGAAACATAGGGTTGGATCACAACGATGTTTTCACTCTTCCAATCTGATTTCAGCCGAGGCGGAACAGTCTCCTATTGTGTCATTGTGTCCTTCTAAGTATAACATCAGTGCCACAGACAAGCAGCGGTGGACAGTTCATGTCCTTGATCATTTCCTGAGGCGCACAAGTATGTACAGAGTGGAATAAGTTTACCCCACCTTCTATACCAAGCATATCGCTGAGTTTCGAAATGCTGATGGCGGGACACATATCACAATACTCGAAATTAGACTTGTTTCCCCATAAATGCCCCTCAGATCGGAATTCGGACTCAATATTTGCTCAACCAATGATTATCACTGTTCTGGTTCTCTCAGGTCGTGCGACGGTGGTTCATTCCGTGAAACATCATGAGATGCACAGGAAGCGCCCACGAGCTTCTCAATCAGTATATAAATGCATGTCGGGGGTTTACGGTATTATTAAGGTCGCACCTGCAATAACTTTTGAAAGGGAAAGTTCAAGTTCCGGATAAAAAATAACTCCAGAACCCGATAGTAGTTGATGCGGCCCCGTATGCATTAAGGAGAAAGCTTCGTGAACCTGGCTGACGGTCTCGGTCATCCACGGCAGTCCGCAGCGGGGGACCTCAGTTGGCTAGTTAAGGGAACGGGGAAAGTTCATTCATCCCCCCTTAGGAATTTAACTCACTCGACGGGTCGACTGGTTGATTTTTGCCCCACGCAGTGTTTGACCACCCGAGGGCTGTTGCAGCAGGGTGCTGTGGTTCTTGAGAGGGGTTCTTCCGCTTACCTCGGCRGAAACAGGCGGCGGAAAATAAGTAAGATGAAGCACCCATCCTGGAATGGGTGGTATCGATGTCTCTCCGGGCGTCCTTCAACAGAAGGCGACAACGATATGACGACGACGTCCCCCATTTATCTGAAAGCTACTAATGGTGCGGATTAAGAAGGGTCTCCAGTTCCAAGTTGTATCCATCTCTCCCCGGTCTCCGACGTGGAAAGGCTATCTTATGCACGATACGCCCCCAAAATGGTACAGCTAGTTATTCCTAACGGTGTAGTCTTCCGCTCCAATTGATGGGCCTTTACCCAGTTATCGTGCGGCAGAAGGCTGTGACATAGGTATGTTATTTCGTACTGATTCCCGGAACAAGCCAAGTCCGTTGGCGATCAGCCATCGATATCCGATATCGATAACAACTAGATATCATATATCCAGATGGGTATCTGTTGTGACTTGGAGGTAAAATTTTCACGATGACCGTCCTGTGGGTAGTTGGTTCACAGATTGACATTACTTGGAAACAATGGAACAAAGTCATTGCACCGGCAATTTCTGATGAAATGACTTGAAGCCACACAAGCGATGGATTTTGGACACAGGAATCCGATTCAGCCAAAGATCTAGTATCGGCGAATCGCCGTGTTTCTCCTCGGTCTTCCCCCACCCCCAATAACTCCGACTTCTCAGGTGGATAGATGATCAGAGTGGGTGACTCTACATAGTATATATATCATGAGGGTTCTAACGAGTGATGATAAAGTGGATTACCACTCTTCCACTATCGCCACGTTTAACCCTCCCTCTCTTAACACACGCAACCTGATCGTCGGCTATGGTGAGCCGCTTGAGGATTGCTTTGTTCGACGGGTTTGGTGTTGATCATGGATTATCTACAACTGGGGGCTTTTCTCCGGCTGTATGAATAGGGCGTTACTATCGAGCGAACCGTTCCTCGTACTGGAGATGGAAAGACATTCCCGAAGGAGGGTGGTGGGTTCTTTCAGTTGCCCTGTTACTTCATCCAGACATTGACCAACGTGTGTGATCACTGCTAATCGCGATAGACACCGTGTTGATTCATTACACTGGGACACTCCGAGCGAATGGGAAAAARTTTGACTCTAGTAGGGACCGGTGAGTGGTCTACCCCCTCAAATTTGGTTGCAACTTAAAAAGAACCACTTTTGTAAGGAATTCGCCGTTCAAGACAAAGATTGGGGTGGGGAGCGTGATCCCAGGCTGGGATGAGGGTATGTAGCCGAGGGGTGGCTGTCCAAGTTCAGAACTGACTTTCTGGAATCTCCCAGGCGTACCCCAGCTTTCGTTAGGTGAAAGAGCCAAGTTGATAATCACTTCTGACTATGTACGCCAGTTCTTTCATGACCTGAAATGCTCCTGGTGACGCGCTCYTCACAATAGGGATATGGGACCAAGGGCTATGGGACTGTAATTCCAGCCAATTCGGATTTGATTTTCGACGTTGAGTTACTGGCAATAAACCCTACTTAAATTGATGTTTGGTTTGTCCCTCGGATGGCAATCAATATATGCATTACAGAGTGTTTCAGTGGGCATCTGGGGGTGTGAGCAATGAGTCAAGGAGCATTCGAAARGTTCGGGTGAGGCTATAAGGTATATCATCAGTATTCAATTGTTTTTATTGCTGGAATATGCTGCGGCTTATTGTCTCTCAACATCACATTCCTTTCAGACTTATCTACATATCTGAGCTATGGACACCGTTTTACACCAGAGTACGCTGGTGACAGTGGTCATGCTGGAGAGGAGAGGCACATCTTCTTCGGCCCTTCGTCTCGTACAGGTGCTAGGACGAAAGTATTGTTGAAAGGCTGGCACCACCCGAGAGATTTCTAGGAACACGGTGGCTCTACGCCACCATTTGTGAGTCGAGGGGTGACCTTGATATACCGCTCCAATTTGATGCGGCTAGTCGGCTCGGGAAGGATATACAAGAGAATGGTCCTCCGAAAGCAAAGGTTTGGGGAGTGACCGGTGACCACCATCGTTGCCACCACTCTTCCAGATCAAACGTACTCGAGTAGGTCGGGAGAACTGGGTCACGCTCGGGTACTCTGAAGCCTTGCAAATAACGGAGGTTGCCTTGCTGCCCCAACCTGCAAATCAAAGTCGGCCAAACATATCCCATATTTCACGCACGTAATTGTGGTGCACTCGAGGATCCCTAGCTAAGGGGCAGGCCAGTCGACCACGTTTGCTTGCGCCGGTTGCCTGGGATAGGGCTCTGTCGATAGAGATGCAGTCCAGGCCACTCCTGCCCATCCGGCCTCCGGTTCTGCGGTGGTCTAGGCCCCCCTTGTGGTTTAATTGCACTTTGCCACGAGATTCTATCAGCGGCGTTGTACTAGTTCCTTCCGTCTACAAGAATGGCCTCGGTTCCATTATAGTGGTGAGGGGAAATTGGGCGTTGATCGTGGCTTAGGTGGATGGCGCTTGTGGCATGATTTGGGAGGCTGGCGGACGATCAGCGTCTAGATACGCGCTCCTGAAGTGAACCGAAGGACCATCAAATGGGCTGGAACATATATCAACGTAATATATATAGTCTGCAAACTGAACCTAGGTCGCACACACGTACTCAAGGCACTCGCCCAACCATTTCCAAAACACCCTCGGCAACATCATCCGGAGTAGCGAACGGTCCATTCCCCTTGTGCCTGTCAAGTTCGCTGGTCACAGTTGGTCGGACCTCTTGCAGAATTTCGATCTGACTTCGTGAGTGATATCAATAACTTCAATTCTATCGCTATGGAGTCGGTCGGGGCCAATTTTTGGGAAGGCTTGCAGGGATGGTATGAAAAGGGTTAAGTTTCAGACAATTAGCCAAAGTGACTCTATCCTGGAACGCGTGCAACAGGAATCACTTCTATTCTTGTTCTGACTCTGTTCTGTTGGGCAATTGCAAAGACGGTGATGGCATGCATATAAAAAAGAAGGGTCAGAAGCTTCAATTTTCATCTCCACGGTAACCCGGGTCACAAGTAGAAGCGAAATGGCCTGCTACTCGCATCTCCGGGTCATTCATGGCTCGGGCGCAAGCCCATGCAGGAAGAAGAATGAGAGAGAAATCCACCACTTGGACTCAATGGCGCTGGCCCATCATGTCCAGCTTTCCTTCAGCCAGTGCCGTATCCCCATCGATCTTTGTTGCCTTCAATTCAGAGCATCTCGCCGCACATTGGTCCAATCAAGGGGTGGAGGAAGGTAAGCTCAGGCTTCCGATACTTCATATCGTTACCAAAACACTGATATCCTCTTCAGGTATTCTTTGTCGAGGGTACTATCGGATCGAACTTCCTTCGTTCCCAGTACCACGAGGTTGCTGACACAGAAGGAGCGAGACCTAGCCATCAAGCGAATGGATTTAGACTCGGCTGTCAAGACAGGCTGACTCAAAGAGAAGACAACTTTGAAACTTGTACTACGTTCTTTCAATATCTGGGTGAGGTTAAGCGTTTCGCTCCAAATTCACGGGTAGACATTGATATAATTCATAGGCGTGCCTCTGTACATCCTGTTYTCTTCTTCTGAACATCTCATATCAAGGGATGAACGTATTTCTCCCCACGATCTCAGCGACCGTGTGTTTCTCATAATTAATGCTTGTTACAAACTAAGCACTCAAAGCTTGACATTCCACCTTTTTTTTTTTTTATAATGGGCCATCTAAGTAAGCACGCCTCGCTTGTTTCCACTACACCAACACTAAATCACTATCCCTAACCGCAGGCGCATCCCAAACACCGCTGGCAACGGTCCCAATTTATATCTGCAGTGCTTTATGGATGTTACTTAATAGCTATGCAAGCTTTCGATGGAGAAACAGAGTGATTCCGACGCTTGCCGGGGTGGCCCTCCACATCGTCGGTTATTCCATTGCTCTCACCACTTCAGCATTTCGGATCAGGTGAGCAATATGTGGAGGCTTTGCTTCATGTAGAACCAACAACTGACAAGTGTAGATTTGCGGGTTGTATAATCACCTATATGGGAGATTGCTGAGCAGGAGTCGCGGTTGGTTTGCCACTTGTCAAATGCTTCAGGCCTTTTCTTGCCTTCCTAATTTATATCACAGTTCATGACTTGGGCGACGGATAATGCCGCCCCTGATACTATGCGGGCTGTGGTAGCAGCTGCAATTCCGGGTAAGACATAAACTTTTCACCCTTCGGTGCTGAGTGAACGAGTTACGCTACACAGGTCTCGGCGCCCTCAGGTCTGTAGTGGGGTAAGGCTTAATGAAAAATCCGGGCGTTCCCACTGATTTATTCGATGACTATGAACATGTAGAATGTGGACCTTTGTTCCTTCCCAAGCACCCGAATTCCGCCTCGGAAACCTACTTAACCTGACGTCGGGTGTAGCGATGTTTCTCGCAGTGGCTTGCGGGAGTCTTTATCTTAGAAATGAGAATAAGAAACGCGATAGAGGCGAGAGAGATAATCGACTTCACGAGAAAGGCCAGGAGGGATACAGAGTTTAGGATATAGACACCCTGATTTTCGCTATCAGATCTAATAATGGTATCCTATCGTTGGTTACATATCGTCCCTGGTTCAAACAGAAAGGATCCTGTTAAATGACTTCTGGCTAACAGATAGTGCTACGGTGGATGAGGTGCAATGTTACAGAGGGATGTGCAGTGGCTATGGTACAGGTGCACCGGTCCGGGACTAATAGTGTCGTCTTTTCGATAGTGGTGTGGACGACAACATATGAATAACATGTGGTATGGTGGTACGGGTGCGCGTACTCCAATCACCACTCCCATCATTCTTGCCATCCGTCCCGCATCGTACTGCTTGATATACATGATAGCTAATGTGAGGAGTGTGTTCAAGAATGGCGTGGCCGAAATTGAATCTCCGTTGCCACAAGCAGAGCTTCCATCTGAGCATGAGGAGTTGGTGGGAGTTTAATGTTCAGCAGCAGAAGGGGAAATCGCGTCGACTGCGATGATTTGGTCAGCAGGCGGAGTAGCCTCGGAGAGTTGATTATTCATTGTAACTGCTTGAACCCGAGACCCGGACCCCCGAGATGCCAGTGTCAGAGAAGGAAAGTGAGAGGCAATGGACGCAAAAGTGGATTCCCGAGAGGTTAGCTGGGCCCTTCGGTGGAAAAAAAGAGTGTGCAGTAAACAGGTTTCTGACGCGTCCCGTAAAGTGCTTGCGGTGGCATTGAGATCGAGTTCGGCACGGAATCGGTATCCTTAAAGACGTCGAGACTCCCGCACCCTACGAAAGTGAGGCACGGGCTAGGTTGGATAAGATTCAAGCGTAAGCGTATCGTACATGTGGCGCCCTCGTGGTTTGTGAAAACGGCCCCCTCGCGATMTGACCTAGGCGGCATTCGATTCCGCGACCTTGCGTTCGGCGGTGACTGAAAATGGAATCGTCGCACATCAGAAGGGAGAGGCAACATCTATAATCCGCAGAGGCATACCCCAAGTCCTGCGATCCATCGGGCACTGATGTTTGGATGCACTCGTACCGAGCCACTTGAGCAGACAATGTAGATGGAATACGTGCGTACATTCGCCCCATACTGTAGCGTATCAGTCGCGTCTAAGATGGAATTGAGCAGCATGAGCAACGTACTTAGTGGGCAGTCGTCCCCTGGCATTTTGCATGTTGGACAGCATCCTTCGTAAGGCACTCGACATATGCCACAAACGTCCCCTTCTCCGTCCGCGTCGTCTTGATCGGAGTTGCCAGTGTGCCATCTCCATTGTGCGACCGCGTGCCAGTCCTTGACGGTGACTTTCATGGGGGACTGAGCGTGGTCCGTGTGTTTGATCTTGTGTACGTGTCCGGACGCGTTATGTCGTAATTCATGGCGCATTCACATCCACATGTCTGGTAAGTAGGTTCCAACAAACCTGAGCACCATTTAAAGTCTGAGTCGCCCCTTAGAATTGTCGCCTTTGCCTGGGGGGCTCGCTCAGCGTGTTCATACTCTTATTGAGATTGCAGATCTGCTTGGTGCTAACGATGTAACCTTCTTGAGGTGTCCAACTTGGCCATTGCTTCGTCTGTGCATTGTCCTCTTACTTACCTTATGGATACAGCATGTCATCAGCGATCGACAAGCTATCCGATGAAGAACTGGCTCTCCGGTTGTCAAACAACCGCCTTGGCCTCATTGAAAAAGAGTTAGAAGCCAACCTGGCGCTTGCCTCACACGAATACCAATTGATGAAAAAGTAAGCCTTTGGTGAAAAGATGGTACAAAACGCAAGCCAATTGACCAGAATTTCAGCTGGGAAGAGAAAATACAAGCAGAACTCTCTTCCTCGGATTCCCCTGCCAACCTCGAACGGCGACGCGAGGCCTTGATTCGGAAAGCGAAAGAATATCATAGGGAGCTCGAAGAGACAACGGTGGGTTTCAAATGAAGTCAAGATACCCCCAGCTATATGCTCCCTCTCCAGGCAGCTGTAAATGATAAACCAGTAGTCACGATATCTCAACTCCTCGGGCAACACCAGGAAAATGCCAAGAAGGAGAAGGACCTCAAAGCGAAGAGGGCAAAACTTGAGGCATTCCGAGGACTACCATCGGTACGTTCTTCCCTCCGCTCGGAGTCGACTGTTGATAGAAGGTTATTGCAGAACTTGGATCTTGCTAAACACGAGCTTCTTCAAGCACAACAAGAACAAATGAAGCTCATTCAGCTTCGCGAGCGGCTGCTTGGGTCGATGGCAGATAATTTATGTTAAAAGCTTCAAGTCGAACATCTTCAACATAAAGATGTAGACACCAAACACATTTGTTACATAGGGGTACAGTCTTGAACATGGTCCTGTCACCTGTGGGACCCCTACCATACGGCAGGGCTGTCATGCAGCTTAAGCATCCCCAGTTGCTGGCATACAATTTTACCAGGCTCACCCGAAACGAGCTCCTTCCGCAAGTTGCCGAATCGGAACCCCATTCCCGTCTGCACCAGAAAACGGCACCTTGTTGACAAGAAAGTCCGGTGAGTTACCGGATAGAGACATTTCTACCCAGACTGCTTACCGTGTTGCTGAGAAAACACGACCAGGATCAACAAAACATAGGTATCAACAATTCTATGATTAACTCACCCCCACCACTTCTGGATAGTATTGGCACCAATCTGGATTCCTCAACTATCAGCAAAGGTAACGAAGATCAGTAGACGCGACACTGACTTTTCCATTCTTGGGGAATTGCAAGCTGACACATCAGGATGAATCAAGCAATTCCACAAGGCAAACACGAGAAATACCCACCAGAAGAAGATGACGATAATAGAAATGGCAACTCCAGAGTCCAAAGCCGCCGATAATACATCTAAAAGCATCTTGTTAATCTCAGGCTGGTCATGATCAGTCAAAAGGGTACCCACAGTTATACTTAGTCCACCAGGAGAAGTGGCGTCTAGCCGGAATCTTGTGAGGAAGGCATCCTAGGCACTGCAAACGGAAGAACTTTACCTGCGGATGACGTATTGGAAGATGAAGCCGACGAGGCTGTATAAATCGTGGATGAGGCTCTCAAAAACGCGGATGAGGGTACAATGCTTACGCCCAAGGCACATAGTTAATGGCTGTGGCAGGAGGGATAAGGCCTGTCCCACTGAGGATGACAGGGCTGTTTCCAAGAGTTAGTCACAAGGTTACTGATACAGCGTCGCAGGGAGTGCTCACAAGCTATCGAAAATAAAGGAAATAAGAATGATATTCGAGAACCAAGATGTATATACTCACTTGATGTATTTGAGGAAGCTGTTCGGGTACTTCCTGCTCAATGCCCAAGGAACGACGGGAGCAATAGCACCAACAAGGAAGAAGAAAACGAGAGCTAGAGCGAGTAACTGCGTGAAATCCTTATCTAGGTAAATTCATTAATCCGAGCACATACGACTAAGATAATCGATGAGTTAAATACTCAGATATGGTAGAAGCCAGATGAACGTACTAGTAGGTCTGTCCTTTGGAGAATTGAAGCCCAGGTCCAATGACACCTGGAGAGGAAAAAAWTTAATGGTCGTTTCAGGGGATCCCTGTACAACATACCCCACTGCCATTTTGGTTAGAATTCTGTTATAATGAACAAGAAAAGCCAAAAACGACTCACTAGGATACTCGCTGTCCCAAATACTTGCGTGCTCGGACAGATGAAACTGAATTCATTAATAAACGCGCAAAGTCGAGACAGACAGAGTATAGGGATACATACCCATCCTTCTGGTGGGGCGAGCACATCTGACTGGAGACGAATCGTTAACAATAGAGTGAGTGGGCAATAGGTGCGGGTAGAACTTGCTCGATGTTGGTGAACATCCATGCTTGAACGCCCAATTGAACTGTACCCGCAATGATAGTGGCCACAACCTGACCGGTAAACATGATACGTGGAGGGACTAAATACATGACTATCAGTGCTGCTTCTCTGAACAAAGGCCAATCCGCATACCCTTCATATAATGACCGAGCTTAAAGTCCGAGGTAAATTGAAGTGCCTGAGCCATAGTCTGAAAAAAACGATGAATGAGCAACTAGAAACAAATGACGTCTCATGGGAAGAATATACAATATAGCCCCAAGTCTTGAACATCATCATGGCGACAGGATGCCCAGGTAAAGCATAACCGATAATGAGCTCCGTAATGACGCTAGGCAATTCATCAACACTAAGCCAATGGAAAGGCAGGATAAGCGCACTTCAAACCAACTTGCTGATTGGTGATGGCTTGGATCATGCCAATGGGTATGACGTAGGTGAACGCTGGCAAAGGTTTAGGGGTGAGTTCACTCGCCCAGCCAAAAAGGGGAGAGCGTACCAATGACCAGCGCCAGCACGAATGCCCATACTGGCATTTGACTGAGTGGGGTACAAAATCAAACATCACTCCATACCTGCATGATAGAAAGCACGAACCTCGGCCACACCTCGATACTGATGATACCGAGTACGAACATGGACAAAAAGACAAGAAGATACCACCATTCAGGGACTGAATGCAAAAGCGGATCAATTTTCTATCCCACAGCTGAGCCAATGGCCATAAAAACCCTCACCCTGAGGATACCTCGACATCAGCCGTGCGTGGATGTCAGCCTGTTCGTGGAGAGCGCGGCGGGCTTGGACCCAGATCTGCTTCCTGAAGTACAAGAAAGCATGCATTAAGGTAGCTGTGATAGAGGCAAAGGACAAGCTGGATATTCGTTGTAAAGCTCCATATGGGCTACCAAGTGCATAAAGAGGCTCACCCGTAAGAGATCGCGAATGTTGTCCTGAATATGTTGTTAGAGAGGACATTAAGCTACCCAAAGCGAGCTCTTACGAAAGGAAYAGAGGGCTATAACTATGGTACGCATTGAGATCGATGGTAGACTCGGGAGTGAGAATTCTCGTGACGTCGTATTCTTTCCCAGTGTTGTCGTATGATGTTCGTGAAGAAATACTTCCACTGGGTCAACACCTCGTGAGAGGCCATTAAGATCGGATACTCACGGCATATACTCCGCATACCAAGTATTCGTGAACTGCGGTCATGATTAATGTCAACTCCGCYCCGGAAACGAATATCTCTGAACGTACGTGAAGGATTGGGCATAAGAACCCTACGCATAAGATTAGTTCAAATCGTCCTAAGCCCATAAGGCAACTCACAGAAGAAGAATACGAAGCCGAAGAAAATGTTAGCTTCAGCCCACCCTAAATTACGACATCAGCTTTTCTTTTTGGGCCCAAGTCTCGTATATAGTGCTCACAGGGAGTAGCCAAGGGTGAACCAATGTAGCTGAAGCCGGTGTGAGTCAAAAGCCTAGATGAGAGGGAGAGGATTCATTTCCTACGCAATTTGACTCCAGTCGAAAGTGATGACCGACATTCCCTGGGCCCAGAGTTAAATGATGCGACACATTTACTAATTCAAACCCTTACCATGCCGTGGACATAACTATTGGCCAGAATAGCTCAGCTTACATTGTTTTCAATGATAGACCACGTACCCAAATAACTGTGCAATGGCTATTGCAAACGCGGTTACTTGGAGTAATACAAATCATTTCGGTTGACTCACTAGTGTTGTTCGGCTTGATCCAGGTAACCCAAGAGAAATACGAAAGCGCTTGGACTACGATATCAAGTTGAATYAGCCACTTCCATATGGCAGTG
Organism: Lepiota subincarnata; assembly: GCA_023014305.1. NCBI lineage: Eukaryota > Fungi > Basidiomycota > Agaricomycetes > Agaricales > Agaricaceae > Lepiota > Lepiota subincarnata. The sequence goes on from JAECYV010000046.1 coordinate 180,715, forward strand.
AACGGCATTCTCACAGATGTAACCAGGGAAAAAGTCTGTAAAAACATACACGTGAGTATGTAGCGATAAATCAAGGGAGAGTAAAAATAATTGGGTCACATACACCATGCGAAAGAAGCGACGAAGCCGTACACGAAGAAGCGTTCGCGACTGATGCCACCGCGATTACCTATGCCGGCATACTGCTGGGAGTGCAACGTGTTGAATAGAGCGCAGTTGACAAGATTGGTAGGCCAAATCATTGACGGTGGTGATACGAGGAATCGYTTTGCAACGCCACCGATGGAGAAGCCGATCAGCTGTGTCGACATCACGAGGAACCATTGATCTGAGCATGAGAGCGTCAGTGAGTTCGAATGTTATTTTTATACAAAGRTAAGAATTTTGCGTACAGCTGAAGTTATAAATTTGGTTATAGTACACTCGCTGAACTGCTATAATGTCGGTCGCATAGGCAGATTGGTAGCCAACGGTAGCCTTTGGATAAAGTGAGTTCAGTTCGSTTCACRTCGACACAGGACGTACCATGATCTATGGTGGAATTAGCGAATGAGCGGGAGTTGCATAGACAGGTRGACCTACCGTGACCAAAACATGCTCCTTGACGGTAAACGGGCCAGGGTTGAGCTGGAAACCAAATATTGACCAATTGGGCAGGAAAGCAGCTGCAGCTCGTCCGATGGGGAACGATAACAACTGTGCGACGATACCAGTAATGATGACCGAAGGATATCGGAAGAAGAAAAATTGATTCAAGCCGGGTATGAGTATGGCCCATAATATACCAATGACCCAAGACCTGAGAGTCGAGACAGGCATGGTGGGATCATCAGTGTTGGCCACTGCAGAACGAACTTCTGGATATGGACTTTCATCATCAAATCCSATAYGCTCCTTGTCCAAGTTGGGGTCATTAAATTGTGCTCCTGTTATCGCCTACGGGGGTCTAAGCTACCACAAACAAGGAATGGAAGAGGACCTGGCTTACAGCAATATGGCTCTCTTTGTTCCGCAGGAGGAGAGGATGAGTTCCGGTTAGAAAATTGACAGAAGAGCTCACCGTCAAGGGGCTCTACAGCGACTCCCTCCTCCAGCTTTTTGTCATCATCCACGGAGTTCTGACTGTTGCGCCTCTCGTGGGCTGGGACGTAATGAGGGGTATGGTCGGCCATGGTCTCACCGTAGGGAATGGGGYGCCCTTGGGAGGATATAGGGAGGGAGGAGTGGGATTTATAGGATACACGGCGTTCAGTTACCTGTGGGTGAGATCCCATAGGTCCTCTTCCACATGCAAATCACCCACCGGAGAAGCACATTTCACATCGTCAGTAGTCTAGTGACTACTGCGGGAATAAAATCAACCAGCATAGAAGGAGTTTCTATGTATACCCATGCGACTCATGTAATGGAGCCGTGAGCATTTGAACCCGGCGAAGATGCCCAGCAATTAAAGAAATGCACCAGTGGTGAGGAATCTGGGGAACCGCATGGGTGCGGAACTTCCGCATGTCAGGATGAGGAGATCAATGCCTCATGCCCAACTTAAAAATAGCMACGTCGCCTCACGATAAAAGATGGGAGGTCAAAAGGGGACACGCCGATGCCTTTGCAAAGCTTGCGGGAACCAATGGGGCTCTTATAGGATCGTGCTTGCGCCTCTGTCGAAGAATGCCGTCGGAAATGCCGCAGGCCTATGGATCAGTATTGATCGATGCAGYCGTCGCTTTGATGGCACCCTCCACTTTCCGCAGAAAGCAGGATCGGCACTAGCAGAGGGGTGCGCCTGGACCTCAGCAGATTGCTGAGAAGCCCGGAGCTACAGGAATGAGACGTCGATGCTTGGCCTGATGTCGTTAGGCTGGCCGAGACCTGGAGTTGGGTTCTAACGTTCCCAGATGTTGGTGGCGGGGTCGCGTGGTGCTAGCCGGCGAGCGGCGAGCCTTGGCATCAGCGTTTTTTTGACAGAATAGTGCTAATAGTGTGTTCGAGGTGGTCTTTGTTGGTAAGAGGGGTAGCACCGCTCCGAGCCAGGCAGTTTGAGCGGGAAAGAAGCGTGCGAACCTGGACACTGTTCAATTTCTTTGCCACCATCACATCATCATGAACAGTATCTCCGTCTTGTACACCCGTTTGAGGCTAGTCATCACTCCCCGCCGGGCTCTTTTGTGCACAGCCGCCTTGCTCATAGCGGGAATCCTTATCTCATTGACTGGTCCCGGGGCCCTCCCGTCATCTCTCACGCGGGACAAACTACTGCAATTAGGTGCCAGTGCTGCGCCCACGCTCGGGATCTCTCAGCAGATATATGTTATATCCCTTCCTCGCAGAACTGGCAGAAGAGCCACGATGGAAGCACTCCGCAGGGCTTTGAATTTGCAATGGACATATGTCGACGCACTTGAAAGCTCCGACCAGCTTACTCGAAAGATCTGGGAATGGGTCCTCCGGGTGCGCAATGGTGAACCCCCGATCCTTGACGGGGCGGAATTATCTCAAGACAGCCAGCTGCAGTCCGAAGGTGTCTTTTTTTCCTGGCCGAGTGACATGGATCAACTCGCACACTCCACAGCCCCGATGGACTTTTGGAGCGAGACCATCTGGTCCACCCCAGCAGCTATTTCGGACCCCACGACTTACCATCCAGTAGCATGTGCAACAAAAGATTACAGTATCTCCGATAGTATTGAGGGGCTCCCAGACCATCTCATTCTCACCCGGGCACGGATCGCATGTTGGTATTCACATCTTTCCGTCATACACAGTATCGCCAACAACGCCGACAACACCATGGAGAGTGCTTATGTGATTCTCGAAGATGACATCGACATGGAAAAGGACATAGCGGAACGACTACAGGTCCTTTGGGGCTCCCTTCCCCAGGACTGGGACATTGTATTCTTAGGTACGTTGCTCCTCACCCACCCTGATACTTTATGCAGCTTTTGAGCACACAAATACCCTCATGGGGGCACGCTTCCCACTAGGTCACTGCTGGGCCAATGAGACGGAACATGCGCCTTTACCCCTGAGATCTCCCAAACGCACGTCCACAAAGTTCAACAAAGGTCTTACGGCCGCAGCAAGTAATCTTGGGATCAACCAACTACACCCATCGAGGAGCCCGAAATGTACTCATGCCTATGTCCTTTCTAAAAAGGGGGCCCGCCGTCTTCTCTTGCATCTCCGGTACCCACCATTTGCTTACTCCCGTGCAATCGATCAAGCTTTCTCGTGGCTTATTGAAAGCGGGAGGCTCAAGAGCTATACAATTGTGCCGAGCCTGGTGGTTCAGAGGAAAGAAGATAATAGTGATATTTCGTCGGGAACTGGGAGCAGGTGGAAGGAGCTCTTGACGAATGGTGTCTTATCTAGGGAATATGTGGTCCAGCCCGTGCAGGTGAATCAGAGGGAATAACAATTGATTTCATCAACACACAAGTCTTGGACTATCTTCTACTTTCAACCACGTTCTTCGGCTTAGATCCCATCTATGGGGACCTCAATGGCTTCAAGTTCCGGGTATTCCGATTAGCCCACGGCCATGCTCTGCCGCTTAGTGTATCTACGATTCCCCACTGTATGTACTCTGTCATGAATTGAATGTGGCTCCATTCGATAATAACGACCCTTAACCGCTTACCTGGCTTATGGGTAGATACACCCGAAGGAAGTTCAGAAAAAATGAGAAATTAAATACCTTGTATTTTCACTCAACGACACGAATCCGAACGTTCATTATTCAATGGGCTTGTGAAATCACTACATACCAACCCGGAGTCATGTCGGACCAGCACTGAACGCTATCGTACTGTTGCGTACACGTTGTCTTCACTAGTTAAAATCTACGGGGCACCTGCTCTTTGCGTCACGTTCACTAGTGGGCGTGAACACTTTCATTGCCGTAGGTTTACAATGTGGTCGTACTTGCTTGTAATGATGCCCTTGTCCCGTCGCTTGCATCCTCGAAATTCCTCTATCCGATAAAAACGTCGTTTGTACAATTTGTGAATCTATTACTCAATACTGGACCCAAAGTCCGAAGCTGCAATCTCATAGGCTGAGAAGGGGTGTGTGCTATGAAATGCAGGGAAGAAACCATCATTTTGGATCCTATTGTGTAACGGAAACACCGGAAGATATGGGATATATGCGCTTAACGGGAGTGGTAGAACAAAAGCAAACAGAATACAAAATTGTGCCGAGTGGCATCATTTCGATTTGGGCAATTCAAGGAAGATATGAGGGGACATCGTTGGCTCCGATGTGCTCAAGGATGTATCAAGGGCGTAGTCATGATATGGCATAATTCCTCGAACAATCCTGCGTGTCGGCGCCCACGACGGCACACATACTTACTTGTATTTATTAATTTGCAAATTGACATGGAATGGTAATCACGCCGTTGGTTGGCAACAACCACACAAAATGTCGAAAGACTGTTTAGATTTGGTATGGCGTAAAACCGTGCCACTGTCGCAGACAGGGGGATACAATCGTATTTAACAATGCGAACCATATTATTCAAATTGCGGGTAGTCGCCCCCCTCTTTCGGTGCAGGCTCCTCAGATTTACTTGCTTTCCAGAATATCAAAGAGACCGTTGAGAGAGACCACACTACGCTTGCTGCCCATGCCGCTGTCAAAAGCATGAAAAGCCTGTAAAGTACTTCGAGGGAAGATGAACATACTTGCAAAAAGGTTGGTTAACTCTGCGACAAGTGTTTCGCCGTCAGCTTGCTTGGGATTGACCGCATTGAAGTCTTTGACTGTCTTGGAGTCCCACCCAGCGAGGACAAGGAAAGTGACCAGACCTACAAGTAGCAACATTAAGATTCCGTCTGATGAAGTCAGTCAAGACCATCCACGTACATATCCCAGGCCCCAGCAGACCAGGAAGCAGTGTCACCCAAAAGCCGGTAGAGAAGCGAGTGGCACCACGATAGATAAATATCCCTGACAACAATTGGAACAGTAGACCGAATGCAAAAGCAGCCATGAGGGGTTGGGCTGGTGACACGGAAGGAGGCTCAAATATAGGCCTCAGGTTCTCAGGTATCACAGACAAATCTATAAGGCGGTTAATATGGGCGTTTCATGTCATTAGAGAAAATCTTGACCATAATTAGCCGTTAGGCCACTACGCGATGTACATGTCCCATTCACACTACCCGGATTGGCACAGGACGCTGCAGAATATTTGAGTTTGCGTTGGGTGCGAGAAGCAAACTACTTACCAAGAAAACCCAAGGCAAGACGCACAGTCTCATTTGCCTGTCCCTTGCTGGAGCTGACAGTAATGAATTTGAGGCTAGAACTGAGAATGATAACGAGCAGTAGTCCCGCTGCAGTCAGAAATGGCAAAACCGCCAATCCGAGCCGAGTGAGTTTTCGCTTATTAACCATTGGAGGACTGGGTGGAAGAGTTTAGGGATAGAATAAAACGCGTTTGTGAGGATTCGCCAGCGGCCTCTAGGAAGAAATAGCCCAAGATGTGGAGGTAGCAATACGCAGTAAAGCCGTAAATTGCCTATGGCGCTAGCATGCTAGTATTTATGTGAATCGCTGGGGGGCTGATAGTGCAGATGAGGGCGCTGTATTCTGTGGTGTCTTCTATTGTCTTCCCTTGACAACTCATAAAACTCGTATGCCATCACGGGACCCACTGTGAAGTGCACCTCCCCAACGACACTATCTAACAATAATAATTGAGTCCCCCGAGCATCATATGAGACAAGGAGATCCGAAACACATAGAGGGAGCAAGGAAAGGCTTGGATACCATGCTGTACCACCGGATTTTTGGTTAACTTCAATCAGGCCAATTTGGAGGGTAACCGGCTCGAGTACGGCCTGTTCGGTGAGCACGACAAAAAACGTGAACAATGGCGCCATAAACATATGGGGCCGTTTATGTCGAAATGATCATATCAAAGCGAGGATATCACAACCGGACGTAGTTTTGGCGAGTGTCCGGATGTGACAACTTGGCCCAAAAAACAAAAAAGCCTTTTCCCTCGTCAACAAATGTCTCTGGGCGCTATAACTTTCACATTACGAAACAGCCTGATTCAAGTGTATATATGTGAAATATGAACTTTTGCGCGGTTATGGGGAATTCTAACGAGAGCCCGACTCCGGAGTCCTACGACCTGGATTTGGGGGGTTGTAATGCCTGAATCGAAGCGGCTCCCAGTCCTGGTCGGTGGTTGGGAAAGACTATCATCAGAATCATGGAGGAATCCGAAACCCATTTGAAGGGTACAGTCGTCTGTAATAATCCATAGCAGTTTGGAGGGGGCCGGGGCTATGGGTTATTACAGAGTATGGGTTAGAAAAATGATCCGAAAATACTATTAAAATAGACAATTAATGTTGTTTTAATTCTACATTTTTGGAGCTCCTCCGCTTCTATCTGCTCTATCTTGCGAGTAGACGGCTGAGAAACCAGTGCCAAATGCTCATCATCAACGAACAAGCTTCTGAAGGCTGTTTGTTTTGAATCAGAGGTCGCGCCTCATGGGACGTGACTCATGAGTGCGGATGCGGGCCACGGCACACAGGATAGGGGATGGGGGGTTCTTCACTAGGGAAATCGACGGGGATGAATTATTAATTGCTGGAGAAAAAATCATCACTGTACAAAGGAGATATAGACACAATTTGGGGACACAGTGTGAGAATGACTAGTTGCGAAACTACCTCTACTCAAACTTCATCCCTCTGGGTCGAACTTGCTCCAATGTTAAGCATATACAGTCATGGAAGAGACTTAGAACTGACCTTCAAAGGCAAAAGGTTATGGGTTATGACAACTATGGGATTTTACATCAAATGCCCTGCGAGCGAACTCGGGAGATCCAAAATCCTATGGTAATGACAGGGTATGGGCTGTGACAGGTATGGGTTATTGCGAAAGCAACGCTATAATACAAACCGACACCTTCAGCAGCGTTGTAGGAACCCACCTATGACAGCCGAGCTAGCTGAAATAGCACGGTCCAAAGCACTGCGATCGCTAACCACAGCGACTGTCACTGATGAGCATATCAGGATGTTAGATCAAGTCTTGTCATCTGTAGCCCCCAACGGCTCTCAGGAGGAAGAACCCACGGAATCTGGAGGTCTCACTGATGAAGAGGAAGTGGATGCTCAGATGCAGAGGTTTTGCTCCCGCGAGTGAACTTTCCGGGCGTATCATTGGATATGGACATTCTATATAATGTTCTAATGTTCTAGTCTTACTAAGGTACGGAGGGCGAAACACCGTAAGACCAGATATATACACCCAGAATTCATGTCACCGAAATTTCACCAACGGCCGTGACAAGTGTGACTCGCCAACGACGCGTGTTGGAGTTTGAAACAAATGGTCATGAGCCTAGACAGGGGCATATAGTCGTATTTAATGTTACCCCATATAAATGTACCGGTGGCCGTTGTCAGGTGTTTTCCCCCAGAATAATAGAGTTGTGGTTGCGAAGGACCACAGCCCGCATGCTACCCACGCCACTGGCAAGGGCATGAAAAACTTGTACCGCACTTCGGGGAAGACGGACATACATACCTGTTAAAGAGCTGGTTAACTCTGCGACAAGTTTATTCCCGTCAGGTGGATTGAGGTTGACCGCATTGAAGTCTATGACTGTCTTTAAGTTCCACCCAGCGAGGGTAAGGAAGGTGACTAGACCTACAAGCGGCAACATTAAGAAACTTCTGATGAAGTCGGTCAAGATCATTCACGTACATATCCCAGGTCCGAGTAGACCCGGAAGCAGTGTCACCCAAAAGCCGGTAGAGAAGCGAGCGGCGCCGCGCGAGGAATACACCGCCGATAACACTACGAACAGTAGGCCGAATGCCAAAGCAGCCATGAGGGGTTTGGCTGGTGCCAGGCCAGGAGGCTCCAATATAGGCCTCAGAGCCGGAGGTATCACAGACAAATCTATCAGACGGTTGATACGAGTGTTCCGTGTCATTAGAGAAAAGATTGACCATAATTAGGGTTGAGCTTCTGCATTGTACATGTCTGATTCGCGCCGCCCGTTTTTGTACAGGAGGCTGCAAAATGCTTGAGTTTGAGTTGGCTACACGAAGCAAAATACTCACCAAGAAGACCCAAGGCAAGGGATACAGTCCCATTCCCCTGTCCTTCCCCAGAACGGACACGAATGAACTGGATGTCACGATCGATAAGGATAGCGGTCAGTATTGCTATCGCAATCATGGCCGGCCCAATCGCAGCCCACACTAGAACTAGTCGCCTGACGGAACCCATAGGGGGACTGGGCGAGAGGGTAGAAGGGTTTGGAAGAAAATGCGTTTGAGAGGACCCGCCAGCAGCCTCTAAGAAGAGATAACCCAAGATGCGTAGGTAGCAATACGCAGTAAAGCCGTAAATTACGTGCGGCTCTTGCCATACTAGTATTTATATGAATGGCTGGGGGCAGACGAGTGCAAATGTGACGTTGTAATCTTTGGTGTCTGCTATTGTTCTCCCTTGACAACTCATAAAATTCGTATGCCATCAAAGGACCCACTGTGAAGTGCGACTCCCCAATGATACCATCTTACAATAATAATCAAGCTCTACAAGGAAAGGCTTGGATACCATGTCCCCCTCTCGTGCACCACCAGAATTTTGTTCATAGAGTAACAATCAAGCCAATTTGATAATCAAATGGCTCAAGTACTAATGGGGTTTCAAAATGGACACTTTAAAATTTAAGGGCTACAGATTAGTAGAGAATAGAATACAATAGGATATAAGGCCAGGAAGGCTAGAGGACAGAACCCTGAACTTAAAGGCATGCAGCCAATTCACATGACCACATCATAGGAACTTACTCATCAAAGCTACAAATCTCAGAGGGAAAATGGCAATAAAGAGATGTCAAGAATTTCAGACACTGGGCAGTGAAGAAGCAAATAAAGAACAGCAGAAGATCAAGAAGGAAAAGAAAAATAGTTCAATCTTTACCAAAACACTCTAAATTACATCAAAACTCACCAGTCTCCACATATCCTCACAGTGAGGTAGTGTTTTTTATTTTATTTTAAAATCAAGTTTATGTAAGGTGTGATGCATGAAAGCTTCCTAACACATACTCTCGATATGACAGTGGCAGTTGATACACAAGAAGCAGTGCAGGGCAGAATTGTTAAGGGCTGAATGTGAAGGTAGTGTATGTTACACACAATATCTCAGATCTGGATCCACACATTCTCCATGCCCCTCTGCATTGTTTCACATTCATATTATTTTGGCATTTTCTATTAGACCCTTTCTCCTTGTTCCTATACCCCTTGTTTCCCTGGTTCTTGTTTCCTTAACATCCTAACAAATACTTCCAAGTTGTTACCATACATTGTCATAAGTATTTAAGATGTAGCTACTATGGTTGTAGTTCCTTAGTCAGAATATCAATGTTATCCGGGTTAGGGATCCGTAGTGAGCTGTACAAAGTTTGTCAAGGATGTCTATACTGTCAGGGGACCTCCCTCCCCTCTACCCTCCTCATCATTTTGCCACTACCTGGGCAGCTCCAGTAGTCTTCCCTGGCCTCCCCTGGTGTTCTAGGACACTCCTAGAACACCCTTCACTCGCCTCAGGCCTAGGTAAGGAGACACCTCACCTCTTCCAGTATTCTATCCCTCTCTCTTCTACTATCCTTCCCTCCTTTTATTTACATTCTCTTCATACTTCTTCCCTCACACTCCCTCCCCCTCTGGGTACACCTTTCTCCTTCCATTCACCTTCCCTCATCATTCTTTACTACCCTGTATGGCTCACTATCTTTGTAATTACATATTTTAGCCTTGTAGCCAGGTTAGGTAGTTGTTCATTCCTTCCTTCCTATTTTGTTATTCCTTTTCTCACCCTCTACTACATTTTCCCACCCTTGTGACACAGTAGTTACTTCGTAGTTGAGCTAGGGGGTTCCTTACCCATTTCTCTAAGAATCCCCTTGCTCTAGGTGTGTAGTAGATATTCTTCTCTTCTGAATACACTCTAAGAATCCCCCTGCTCTAGTCTGACCCTCAGTGGCTTCGGGCCCATTGGGCAGACCACCAGGTTGCCCTTACATATACAGACTTGGTCCAAGACTAGCAAATGTATCTCACCATTGGTGTATGAAGGCACTTAGATATCAGATCCAAGTGGGTTCAAGGAACAGTGTATAACACTAAGCTAAGGATACAAGGGATTGTACTACTCCTTATATACTACTATTGGTGGCTGTGTCTGACACTATAAATATACAGA
>JAECYV010000047.1:4028-15570 GCA_023014305.1 Lepiota subincarnata
CCACAGATCGATGGTGTCCTGGTCGGCGCCAGAAGGCGGAGTTAGGACGGTGATGCGAGAGGGGAAGCGATCCAGGAGCCGGAGCCCTGGCTCGCAGAGGGGATGGGACCAGTCGATGATATCTTCGCAGATAGCCGCTGTGGCATTGTCGAGGGTGATAAGGGGGGAGGCCGAGAGCCAGCACTGGCAGATAGTGAGGTGAGGAATGGCCAGGGGATGTCACTCTGTCGTTCGGGAGGAGTGCAGCGTGAGGGCTGCGAGGCCGTGGGTGTGGGGGGTCGACATGAGGCGCATTGCAGAGCGCGCCTGCAGCTTGCGGAGGTGGAGGTGGATGGGAAGGAGACCTGTGATGGCCTCGACAGCGGGGGTGGGGGTGGTGTGGAAGGCCCCAGTGATCCACAAGGCAGTGCGTCGTTGAGCAGAGCGCAGGGGCTTGAGGAGGTGCCCGACGCAGGCTGCGTCATGATACCACAGACCTGATCCGTAGGTCATGAGAGGGACCACACATGACCGATAGAGGAGGCACTTGTTGGCCGGGGAGAGGCCGCAGGAGGAATTGCCGAGCATATTCATAGCGTGGACAGTGGTGAGGGCGTGGGTGGAGTAGAAGCGGACATGCTCCCGGAAGTTAAGTTGGCGGTCGAAGTAAAAGCCTAAGTAGCGCCAGTGTGGGGGGGGGCGGAGAGGGGAGTCGCCGGTGTAAGGGGCGTAGCCCAGGTTGAGAGGGGGCATGGCATCGTTGTAGCGCCGGGTAAAGTGGAATGCCTCAGTCTTAGAGTGTTCCAAGACGAGGCCAAAGTTGGCCAGAAGCTGGAATATAATATGATACGCTGACACCAGGGCAGGGCACACGCTGTCCCATTTAGAACCCCGGGCCACTAAGAGTCCGTCATCTACGTACGAAAGAATGTCAGTGTTGGAAAGGACTGGATCAGAGGAAAATTGAAGGGAGGCCAGATATATAACTGGCGTGAGGAAGAGGGAGGAAAGGATCGGGGAGAGGGCAGACCCCTGGACTACCCCTACGGAGCAGTCTAAGACATCCGAGAGAAGGCCATGGCCCCAAGAGAGGCGGGTGCGGCGAGAGGTGAGGTAAGAATGGAAAAATATGAGGAGAGGGGGGGGGAAACCCTGGTGCTCGAGGATAGAAATAAGTGTCTCATGGTGGAGGGAAGGGAAGAATTGGGCCACGTCAAACGCGACGACCCCTGTTACCAAGTTCTTTGACCAGCCTGCGTGGACTAGGTGAGTGAGGAACAGGCCCGCATCCTCAGTGGAGTGGCCAGCAATACCACCCAGTTGGTTGGGGTGGACCAGGGCGTGTCGGATAGCGTCGTATTGCATCCATCGGGCGATCATTTTCTCAAAGAGCTTACCCAGGGTGTTGAGCAGGGTGATGGGGCGAAAGTCCTTGGGGACTGTGTGAGTGAGCTTGTTGGGCTTGGGGATCACCACAGTGAGCGAGTCTTTAAAGTGGGAGGGCCAGTGTCCTGTCGAGACACATGCGTTAGCTAGGCAAAGGAGGAGGGAGGAGATCCTGGGGTCGGAGGCGAGTTCCTTGAGCAAGGACCAGGAAAGATGGTCAGGACCAGGGGCCGACGCATTAGAAGTGGAGGCCAGCGCCTCCGAGAGTTCGAGGGCAGAGAATGAGTGCCAGGTGTGTGTTTCCGCTTGGGGGAGGTAATCTAGGCTGCTGGTGTGAGGGCATCTTTCTCAGGCATTGAAAAACTGGTGTTCGAGGGTGCTAAAAAGGAGGTCAGGGGTGGTGCATGGAGCGCCAGTGGCCGGGTCAATCACAGCATCAATCGTGGGAAGGGATCGGGCGCCAACCCAGGACATCAAGTCCCAGGGGCGTCTGTTGGAGTCAGCGATTTCAGTGATGCGCAGATCGAAATATTTACGTCGGGCATCTCGGGTGGTGCTACGGAAGTGTTTCCACTTGTCTTTGGAGGGGTCGGCATGGTAAGAGGCCAGAGCCAGTGAGCAGGCCGGGGACCACCAGCTCTTGGAGCGGGAGGAAACGGTGGAAATCTTGGCATGTGAGGTCCATGCGTTAGAGAGGGCAGAGGCAACATCAGCTGCGAGTTGCTCAGTAGCTTCAGGAGAATTGGGAGGGTCGGGGTGGAGGAGGCTGAGCCATACGAGAGCCTCCCTGGAGGAATCCAGGAAGGCTCGTTCCTCGTCAGAGTCCTTCGGGAGGGTGAGGCACTGAAGCATCGGGGTCTTGCCATCCAGGGGGAGGGTGATGGCTAAGGGAGCATGGTCCGAGGGGGCCCTGAGGTCGGGGAGGATGTGGTGGCTGGCAATGTGTCAGTCCTGAGCCAGGAAAAGGAGGTCGATGGTGGTGGGGGAGCGGGTTCCGTCGCGGGGAAAGCAAGTGGGCGAGGGCGNGGATCGTCCCCATTGGGATCATCACCATCCGGATCGCCCCCTTCAGGGTTGTTGCCATTTGGGTCATCACCCGGATCACCGCCAGGAGCACCACCTCCATGTGCGGCACCCTCTGTGAACTCTGGAGCCTCGCAAAACTCATCCTCACCGTTGCCTGCATACTGATGCTCCGACCCACCGTCAACTGAAGGTGGATCGTGTTGGGCATCGGGTGAAGCATTTTCTCGAGAAGCCTCGGAACGAGGGACTGAGGAGCCAAAGGCTACAGGGCCAGGAGAAGCATAATGCTGTTGGCGTACCTCTGCACATTGAGAGCGCTGAGTGGTAGCCTTGGCGCATGACACGGTACGTATGAAAGACATGAGTGAAGGTGAAACGCAAAAATGTCAAGGGAAGCGAAAAACACGAACAAGGAGTTTAAGTTAGAAAATACTGTTAAGACTGGGAAATGGAAGGCAGGAGCGAGAGAACGTGTGGGGGGAGTTGAGGTTGGTTTCAGCTTATGTGCTGCACCCTCCTTGGATCACAGTCCTCGATTTGGCAATGGGTGACAGAGCGCGCATGCACGCGATGTTTTCCTTGATGAAGTGCGGGAGAGAGTGCAACAGAATATGAGCACCAGTCGAGCAGAGTCATGCTGGATGAGGGAGAGAGATGAGAGCAAAGAAGAAGGAAGCTAAGTCAATTTTCTAACTAAAGAATACAAACGCGTGGATGCTACAATTATATACTGTAGTTAATTTGAAATAATAACAATAAGGGAATGGAGAAGATGAAGGTGGATGGGGAGCGATGATGCTACGTACAAACAACAGGGATATTTGCAAAAGGAATAAACTTACTAAGACATGAGCAGGAGGCACCTGGGAATGATGGAAAGCTAAATAATCAAATGGGCACGTGAACGCACAAAACATGAAAGGGAGCAACGGGAAGTAAATAGAAAAGAAGTCCTTGTCCTAGGACACGCAAGCACACGTGCATGTGCTTATCATGTGAGTGCGAACTGGCATGTGACATGGAGCTGATCTACCAGGTTAGACAACACAAAATCCCCAAGTGATCCTGAGTCGATTAATGCCCGACAAGGCTGTACCCTTAGTCATATCATCACTATCAGGGGTTTAGGGACTAGCAAGGGGTTTCCCTTCACATGCAATGATGTCCGTTCCAATGGTGAGCTAGTCAGCTCCATCATATTATCCTGACCTAGGTAGCCAACTTGACAGACTATCCAATCTCATAAGTCTACCCATGTCTCACCACTACACCTGGGATCCTTGATCAGACTAGGCTCTGAGGACTCCAGCAAGGTCCCCATGGAGATCGCATCCTCATCCTCCAAGCTTGGGCTAAGTCTGTCTACTTTATTAGGCTGTTCTATGGCTGACATCAAGATTTGTGGCCCATTCCACTCCTTTTCACATTGCTCACAAATGAGCTCATCAAATCGCATGGCCTTTTGAATGTGAAGCCAATGAATGACATCAAAGGTGGGGTCGGTGAGTTCATCATAAGACAACTCGTGTTCATCGCCAGAGTGCCAATCAGTCAACAGTAAATGTCCTATCCCACATTCTCCAGTGTGGATGCAATCCTGGTCCTCAATTGAGAACCGATTAGCCATAAAAGGTGAGCTGTCTGCATCAGGCTGCTCATAATCCAGAGCTAATGGTACCTCCACATATAATAACTTCAGTAAGCATCCTCTCATGATTTCCCTAATGTCTTCCAGGCCAATTAGGCCCAATTTATCAACATCATCGGTACTGCCAGGGCCCACTCGACTAATCAGAAATAACCCCAGATCAACCCCTTCCTGCATAGCAGCAAGCTGGAGTTCAACTGGGCTCTCCATGCCAATGGATCGGAGGCCAACCGGAGGCTTCTCGGTAAGTCTCTCAGGGCAGTCCTTGAGGATATGATCCTTTGACTCACAATTGAAGCACCTTCCCTCAGACCAAAGTTGTTTGGTCCTTTCAGGATCTTGTTTGCAAAGTTTATCTGAGGAAGACTTCCTCTTGCTGTCCCCTTGTGGGTGTCTCTTCTTTTCGGAAGGCCCAGTATTCTGTGAGTCTTTCCGATCAACATTGGTAGGTTTATTGTCTGTCCACTGTGAGTGTCCATTTCTCACATTTACTCTTTTTGGAGGTTTCCGCTCTTCCTCAGCAACAAGGTGAGCATGTTCATGATGAATTGCTGTGTTCTTGAGAGCAGCTAGTGAAATAGTGCAGGGATCATATCCTTCCTTAGCTAGCTCAAATCTCAAATAAGTCTTGCACCAACGCCAGAAAGCTATGACAATGTCTCACTCCCCTACATCACCAATAGTATCTGCAAGGTCCTGCAGACGTCTCACATAATCCAGGACACTTGAGTCTCGCTGGTCACAGACATCAAATTTGTCTCATTGCTGCATTCGAAAATCAGGTGGGAACACATAATCGAATAAGTGTTCGAAATACTCAGTTAAAGAGTATTTTCTTTTAAGATCAAGTATGTCTCGTTCATAAAATTGATAAGCTCTYCCACTGAGGTATTTCCCAGATCGTTCAATAGCCACCTGCTCTGATAAGCAGCCTCGTTCTGTCCAGTTTCGGAATTCGCGAATCCACTTTTTAAAGGTTGAAGCCTGTACTTCACCCTTGTATATAAAAGGTGGATCATCCTTCATGAAGTTGGCTTGGTACCTCATCCTGTTCAGTAGTGCCCTGTGTTTGCGTCGCACTTCTCTCTTTTGACGCAGGGTACTCTCTGAGTCACTGGAGTGATCAGACTCCGGTTCATGATCAAATGGATTGTTCTTGGTGATCGGTGAGTCTCCTCCATTTGATCTTCTATTGGGCTGAGGCTTTGGACCACCTCCTGTGCCTTTTGGAGCTTGGCTGTACCTTAGCTTGTTGTCATCGCTCTGATACAACCTGTGGGTAATGTCTGCATTCTCACCAGTCATGGCATGTCTCAGCAGACTGCTCTGAGGGAGAGTAGATGAGGCCCGAGCGAAAGCCTTCTTAAGAGTATCCCGCTCTCCAGTGTCATGACTAGTTACGAGGTTGGATTCATTCCAGGCCTCCCATATCTTTACCATTTTGTCTATTTTATTCTGTACGTGAGTGTTCTCGAGCTTCAAATGTGCTATTTCTTTTAACAGTTTCACAGCATACTTCTCATCCTCATTTGGATGACGATGAGTTACGTGTTTCAATCGGGTTGCCTTAGTATTACTGCTAAACTCTGGTACAGGTCCGATTTCACCATTGTCCTCCCAGTCAGACCAAAGAGGGCTCCTCTTTCCATCTGTGTCAACTGGACCACTGCTGTTGGTCTCTGGATCGCTCATGCGAGCACCATCACTAAGCCGATCCGCTTCTGTGATTTCTTTTACATCTGGGTCGTTGTYTACATATGACAGTGCCCGTGACTCTTCACCAGGGCTTAACCTCTCCTGGGAGTCTAAGTTTCCGTTCCCACTACTCCTCGTTGCTTCGAGGTAGGTACTAGGGGRAGCAGGGTCTCCATGACCACTCTGCCCCTGCCCTGTGGCTTCACTGCCATGGGCTATGCCATCACCGACCTCTGAGGTCTGACCCAAGATCTCGGCTGTCTTTAGGAGTGTGCCATCAATCTCACATAAGGTCCTGGCATATCTTTGTTYGTACAAGTCAGACATAATTGAGTACTCACTTAGTTTACTTGGTCAACAAGTATATGTCGTTCGGAAGGTTCTTGTGATCAACAAAGGGAGGCCAATCCTTGAGGAGCCACGAAGAAGTAGAGTGTAGATCAAGAGTGTAAAGCTGTTCAAAAATATGTAACGCGAGGTTACATGTTGGGGTTGAACGTAGTACAATTCACGCGAGGTATTGAACAGGCACAAATAATACTCTTGTTCGAGAGAAAGAAAAAAAGATCCCCTACATACATGGTGGGCTAGGGTTTTTATACTATACGAGAATCACAGTCCAAGCACGATTTACAAACGAGACAAAAAGGAATAGACAAAAGAAGGGGAAAAGAATAAGAGGAACGGAGCGGGTATAATAAAGACGGCAGTCACCCAGGAGACGTCTGCGTTCGAAAGCATCAAGAATTGTGGTTATCGCCACAAAGACGTCCAGAGCAGAGAGCAGTGACCGCCGTGACGGTGACGCCCACGGACTAAGACACCGCTCTGCTCCGTCGTCCTCATGTCCTCGGTTGCAGACTCACACACTACGATGCATCATGTGACCCCCCGCTCGTTTACTCCCTACCACCATTATTGCCACTTACGCGAATCCCTTCAACATAACTGAAACGAGAGTATGACGGAGACAGTGAGTTTCTGAAAAGAGGATCTGATCGGGTTGGAACCCAGGGAAGAGGGGGGATTTGGGTGTGAAGGGATAAAAAAAGGTTTCTGAGAAACCGACTTCGCACACCGCATCCAATAACAAACCGAAAAGTGTGGAGCACTCCCACGGGCTATTGCTCAGAGCGTCCAGTTCCTCCTGAGTTACCCAAACGGCTCACTGCACTCAGAGGCCTTTCATTCCTTTGCTTTCGGTATCATGGCGGCCGTGATCACACCTGCCACCCCGACACCCACAGATAGGGCAATCCAAATTTCAAGTCAGTCCGCCATCTGCTTGCTGCATTTGTAATAGCTGAAGCATATCAATATCTACCCCCAGGYTTTACTGTATCGCTTGATAATCCACCTCAGCGATCCTTGTACCTCAAGCTCAATGGGACCCAAGATCCAAGAATATTCCTCAAACCAAGTCCGAGGAAATGCCTTGTCGGCACCCCGAAATCTTCATTGTAAGTGAAGTATATCTCTGTATGTCTCGCGATGAACTTACAAGTGAAGTAGGTTTCTATACGAGGGAGCTACCCTGACCGGCCAAGTTCGGGAAGAGCATAAGATCCGCAACAACGTTACTCTCGCTCATTTCAATGTTACCTTCGACAGTATATGGCAGCACCTCGTATTGATGGCGGCACAAGGTGGCACTGCGCGTCAGCAGTTCATTATCGGTATTTCTCATTTATCTCTGACTAGATCACAGAATACCAAGTGGAGCTCGCTAACTCAACAAAGGGAATGAGACTCCATATCTCCGCAGTATGTTATTCTCCGTAGCAACTTGCAAATCTCCTCATTTTTCATAGCTTCCTTCCTCATTGGATGACAGATTCGGAACTGCAGTGCAGAATATGCCAGCGCATAAGAGTGTCTTGGGACATCTTGGCCGAGCAAGGCGCCCATTAGAGGCAATTCTGGAAGTATCGAAGGCCATTAGCGGGGTACGTCTACGGTCTCCAGCGCGAAAGTATGTSACTCAAATCAAAGAAGTTTCACCCAATTGCACAAGCGGTTTATAATTGTGTTGATATCGTCTATAAAGTGAATTTGTCTCCYGCCCGACATCTATAAWYACAGTTAAGATCATTTTCACAGCAACTCGATGCCCAAGATCAATGCCACACMGATGTCCTCGACCTAGCCGAGAGCATGGCCAARACTGTCGAGTACATTCAACCGGTCRAGCGRGTGGCTGAATTRGACCAGTTGAAGGCAATGTTAGAGAAGGCTCGCCCTCTTATGGAAGACACAGCAGCTTTCATCCGAGGGCTGACTACTGAGAATGGAATTGGTGCTTGTCAACTTCGATCGATTGATTTCTTTCAACTCATTCATTTTACCCAGTCAACTTGCTGAAAATCGGCTCGAATCAAGAGAAAATCCACGACTTGAAGAAGCGTTATGAACAGTTCGAGAAGGGATTTGACCGCGGCATTGCGATAGATGCGGCGGTCAAAATAGATTCGATGGCTAAGTTACAAAGTCAGTTTCTCCACATGTCGTACCGAATCCCCCCGCCTCATGGTCGTAGGCAGCACAAAGGATGATGCGCTACTGAAAGAGCGCCTGCTTGGGGGATTCSAAAAGCCGAGCCTGCGGGCCAACAAATGTATGGAGGGGACTCGTGTTGCCCTTCTATCCGCCATCGATGCCAAGATCAACAGCCACGAGGATAAGAATGTGATTTGGATCAGAGGATTTCCCGGTGTTGGGAAATCCGCCCTAGCGTCTACTATCGCCTCTCGACACCACCGTCGGCTTGTCACATATTTCAGATTTGAAAGAGCAAAGGCTACCACCACTCCTCCTACCGCTCTCTGGCGCCGCRTTGCTTACGACCTTGCACGTCGATATCCATCAGTGCGAAAGCAGATTCTCGAGCGCTTACAGGACGACGAAGAAGAAGACATTGACTCAACCGACCTCATAACATTATTTACCTCTCTCGTTGAAAAGCCCTTATCAGGGTCAACTGATACTCCCGGTGATGAATCTCTCATGATTATYATTGACGCTCTGGATGAATGCGGCGGTCTCGAAGGCAGCCAATCTAGGGACCGCAAGAACCTCCTGCAGACACTCAAACGCTGGCCTCAACTTCCCAGAAGTTTCAAATTGATTGTGACAAGCAGGGAGGAAGACGATATATATCGTATCCTTAATCCCATCAGTATTCCCATCGACATTCCCTCTGGGAAAYATGTYAAAAGCGACCTCCATGCAGAGAGAAGCAGCGTTGTGGACGATTCTCATGCCCAGGCATATCGTGACATCCATGCATTCCTCTTGCATCGTTTGGGTGAAATTGTAGACAGTCGCAAGGACTCATTGCCTCAAGACTGGGCTGTGACAGCTGCTGCCGATCTGGCTTATCGTGCTGGCGGTATCTTCATCTGGGCAACAACTGTCACTGATTTCATCGAAGAGGGTATTCCCGAAGAGCGGTTAAAGGACATCGTGGATCACAGGCTCGAGTCTGGTGACATGAGCGAGTTGAATTCCTTATATTCAGGCGTCTTCCGGATATCATTCGGACACATGAAATCCCGTGAATTAGCGACATTGAACAGTGCCCTTGGTGCTATCGTTTTCGCTAAACGACCACTGCATGACTCAGAACTCACCAAGCTTCCTAACGTTAGTAAAGCTACACTGGGAGCCATCCGGACTGGCCTTCGCTCCGTCATCGATCAAGGCGAGGTCCTCCGGTTTGTCCATCAATCATTCGTCGACTTCCTCCTTTCCCCCGATAGGCCAGACAACTTCCCAATCAAGGACTCGGAAGTTGAGCACCAGCATTGTCTGGCTGACCTCTGCTTAAATACAATGTCTGCCGGGCTTCGCTTCAATCTATGCAACCTGGAGACTTCGAYTGTGAAGAACATAGATATACCGAATATTGAAACGAAGATCGAGCAAGGGATCTCCTCGCTTCTGTCATACAGCTGCTGTTTCTGGGCAGATCATTTACTTCGTACTTCANGGGAAAGCAAGTGGGCGAGGGCGTTAGAGGGAGGGACCGGACGAGGCTGAGTTCGTTGCAGACTTCAATGACGCGTTGGGCGCGTGAGTTGGAGCCCAGGAAGTTCAGGTCCCAGTCGGAGGAGCGCGTGTTGAGGTCGCCGGCTAGAAAGTCGCAAGCAGGGAGGTTGGCGAGTTTGGTCTCCAGGTATTTGAACGCCGTGTCGTGGTCGTCGTTGTATATGTTGCACATGTTGAAGCACCTGGAGGGGAGGGCCAGGGAGATTAGTGCGATGTCGCGGTGGTCAACCAGGTCGCGTCGGAGGGTGGGGCAGTAGGGACGGAGGTCCTTGTGGCAGAAGGTCAGTACTCTAGGGTGGTCGGGGCCATTGGCAAGAGGGGAGGATCGGACGAAGCAGTCCCAATCTGGATGCAGCGGAGCGCCGACCACAGGGGCGCCGTCAATGGAAGAGGAGGATGGGGCGGACCGGATGAGCCACCAGGGGGGTTCCTGTACAAGAAAAAGGTGAACGTTAAATGCAGAGAGTGTCTGTAAGAGAGTGGATGTCAACTCGTAGCTCCGGGCCACGTTCTGTGAGAAAAATCCAATCTGGGTGAGGGAGAGGCGAGAGCGAGGGGGAAAAGGGATCTGGGGGAGTCCCTGGAAGTGATCAGGTTGTGCTGACATGAGGAGTGGGGCCGGAGAGGGCAGTGCAGTTGGCATGGGCTTGTTTCTTTTCAGCACGAATCTGGTCGCAGATTACTGCCTGACGGCCGGTGCAACCCTCAATCCATTTGGGGTCGAATCGGTTGTGCCAGAAAGGGCAGCGCTTGTCATTAGCAGCGTGTGGGCCGTCGCAATTGCGACAGCTCGCATCGTGGGGGCAGGGGGTGCCGGGGGGAGTGGCAGGTATCGGGGGGTTAGCCTTGGGGTGTGCCTTGCAGCACTGGGCATGGGAGCGGTGGTTGGCCTCTGTGTGGGGGCCTCTGCAGATGGGGCAGGCAATGACTGGACACCGGCAGACATGGGAGGTGTGGCCCCAGGCCCAGCAGCGGGAGCACTGGGGAACTCCAGGCTGGGCAGCAGCGAGGCAGATGCGGCAGGGGATGCCGTCAATGGGAACTGTGCAGTTGGCCACGTTGGAGGCAGCGGTACCGGCCTGGGAGTCCCAGATCTCGAACCAGACTGTGGCCGTGTCGGCACCCTTCGCGTGGCGGGAGGGCCGGGGGGGGAGACCAATTGGAAGTTGGGCGCCAAAGGGGATCAGGACAGTGCTTCACAGACCTTCGCCTTTACCTCAGGATAAGTCTCAGGGCCCCCAGGGCAGGGGACGTCAAGCAGCTTGATGTAAGATTTGGAGCGGGCCTTGCCGGCCCGAGTGATTCCGCCTTGGACTTGCCTGGCAGCCCAGTTCTGTATAGTAATAATGTCAGCGTCCGAGGCTGGCATTCGGCAGAGGATGTAGATGGCCCCCGCGTCCCTTCGGATGGACATGGTGGAGCAGGAGGAGGAGTTGGCGACGAGGCCTCTATTGACGGATTCGAGGATGGCAGGGAGGTTCAGGACAGGGGGAGCTGGGACGGGCAGTGCGAGGATGACCTCCTTGCATGTAGGGCCTTTGGTGGTGGACTTGACGGGAGTCCGCCTGGGTTTGGCCAGGGCAGATCCAGGGATGTTCTTGGGGGAGGGGGAGGGTGAAGCAAGACCCAGGGAGGACAGGGCGGAAGCGACGGCCTCGGGGGAGGCATTAGGGGCAGCGGCCTGGATGCCGGAAAGAGCCGTGATCCAGGATTGGAGGGTGTTGCGCCCCTCACCAGGGACGGTGATGGGTTTAGCCGCAG
>JAECYV010000047.1:18980-53935 GCA_023014305.1 Lepiota subincarnata
TCTTCTTTGATCGCGGCTGTGGCGTTGTCGAGGGCAAGGAGGGGGGAGGCAGAGAGGCGGCGCTGGCGAGGGGTAAGGTGGGGAATGGCGAGAGGGTGACGTTCCGTCGTCCGGGATGAGTGGTGGGTGAGGGCGGCGAGGCCGTGTGTGTGGGGGGTGGACGCGAGGCGCAAGGCAGAGCGCATTTGCAGCTTACGGAGGTGGAGGTGGATGGGAAGGAGGCCAGCAATGGCCTCTATAGCAGGAGTGGGGGTGGTGCGGAATGCGCCGGTGATCCAGATGGCTGCGCGTCTTTGTGCCGAGCGTAGGGGTTTGAGCAGGTGTCCGATTCGGGCGGAGTCGTGGTACCAGAGTCCGGACCCGTAGGTCATCAGCGGGACAACGCAAGCTCGGTAGAGGAGACGTCGGTTGGCCGGGGAGAGGCCGCGGGAGGAGTTGCCGAGCATGTTCATGGCACGGACAGTGGTGAGGGCTCGCGTGGAATAAAAGCGCACGTGTTCCCGAAAATTGAGTTGGCGGTCGAAGTAAAAACCCAGGTACCGCCAGTGAGGGGGGGGTTGGAGGGGGGTATCGCCGGTGTATGGGGCGTAACCCAGGTCGAGTGGGGGCATGGCGTCGTTGTGGCGTCGGGTGAAGTGAAACGCCTCCGTCTTGGAGTGTTCCAGCACTAGGCCGAAGTCAGCCAGTAGTCGGAAGATAATGCGATAAGAAGAAACCAGGGCGGGGCACACATTGCCCCATTTAGAACCCCGGGCTACTAAGAGACCGTCGTCTACATAGGAGAGAATGTCCAGTTTGGAAAGAGCGGGGTCATGAGAGAAGTGAAGAGCGGCCAGGTAAATAACCGGCGCAAGGAAGAGGGAGGATAAGATTGGGGAGAGGGCAGATCCCTGGACAACCCCTACAGAGCAGTCCAGAATGTCGGAAATGAGGCCGTGGCCCCAAGAGAGGCGGGTTCGGCGTGAGGTAAGATAAGAGCGGAAAAAGCTGAGGAGTGGGGGAGAGAAGCCCTGGTGTTCAAGGATGGTTATAAGAGTTTCATGGTGAAGGGAGGGGAAGAATTGGGCGACGTCGAACGCGACGACGCCCGTTACCAAGTTTTTGGCCCAGCCTGGCCTTTTGAATGTGAAGCCAATGAATGACATCAAAGGTGGGGTCGGTGAGTTCATCATAAGACAACTTGTGTTCATCGCCAGAGTGCCAATCAGTCAACAGTAAATGTCCTATCCCACATTCTCCAGTGTGGATGCAATCCTGGTCCTCAATTGAGAACCGATTAGCCATAAAAGGTGAGCTGTCTGCATCAGGCTGCTCATAATCCAGAGCTAATGGTACCTCCACATATAATAACTTCAGTAAGCATCCTCTCATGATTTCCCTAATGTCTTCCAGGCCAATTAGGCCCAATTTATCAACATCATCGGTACTGCCAGGGCCCACTCGACTAATCAGAAATAACCCCAGATCAACCCCTTCCTGCATAGCAGCAAGCTGGAGTTCAACTGGGCTCTCCATGCCAATGGATCGGAGGCCAACCGGAGGCTTCTCGGTAAGTCTCTCAGGGCAGTCCTTGAGGATATGATCCTTTGACTCACAATTGAAGCACCTTCCCTCAGACCAAAGTTGTTTGGTCCTTTCAGGATCTTGTTTGCAAAGTTTATCTGAGGAAGACTTCCTCTTGCTGTCCCCTTGTGGGTGTCTCTTCTTTTCGGAAGGCCCAGTATTCTGTGAGTCTTTCCGATCAACATTGGTAGGTTTATTGTCTGTCCACTGTGAGTGTCCATTTCTCACATTTACTCTTTTTGGAGGTTTCCGCTCTTCCTCAGCAACAAGGTGAGCATGTTCATGATGAATTGCTGTGTTCTTGAGAGCAGCTAGTGAAATAGTGCAGGGATCATATCCTTCCTTAGCTAGCTCAAATCTCAAATAAGTCTTGCACCAACGCCAGAAAGCTATGACAATGTCTCACTCCCCTACATCACCAATAGTATCTGCAAGGTCCTGCAGACGTCTCACATAATCCAGGACACTTGAGTCTCGCTGGTCACAGACATCAAATTTGTCTCATTGCTGCATTCGAAAATCAGGTGGGAACACATAATCGAATAAGTGTTCGAAATACTCAGTTAAAGAGTATTTTCTTTTAAGATCAAGTATGTCTCGTTCATAAAATTGATAAGCTCTYCCACTGAGGTATTTCCCAGATCGTTCAATAGCCACCTGCTCTGATAAGCAGCCTCGTTCTGTCCAGTTTCGGAATTCGCGAATCCACTTTTTAAAGGTTGAAGCCTGTACTTCACCCTTGTATATAAAAGGTGGATCATCCTTCATGAAGTTGGCTTGGTACCTCATCCTGTTCAGTAGTGCCCTGTGTTTGCGTCGCACTTCTCTCTTTTGACGCAGGGTACTCTCTGAGTCACTGGAGTGATCAGACTCCGGTTCATGATCAAATGGATTGTTCTTGGTGATCGGTGAGTCTCCTCCATTTGATCTTCTATTGGGCTGAGGCTTTGGACCACCTCCTGTGCCTTTTGGAGCTTGGCTGTACCTTAGCTTGTTGTCATCGCTCTGATACAACCTGTGGGTAATGTCTGCATTCTCACCAGTCATGGCATGTCTCAGCAGACTGCTCTGAGGGAGAGTAGATGAGGCCCGAGCGAAAGCCTTCTTAAGAGTATCCCGCTCTCCAGTGTCATGACTAGTTACGAGGTTGGATTCATTCCAGGCCTCCCATATCTTTACCATTTTGTCTATTTTATTCTGTACGTGAGTGTTCTCGAGCTTCAAATGTGCTATTTCTTTTAACAGTTTCACAGCATACTTCTCATCCTCATTTGGATGACGATGAGTTACGTGTTTCAATCGGGTTGCCTTAGTATTACTGCTAAACTCTGGTACAGGTCCGATTTCACCATTGTCCTCCCAGTCAGACCAAAGAGGGCTCCTCTTTCCATCTGTGTCAACTGGACCACTGCTGTTGGTCTCTGGATCGCTCATGCGAGCACCATCACTAAGCCGATCCGCTTCTGTGATTTCTTTTACATCTGGGTCGTTGTYTACATATGACAGTGCCCGTGACTCTTCACCAGGGCTTAACCTCTCCTGGGAGTCTAAGTTTCCGTTCCCACTACTCCTCGTTGCTTCGAGGTAGGTACTAGGGGRAGCAGGGTCTCCATGACCACTCTGCCCCTGCCCTGTGGCTTCACTGCCATGGGCTATGCCATCACCGACCTCTGAGGTCTGACCCAAGATCTCGGCTGTCTTTAGGAGTGTGCCATCAATCTCACATAAGGTCCTGGCATATCTTTGTTYGTACAAGTCAGACATAATTGAGTACTCACTTAGTTTACTTGGTCAACAAGTATATGTCGTTCGGAAGGTTCTTGTGATCAACAAAGGGAGGCCAATCCTTGAGGAGCCACGAAGAAGTAGAGTGTAGATCAAGAGTGTAAAGCTGTTCAAAAATATGTAACGCGAGGTTACATGTTGGGGTTGAACGTAGTACAATTCACGCGAGGTATTGAACAGGCACAAATAATACTCTTGTTCGAGAGAAAGAAAAAAAGATCCCCTACATACATGGTGGGCTAGGGTTTTTATACTATACGAGAATCACAGTCCAAGCACGATTTACAAACGAGACAAAAAGGAATAGACAAAAGAAGGGGAAAAGAATAAGAGGAACGGAGCGGGTATAATAAAGACGGCAGTCACCCAGGAGACGTCTGCGTTCGAAAGCATCAAGAATTGTGGTTATCGCCACAAAGACGTCCAGAGCAGAGAGCAGTGACCGCCGTGACGGTGACGCCCACGGACTAAGACACCGCTCTGCTCCGTCGTCCTCATGTCCTCGGTTGCAGACTCACACACTACGATGCATCATGTGACCCCCCGCTCGTTTACTCCCTACCACCATTATTGCCACTTACGCGAATCCCTTCAACATAACTGAAACGAGAGTATGACGGAGACAGTGAGTTTCTGAAAAGAGGATCTGATCGGGTTGGAACCCAGGGAAGAGGGGGGATTTGGGTGTGAAGGGATAAAAAAAGGTTTCTGAGAAACCGACTTCGCACACCGCATCCAATAACAAACCGAAAAGTGTGGAGCACTCCCACGGGCTATTGCTCAGAGCGTCCAGTTCCTCCTGAGTTACCCAAACGGCTCACTGCACTCAGAGGCCTTTCATTCCTTTGCTTTCGGTATCATGGCGGCCGTGATCACACCTGCCACCCCGACACCCACAGATAGGGCAATCCAAATTTCAAGTCAGTCCGCCATCTGCTTGCTGCATTTGTAATAGCTGAAGCATATCAATATCTACCCCCAGGYTTTACTGTATCGCTTGATAATCCACCTCAGCGATCCTTGTACCTCAAGCTCAATGGGACCCAAGATCCAAGAATATTCCTCAAACCAAGTCCGAGGAAATGCCTTGTCGGCACCCCGAAATCTTCATTGTAAGTGAAGTATATCTCTGTATGTCTCGCGATGAACTTACAAGTGAAGTAGGTTTCTATACGAGGGAGCTACCCTGACCGGCCAAGTTCGGGAAGAGCATAAGATCCGCAACAACGTTACTCTCGCTCATTTCAATGTTACCTTCGACAGTATATGGCAGCACCTCGTATTGATGGCGGCACAAGGTGGCACTGCGCGTCAGCAGTTCATTATCGGTATTTCTCATTTATCTCTGACTAGATCACAGAATACCAAGTGGAGCTCGCTAACTCAACAAAGGGAATGAGACTCCATATCTCCGCAGTATGTTATTCTCCGTAGCAACTTGCAAATCTCCTCATTTTTCATAGCTTCCTTCCTCATTGGATGACAGATTCGGAACTGCAGTGCAGAATATGCCAGCGCATAAGAGTGTCTTGGGACATCTTGGCCGAGCAAGGCGCCCATTAGAGGCAATTCTGGAAGTATCGAAGGCCATTAGCGGGGTACGTCTACGGTCTCCAGCGCGAAAGTATGTSACTCAAATCAAAGAAGTTTCACCCAATTGCACAAGCGGTTTATAATTGTGTTGATATCGTCTATAAAGTGAATTTGTCTCCYGCCCGACATCTATAAWYACAGTTAAGATCATTTTCACAGCAACTCGATGCCCAAGATCAATGCCACACMGATGTCCTCGACCTAGCCGAGAGCATGGCCAARACTGTCGAGTACATTCAACCGGTCRAGCGRGTGGCTGAATTRGACCAGTTGAAGGCAATGTTAGAGAAGGCTCGCCCTCTTATGGAAGACACAGCAGCTTTCATCCGAGGGCTGACTACTGAGAATGGAATTGGTGCTTGTCAACTTCGATCGATTGATTTCTNGAGGCCGTGGAAGAGGAGACAAAGGAGAGGTACGGCGCCTGAGCATAATCGTTGCCACCGTTTCTCAAACATCGGCCATGACTGTGAATGCGAAACTTACCTGCGTATTAGCATACGCATATTAGTCGTATCCGGGCCACAGGATTTGATAAAATAAAAAGACCTACTCCAACCCCGGGGTCGAGGGCGACGATGCAGTTGTTGGTGATGTCACGTATCGCCACAGATTATGATGGCCTTGAGCTTCGGTTCCTGTACGGTAAGGGGTACCATTCGGGGGATTCCGGACACAGAGGAGGTGAAGAACCATGGCCGAGTTATCTGAGACGTAGGGCAAGATGCCTGTTGATTCTGCCTGAGCATTAGAAAGTGTCCGCTCGCAGCCTCCAAGGTTGCGTCACCGTATCGCCAAGCCCTAGTTAATAACAAAGCAAACCAGCGCTAGTAGATGGGAGGTGGAGGAAGTCTAGCGTGCACTAACCTGAGTGAACGTCAGGCCTGCTGACCCGTAGCTAGCCAAGGTACCGGTGCAGTCACATTTGCAGGCCTCATGGCTGCTGCGTGACTGTTACGCATGCAGTCCCTGGTCTTCTCCTTCCCCCTCCTAATCGGAGAGCCCTCCCCCTTTCTCCCTCCGCGCTCCGTCGAGTCCTTCTGCTTTCGCTTTCTTTACACTACGCCCCGGGACCCCCCAGCAAGAGCAGACCCGCTGTCATACCCGGCTGCCAGCGAGCTCAGGAAGGAACCCCCTATTGGCCATTCCCCGATGCTTGGATCCCAGGCGACACCCTTACCCACCGGACAGGTCCAGATCTACCTGCCACACTATAAGGTTACTACGAGGCCAACCTCCTAATGCTCTCCTTGTTATGGCAACCTCTTCCCAACCTGGGACAAGCAAATGTACGAGACAAATACAGGGCCCTAGCGACGCCGACAGACAACAAGTCAGGCCCACCCCGCTAACCCCTTTATTGGCGGGACAACCACCGCCAACATTGTGGGCCCACTCTAGCCTCCGTGAGTCCTCTTCCCTTCACTCCCTCCCACTACCAGTTATATTTTTTTCCTTTTCGTATACATGCGATCACCACATGCTACACACCCGGGACTTCAAGTCGCACACGACACACTACACGTCCTACGCTACACACTACATGTCTCGTGCTATTCTTTGCACGGTAACGGCTACATACCATGCACCACACGTCGCACTTTACACGCTACGCATCATGCGATACATGTCGCACTTGACACACTACACACACCCATGCTACGCACCACACATTACATCCTACATACCCAGCACTATACTCTATACTGTCCCCTTTGGTACATTGATGGCTCGGCTCTAGACCGGGATGACGAAGACTCATTTGAGACCGCTAACATCAGGTATGAGATGGAGGACGAAGGAGTTTTTGCCCCCACTCCTCTACTTCTGTCATTTTTCATGTCTAGACTATATTACCGAAACCTTGTGCCCGTTCTTCTTCGTTGGGTCAACCCACAACAGGGTGAAGCTAATCGAAAAGTTGTCAACAAGATTTGGAGCCGGCTCCGACGAGTCCTTCACATATGATTACTTCATTCATGCCTTTGAACATATCTTAGATTCCAGAGCTCGCAAAGCCAAGCAAGTGAAGCCGGTGCCTGGAGTAGACACCAGTACAAGCTCTTCCCCCTCCTTACATCCAACCCAGATGCCTCTCTTCTTTATCCTTTCCAGCATCAGCACAGGCTCGAATGTTGCCGCGAACAGCTTATGATGCTAAAATGCTTCAAGTGGCGGGAGTGCTCACAGGCATATCCTCTGGCCTAGAGCAAGCATGGTGGAAGATATGTAACTGAAATGAGTGTGACGAGGACAGCCTGACTTGAGTGTGACGAGGACAGCGAGTTTGTTGAATGAACGATCTGACCGAGTTGGCACCGAGGATGTGGCAGGGTGAAATAAGGTTTCTGAGAAGCCGGCTCAGTACACCGCATCCGATAACGAACTGACAGGCTTAGAGCGCTTCCACGGGCTGTTGCTCAGAGCGTTCAGTTCCTCCTGAGCTACCCAAGCGGCTCACTGAATCCAGAGACCTTCTTTTCTTTGCTTTCGGTATCATGACGACCGTGATCACGCCCGCCACCCCGACATCCACAGATCGGGCAATTCAAATTTCATGTCAGTCCACCATCTGCTTGGTGCATTCGTAATAGCTGAAGCATATCGATACCTACCCTCAGGTTTTACTGTGTCGCTTGATAATCCACCCCAGCGATCCTTGTACCTCAAGCTCGATGGGACCCAAAATCCAAGGATATCCCTCAAGCCAAGTCCGAGCAAATGCCTTGTTGGCACCCCGAAATCCTCATTGTAAGCATAGTATATCTCCGTATGTCTCGCGATGAACTTACAAGTGAAGTAGGTTTCTATACGAGGGAACTACCCTGACCGGCCAAATTCGAGAAGAGCATAAGATCCGTAACAACGTTACTCTCGCTCATTTCAATGTTTCCTTCGACAGTATATGGCAGCACCTCGTATTGATGACGGCACAAGGTGACACTGCGCGTCAGTAGTTCTTTATCAGTCTTTCGCATTGGTCTCTGACTAGATCACAGAATACCAAGCGGAGCTCGTTAACTCACCCAAGGGAATGAAACTCCTTATTGCCGCAGTATGTTATTCTCCGTAGCGACTTGCAAATCTCCTCATTTGTCATAGCTTCCTTCCTCATTGGATGACAGATTCGGAACTGCAGTGCAGAATATGCGAGCGCATAAGAGTGTCTTGGGTCATCTTGGCCGAGCGAGGCGCCCATTGGAGGCAATTCTGGAAGTATCGAAGGCCATTAGCGGGGTACGTCTACGGTCTCCAGTGCAAAAATATGTGACTCAAATCAAAGAAGTTTCACTCAATTGTACGAGCAGTTTTTAATTGTGTTGATACCGTCTATAAAGTAAACTTGTCTCCTGCCTGCCGTCTATAAACACAATTAAGAACATTTTCACAGCAACTCGATGCTCGAGATCAATGCCACACAGATATCCTCGACCTAGCCGAGAGCATGGCAAAAATTGTCGAGTACATTCAACCTGTCGAGCGAATGGCTGAATTAGATCAGTTGAAGGCAACTTTAGAGAAGGCTTGCCCTCTCATGGAAGACACGGCGATTTTCATTCGAGGGCTGACCGGTGGGAATGGGATGGGTGCTTGTCATATTCTGATCGATTTATTTATTTCCACTCATTCACTTTACCCAGTCAACTTGCTGAAAACCAGCTCGAATGAGGAGAAAATTGACGACTTGAAGAAACGTTATCAACAGTTCGAGAAGGGATTTGACCGCGGCATTGCGATAGATGCGGCGGTCAAAATAGATTCAATGGCTAAGTTACACAGTAAGTTTCTCCACATGCCATATCGAATCCCCCGCCTCATGGTCGTAGGTAGCACAAAGGATGATGCGCTACTGAAAGAGCGCCTGCTTGGGGGACTCGAGAAACCCGGCCCGCGGGCCAACAAATGTATGGAGGGGACTCGTGTCGCCCTTCTATCCGCTATCGATGCCAAGATCAACAGCCACGAGGATAAGAATGTGATTTGGATCAGAGGATTTCCCGGTGTTGGGAAATCCGCCCTAGCGTCTACCATGGCCTCTCGACACCACCGTCGGCTTGTCACGTATTTCAGGTTTGAAAGAGCCAAGGCCACCATCACTCCTCCTACCACTCTCTGGTGCCGCGTTGCTTACGACCTTGCACGTCGATATCCATCAGTGCGAAAGCAGATTCTCGAGCGCTTACGGGATGACAAAGAAGAAGACATTGACTCGATCGACCTCATAGCATTATTTACCTCCCTCATTGAAAAGCCCTTATCAGGGTCACCTGATCCTCCCGGTGGTGAATCTCCCATTGTTGTCATTGATGCTCTGGACGAATGCAGCGGCCTCGAAGGCAGCCAATCTAGGGACCGCAAGAACCTCCTGCAGACACTCAAGCGCTGGCCTCAACTTCCCAGGAATTTCAAATTGATTGTGACAAGCAGGGAGGAAGACGATATATATCGTACCCTTAATCCCATCAGCATTCCCATCGACATCCCCTCAGGGAAACATGTCAAAGGCGACCTCCGTGTAGAGAGAAGTAGTGTTGTGGACGATTCTCATGCCCAGGCGTGTCGTGACATCCATACATTCCTCTTGTGTCGCTTGGGTGAAATTGTAGATAGCCGCAAGAACTCATTGCCTCAAGACTGGGCCGCGATAGCTGCTGATGATTTGGCTTATCGTGCTGGCGGTATCTTCATCTGGGCAACAACTGCTACTAATTTCATCGAAGAGGGTATTCCCGAAGAGCGGCTAAAGGACATCGTGGATCACAGGCTCGAGTCTGGTGACATGAGCGAATTACATTCCTTATATTCAGGCGTCTTCCGGATATCATTCGGACACATGAAATCCCGTGAATTAGCGGCATTGAACAGTGCCCTTGGTGCCATCGTTTTCGCTAAACGACCACTTCATGACTCAGAGCTCACCAAGTTTCCTAACGTTAGTAAAGCTACATTGGATGCCATCCGGACTGGCCTTCGCTCCGTCATTGACCAAGGCGAGGTCCTCCGGTTTGCCCATCAATCATTCGTCGACTTCCTCCTCTCCCCCGATAGGCCAGACAACTTCCCAATCAAGGACTCGGAGGTTGAGCACCAGCATTGTCTGGCTGACCTCTGCTTAAATACAATGTCTGCCGGGCTACGTTTCAACATATGCAACCTGGAGACTTCGACTGAGAAGAACATATATATACCGAATATTGAAACGAAGATCGAGCAAGGGATCTCCTCGCTTCTGTCATACAGCTGCTGTTTCTGGGCNAATCTGCCCATGTTACACTTCTCATACTCATTTGTGCAGACTGCCTCACAGAAGGACGAGGTATTGAACGAGTTCATCTGTGATGCTAGCCGTTTTATTACTACCTTCATATATCCAATCGCCCAAAGCGCCCCACACATCTWTATCTCTGCCCTCCCCTTTGCCCCGAGAAATTCAGTGGTCGCCAGACATTTCCTACCCAAATACCCTCAGACACTTACACTCACGATGGGCAAGCCTGCTCGCTGGCCATCATTTTCCTTTGTCTCAGAATATGAGACTGCGGTCGATTGTATTGCACTCTCTCCAGATGGGAAGCTCTTTGTGGCTGGGTTACAAGACGAACTTGTACTCTGTGACGCAGAAACTGGCAATCTCATCTTTGGACCATTTCAGGGGGTCAACGACATGACGGTTATAAGCGTTGCCTTTAGGCCTGATGGCCAGCAGTTTGTAGCAGGCTTTGCTGATGATTGGGTGAAGGTCTGGGACACTGAGAGTGGTGACCTACGTCTCTGTTTCCAGGCATATGATGAGCGATCGAGCAATGACCCCAGCTACATTGCCTTTGTTGGCTATGTCAATGATGGCCAAAATATAATCTCAGCATCGTCCAATCCTTGGGCCTCAGTAATCACACTATGGGCTGCGAGTTCTGGAGAATTTGTGCATCATGTGCTTGCGGATCATCAGGTCGGTCGTTTTGAGGTAGCCGCAGTTTCATTAAAGGAGGCCTATATGGCGTCCATAGGGGCCGAGCCTCAATTTGTCGATGTATGGAACATGACAGACGAGATTCATGTGAGGAGTATAAACTGTGGGCACGAGGTTTACTCGACGGCCCTATCCCCTGATGGAAGATTTTTGGCCACCGCTAGCTACTCATGGGATGATGAAATACTGGTTTTCAGTGTAGAGACTGGGGAAATTGCTGGTAGGATTCCCAAGATCGACAATGGATTGCACGATATGGACTTCTCTCCAGATGGACAATTTCTGATTTCAAGGTCTCGCGGGACGCTGATGGTCTGGGATGCTGTCACGTACAAACTACTTCTTGGGCCTTTAGCCGGGCACGCTGGCACTATCTACGCAATTGCTCTATCAGCAGACGGAATGAGACTCTTGTCGGCATCACGGGACAACACTGTGATCATGTGGAATTTAGATGGGAAGGAAGCTTCACCCAATGACCATGGAGCTAATAATCGTGGACCGGCAGAATGTGCTGCATTCTCACCATGCGGAAAGAARTTGGCATTGGGCTTTGAGGGTGGGCTAATCGAGTTGTGGGATGCAGCAACTGGCGAAGCCCTTCACGAACCCATCAGAGAAAAAGACACCGTTCGCGACATTGCATTCTCCCCTGATGGGAGCCATATGGCTTGTAGTTCGCGGAGTTCAATTCAGATATGGAATGTGGAAACTGGGCGGCCAGCATTTGAGCCCTTCAAACTGGACCAAGATGAGGGACCTCTTATCCACCTCTTTTTCCGACCAGTTGATCACCAATTGGTCGCARTTTCTCCCCACGCTATACGCATATTGAAGGAGGATATGACAATTGAACAATGTACATGTTTTCAGGATSKMGGCGATATTGCTGCAGTCTCTCCTGATGGCTTGGTTGCTATCGTAGTCTGCAGCGACGAATTCAAGATATGCAACACTGTTACAAAACGATCCCTCCCACTCCATCCCCTTGAACATAAACATCTTTTTCAGGCGGTCTTCTCACCCAGTGGAAGACTTAGAGCCATGGTCTCCGGACCAACCTGGGATGATGTATCCCTCCAAGTCCGGGACACCCAGACTGGAGACCTCATCTCGAGTTCTCTGGGATCCACAGACATGTTTTTTGGTCCCGTGTTTTCACCTGATGAAGGTCGGATTGCTTCGTTTGGGCATGAGGGGGAGATTCGCATTTGGGATGTACGCACTGGTGACCTCATTGCAGGACCCTGGTATGACCATATGGAGCACAGGAGCAATCTCATTGCCTTTTCTCTAGACGGAAGAAAGTTAATAACCTCAAGTGACAAGACAGTCAAGGTGTGGGATATTTCCGATCCCTTTGGACAAGGGGATCCCTCCACCGGTGGCATATTGGACGAGTGCAGCATTAAACGCGGGTGGGTTGTCGGAAAGGAGGGGGAAATATTGTTTTGGGTTCCGCGAGCGAACAGGGAGGGACTGTGGCGGCCTCGGAACCTGGGYGTGTTCGGAGTGCCGGTGACAAAGGTGGATTTAATGAATTTCAAATATGGTCAGGATTGGCATGAGTGTCGTATGAGGGTGAAAGAGAGCGCATGGTAGGGAAGCAACTTGGGTGTTGGTTTTGATGATTTTGTGTCGTAATCTAGTGTCTTCATGTCGGTCGTGTTCTGGGCAAAAGAAGTACAATGTTCCCACTTGTACAAACGGACAATTACTTGGTACTATGTTGCGCCCACTATAAATATCAAGACAGGTATTTTCTGCATGAGTAACGGTGAATCACTCTGGTCATCTTCCTGGGCCTTAAGCTACTGGTCGAGGCAAACGAGGGCCTTGCGTCGTGGCCCTACTGGGATTGGTGCCGAGTAGCCCTTTGTCTATGAGGTGGTGGGCACTCTTCGCCTATCATGCTGAATTTAGGTTGGCGCCCGTCGAATGGATTGGAGTATTATTGAGCCTCAGCGGACTTGTGTCACAAACTGGGGCAAGTGCAACGGTGTGTCGAGGGGTGCACTTCGTAGCTTCGCCAGCGGAGGGCCACGCTTCGAGCGTTACTCAGCCATGTCCCTCGAAACGGCGACATCCCTTCTAGATGAATGATAATCAAGTAGGAAAACCTTTTGGTTTGTCTTTTGCAGTGATGATGCCTGGTCTCTGCGATTATCCTCATTCTTGGCGAATATCTCTCTGTGCCAGACTTTTTGAAGGGACAACGGCAGTTTAGAGATTGGGACGAGCGCGACATTCGGAAGTGGCCAGCGAATGAAAGTGAGGACAGGAGGCCGTGGAAGAGGAGACAAAGGAGAGGTACGGCGCCTGAGCATAATCGTTGCCACCGTTTCTCAAACATCGGCCATGACTGTGAATGCGAAACTTACCTGCGTATTAGCATACGCATATTAGTCGTATCCGGGCCACAGGATTTGATAAAATAAAAAGACCTACTCCAACCCCGGGGTCGAGGGCGACGATGCAGTTGTTGGTGATGTCACGTATCGCCACAGATTATGATGGCCTTGAGCTTCGGTTCCTGTACGGTAAGGGGTACCATTCGGGGGATTCCGGACACAGAGGAGGTGAAGAACCATGGCCGAGTTATCTGAGACGTAGGGCAAGATGCCTGTTGATTCTGCCTGAGCATTAGAAAGTGTCCGCTCGCAGCCTCCAAGGTTGCGTCACCGTATCGCCAAGCCCTAGTTAATAACAAAGCAAACCAGCGCTAGTAGATGGGAGGTGGAGGAAGTCTAGCGTGCACTAACCTGAGTGAACGTCAGGCCTGCTGACCCGTAGCTAGCCAAGGTACCGGTGCAGTCACATTTGCAGGCCTCATGGCTGCTGCGTGACTGTTACGCATGCAGTCCCTGGTCTTCTCCTTCCCCCTCCTAATCGGAGAGCCCTCCCCCTTTCTCCCTCCGCGCTCCGTCGAGTCCTTCTGCTTTCGCTTTCTTTACACTACGCCCCGGGACCCCCCAGCAAGAGCAGACCCGCTGTCATACCCGGCTGCCAGCGAGCTCAGGAAGGAACCCCCTATTGGCCATTCCCCGATGCTTGGATCCCAGGCGACACCCTTACCCACCGGACAGGTCCAGATCTACCTGCCACACTATAAGGTTACTACGAGGCCAACCTCCTAATGCTCTCCTTGTTATGGCAACCTCTTCCCAACCTGGGACAAGCAAATGTACGAGACAAATACAGGGCCCTAGCGACGCCGACAGACAACAAGTCAGGCCCACCCCGCTAACCCCTTTATTGGCGGGACAACCACCGCCAACATTGTGGGCCCACTCTAGCCTCCGTGAGTCCTCTTCCCTTCACTCCCTCCCACTACCAGTTATATTTTTTTCCTTTTCGTATACATGCGATCACCACATGCTACACACCCGGGACTTCAAGTCGCACACGACACACTACACGTCCTACGCTACACACTACATGTCTCGTGCTATTCTTTGCACGGTAACGGCTACATACCATGCACCACACGTCGCACTTTACACGCTACGCATCATGCGATACATGTCGCACTTGACACACTACACACACCCATGCTACGCACCACACATTACATCCTACATACCCAGCACTATACTCTATACTGTCCCCTTTGGTACATTGATGGCTCGGCTCTAGACCGGGATGACGAAGACTCATTTGAGACCGCTAACATCAGGTATGAGATGGAGGACGAAGGAGTTTTTGCCCCCACTCCTCTACTTCTGTCATTTTTCATGTCTAGACTATATTACCGAAACCTTGTGCCCGTTCTTCTTCGTTGGGTCAACCCACAACAGGGTGAAGCTAATCGAAAAGTTGTCAACAAGATTTGGAGCCGGCTCCGACGAGTCCTTCACATATGATTACTTCATTCATGCCTTTGAACATATCTTAGATTCCAGAGCTCGCAAAGCCAAGCAAGTGAAGCCGGTGCCTGGAGTAGACACCAGTACAAGCTCTTCCCCCTCCTTACATCCAACCCAGATGCCTCTCTTCTTTATCCTTTCCAGCATCAGCACAGGCTCGAATGTTGCCGCGAACAGCTTATGATGCTAAAATGCTTCAAGTGGCGGGAGTGCTCACAGGCATATCCTCTGGCCTAGAGCAAGCATGGTGGAAGATATGTAACTGAAATGAGTGTGACGAGGACAGCCTGACTTGAGTGTGACGAGGACAGCGAGTTTGTTGAATGAACGATCTGACCGAGTTGGCACCGAGGATGTGGCAGGGTGAAATAAGGTTTCTGAGAAGCCGGCTCAGTACACCGCATCCGATAACGAACTGACAGGCTTAGAGCGCTTCCACGGGCTGTTGCTCAGAGCGTTCAGTTCCTCCTGAGCTACCCAAGCGGCTCACTGAATTCAGAGGCCTTTCATTCCTTTGCTTTCGGTATCATGACGACCGTGATCACGCCCGCCACCCCGACATCCACAGATCGGGCAATTCAAATTTCATGTCAGTCCACCATCTGCTTGGTGCATTCGTAATAGCTGAAGCATATCGATACCTACCCTCAGGTTTTACTGTGTCGCTTGATAATCCACCCCAGCGATCCTTGTACCTCAAGCTCGATGGGACCCAAAATCCAAGGATATCCCTCAAGCCAAGTCCGAGCAAATGCCTTGTTGGCACCCCGAAATCCTCATTGTAAGCATAGTATATCTCCGTATGTCTCGCGATGAACTTACAAGTGAAGTAGGTTTCTATACGAGGGAACTACCCTGACCGGCCAAATTCGAGAAGAGCATAAGATCCGTAACAACGTTACTCTCGCTCATTTCAATGTTTCCTTCGACAGTATATGGCAGCACCTCGTATTGATGACGGCACAAGGTGACACTGCGCGTCAGTAGTTCTTTATCAGTCTTTCGCATTGGTCTCTGACTAGATCACAGAATACCAAGCGGAGCTCGTTAACTCACCCAAGGGAATGAAACTCCTTATTGCCGCAGTATGTTATTCTCCGTAGCGACTTGCAAATCTCCTCATTTGTCATAGCTTCCTTCCTCATTGGATGACAGATTCGGAACTGCAGTGCAGAATATGCGAGCGCATAAGAGTGTCTTGGGTCATCTTGGCCGAGCGAGGCGCCCATTGGAGGCAATTCTGGAAGTATCGAAGGCCATTAGCGGGGTACGTCTACGGTCTCCAGTGCAAAAATATGTGACTCAAATCAAAGAAGTTTCACTC
This sequence comes from Lepiota subincarnata, assembly GCA_023014305.1. NCBI lineage: Eukaryota > Fungi > Basidiomycota > Agaricomycetes > Agaricales > Agaricaceae > Lepiota > Lepiota subincarnata. The sequence continues at coordinate 35,083 of JAECYV010000047.1, forward strand.
AATTGTACGAGCAGTTTTTAATTGTGTTGATACCGTCTATAAAGTAAACTTGTCTCCTGCCTGCCGTCTATAAACACAATTAAGAACATTTTCACAGCAACTCGATGCTCGAGATCAATGCCACACAGATATCCTCGACCTAGCCGAGAGCATGGCAAAAATTGTCGAGTACATTCAACCTGTCGAGCGAATGGCTGAATTAGATCAGTTGAAGGCAACTTTAGAGAAGGCTTGCCCTCTCATGGAAGACACGGCGATTTTCATTCGAGGGCTGACCGGTGGGAATGGGATGGGTGCTTGTCATATTCTGATCGATTTATTTATTTCCACTCATTCACTTTACCCAGTCAACTTGCTGAAAACCAGCTCGAATGAGGAGAAAATTGACGACTTGAAGAAACGTTATCAACAGTTCGAGAAGGGATTTGACCGCGGCATTGCGATAGATGCGGCGGTCAAAATAGATTCAATGGCTAAGTTACACAGTAAGTTTCTCCACATGCCATATCGAATCCCCCGCCTCATGGTCGTAGGTAGCACAAAGGATGATGCGCTACTGAAAGAGCGCCTGCTTGGGGGACTCGAGAAACCCGGCCCGCGGGCCAACAAATGTATGGAGGGGACTCGTGTCGCCCTTCTATCCGCTATCGATGCCAAGATCAACAGCCACGAGGATAAGAATGTGATTTGGATCAGAGGATTTCCCGGTGTTGGGAAATCCGCCCTAGCGTCTACCATGGCCTCTCGACACCACCGTCGGCTTGTCACGTATTTCAGGTTTGAAAGAGCCAAGGCCACCATCACTCCTCCTACCACTCTCTGGTGCCGCGTTGCTTACGACCTTGCACGTCGATATCCATCAGTGCGAAAGCAGATTCTCGAGCGCTTACGGGATGACAAAGAAGAAGACATTGACTCGATCGACCTCATAGCATTATTTACCTCCCTCATTGAAAAGCCCTTATCAGGGTCACCTGATCCTCCCGGTGGTGAATCTCCCATTGTTGTCATTGATGCTCTGGACGAATGCAGCGGCCTCGAAGGCAGCCAATCTAGGGACCGCAAGAACCTCCTGCAGACACTCAAGCGCTGGCCTCAACTTCCCAGGAATTTCAAATTGATTGTGACAAGCAGGGAGGAAGACGATATATATCGTACCCTTAATCCCATCAGCATTCCCATCGACATCCCCTCAGGGAAACATGTCAAAGGCGACCTCCGTGTAGAGAGAAGTAGTGTTGTGGACGATTCTCATGCCCAGGCGTGTCGTGACATCCATACATTCCTCTTGTGTCGCTTGGGTGAAATTGTAGATAGCCGCAAGAACTCATTGCCTCAAGACTGGGCCGCGATAGCTGCTGATGATTTGGCTTATCGTGCTGGCGGTATCTTCATCTGGGCAACAACTGCTACTAATTTCATCGAAGAGGGTATTCCCGAAGAGCGGCTAAAGGACATCGTGGATCACAGGCTCGAGTCTGGTGACATGAGCGAATTACATTCCTTATATTCAGGCGTCTTCCGGATATCATTCGGACACATGAAATCCCGTGAATTAGCGGCATTGAACAGTGCCCTTGGTGCCATCGTTTTCGCTAAACGACCACTTCATGACTCAGAGCTCACCAAGTTTCCTAACGTTAGTAAAGCTACATTGGATGCCATCCGGACTGGCCTTCGCTCCGTCATTGACCAAGGCGAGGTCCTCCGGTTTGCCCATCAATCATTCGTCGACTTCCTCCTCTCCCCCGATAGGCCAGACAACTTCCCAATCAAGGACTCGGAGGTTGAGCACCAGCATTGTCTGGCTGACCTCTGCTTAAATACAATGTCTGCCGGGCTACGTTTCAACATATGCAACCTGGAGACTTCGACTGAGAAGAACATATATATACCGAATATTGAAACGAAGATCGAGCAAGGGATCTCCTCGCTTCTGTCATACAGCTGCTGTTTCTGGGCRGATCATTTACTTCGTACTTCATATCACGAGCAGCTAGTGGAGGTTGTGAAGAAGATATTCTACAACCAGCTTCTATTCTGGTTTGAGGTCATGAGCTTGCTGAAGGAAATGAACCGGGTGGTAGGGTTGTTGAATATGATTGCGGGTTGGCTGGATGTGGGTATTCTTCAATCTGCCCATGTTACACTTCTCATACACTTTTGTGTAGACTGCCTCACGGAAGGACGAGGCATTGAATGAGTTCATCCGTGATGCTAGGCATTTTATTACTACCTTCATACATCCAATCGCCCAAAGCGCCCCACACATCTATATCTCTGCCCTCCCCTTTGCCCCCAGAAACTCAGTAGTTGCCAGACATTTCCTACGCAAATACCCTCAGACGCTTACACTCACGATGGGCAAGCCTGCTCACTGGCCATCATTTTCCTTTGTCTCAGAATATGAGGCTCGTGTCATAAGTGTTGCACTCTCTCCAGATGGGAAACTCTTTGTGGCTGGGTTCCTAGGTGGAGTTGCACTCTGTGACGCAGAAACGGGCAATCGGATCTCTGGACCATTTCAGGGGGTCAACGACACGGCGACGGCTTCAAGTGTTGCCTTTAGGCATGATGGCCTGGAGTTTGTAGCAGGCTTTGGTGATGGTTGGGTGAAGGTCTGGGACACTGAGAGTGGTGACCTACGTCTCTGTTTCCAGGCATGTGGTGAACAATCGAGCGATAAAAGACAGATTGACATTGTTGGCTATGCCAATGGTGACCAAAACATAATCTCAGCATCTCCCAACTCCGGGACCCCAGTAATCAAACTATGGGCTGCGAGTTCTGGAGAATTTGTGCGTCGTGTACTTGCAGATCTTCGGGTCGGTGCTTTGGAGCTAGCCGCAGTTTCATTAGAGGTGGTCTATATAGCGGTCGTAGGGGCCGAGCCTGAATTTGTCGATGTATGGAACATGGCGGACGAGATTCATGTGAGGCGTATAAACTGTGGGCACGTGGTTTACTCGACGGCCCTATCCCCTGATGGAAGATTTTTGGCCACCGCTAGCAGCTCATGGGATGACGAAATACTTGTTTCAAGTGTAGAGACTGGGGAGGTTGCTGGTAGGATTCCAACGACCGACGGTGGATGGCACAATATATTCTTCTCTCCAGATGGAAGATTTCTGATTTCAACGTCTCGCGCGACGCTGGTGGTCTGGGATGCTGTCACGTGCAAACTAATCCTTGGGCCTTTAACCAGGCATACTACCAGCATCTCTGCAATTGCTCTATCAGCAGACGGCAAGAGGCTCTTGTCGGCATCAGACGGCGAGACTGTGACCATGTGGAATTTAGACGGGAAGGAAGCTTCACCCAGTGACAATGGAACTAATGATCGTGGACCGGCAGAATGTGCTGCATTCTCACCGTGCGGAAAAAAGGTGGCATTGGGCTTCGAGGATGGGATAATCGATATTTGGGACACAGCAACTGGCGAAGTCCTTCACGAACCCATCAGAGAAAAAGGCACCATTGACAACATTGCATTCTCCCCTGATGGGAGCCATATAGCTTGTAGTTCGTGGGGTTCAGTCCAGATATGGAACGTGGTGACTGGGCGGCCAGTATTTGAGCCCTTCAAACAAATGGAACGCATTAAACACCTCTTTTTCCGACCAGATGAACCCCAATTGGTCGTAGCTTCTCGCTCCACTGTGCACATATTGAAGGAGGATATGACAATTGACCTGTGTACATCCTTTGAGGATCCCGATCCTATTGTTGCAGTCTCTCCTGATGGCTTGGCTACCATCATAGACTGCGGCAAGAACTGCAAGATATTGAACACTGTCACAAAACGAACCCTTTCACTTCATCCCCTCGAATATCTTTCCCTTACGCAGGCGGTGTTCTCACCCAGTGGAAGACTTGGAGCCATAGCCGTACACTTTGGAAGAACCGCTGAGGATGCATTCCTCCAAGTCCTGGAAACCCAGACTGGAGACCTAATTTCGAGTTTTCCTCTGGGACTCAGCTACATGTTTTCCAAATTCGTGTTTTCACCTGATGAAGGTTGGATTGCTTCGGTTAGGTGGAAGGGGGCGATTCGCATTTGGGATGTTCGCACTGGTGACCTCATTGCAGGACCCTGGTATGGCCAAACGTCGTACGAGAGCACTCTCATTGCATTTTCTCCCGACGGAAGAAAGTTGATAACCTCAAGTGGCAGGACAGTCAGGGTGTGTGATATTTCCGATCTCTTTGGACAAGGCGATCCCTCCACTGGTGGCATATTGGACGAGTGCCGCATTGAAAGCGGGTGGGTTGTCGGAAAGGAGCGGGAAATATTGTTCTGGGTTCCGCCAGGGAACAGGGAGGGACTGTGGCGGCCTCGGAACGTGGGTGTGTTTGGAGTGCCGGTGACAAAGGTGGATTTAATGAATTTCAAATATGGTCAGGATTGGCATGAGTGTCGTATGAGGGTGAAAGAGAGCGCATGGTAGGGAAGCAACTTGGGTGTTGGTTTTGATGATTTTGTGTYGTAATCTAGTGTCTTCATGTCGGTCGTGTTCTGGGCAAAAGAAGTACAATGTTCCCACTTGTACAAACGGACAATTACTGGTACTAAGTAGCGCCCATTATCAATATCAGGACAGGTTTTATCTGCATGAGTAACGGTGAATCCCTCTGGCCATCTTCCTGGGCCTTGGGCTACTGGTCGAGGCAAACGAGGGCCCTGTGTTGTGGCCCTACTGCGATTGGTGCGGAATAGCCCTTCGTCTATGAGGTGGTGGGCACCCTTCGCTTATCATGCTGAATTTATGTTGGCTCCCGTCGGATGGATTAGACTATCATTGAGCCTCAGCGGACTTGTGTCACAAACTGGGGCAAGCGCAACGGCGTGTCGAGAGGCGTACTTCGTAGCTTCGCCAGCAGAGAACCCACACTCCCAGCGTTGCTCGGATACGCTACCTCGGAACGGCGACATTCATTCTAGATGAATGATAATCGAGTAGTTTTGCAGCGACGATGCCTGGTCCCTGCGATTATCCTCCTTCTTGGCGAATATCCCCCCGTGCGGGACGTTAAAGAGACAATGGCAGTTTAGGATCTGGGACGAGCGCGACATTTGGAAGTGGCCAGCGAATGAAAATGGGGATGAGAGGCCGTAGAAGAGGAGACAAATGAGAGGTACCGTGCCTGAGCATAAGTGTTGCCACCGTTTCTCAAACATCGGCCATGACTGAGAATGCGAACTTTACCCACGTATAAGCATAACCATGACAATCGTATCCGAGCCACAGGATTTGATAAAATAAAAAGACCTACTCCAACCCCGGGGTCGAGGGCTGCGTTCTGCAAATGTCCCAGGTTTCGCAGGAGTATGTACTGTATACACATTCTTCGAGACTCCCCCCTTTGGATCTGCTGCTCAGTGAAACGACAGCTCCCGGACTTTGAAACCTTCATTGATGTTTGAAGAGGCCAAGGAGGGCGACGATCAGTTATTGGTGATGTGGCGTATCGCCACAGATCATGGATGGTCTTGAGCTTCGGTTCCTGTACGGTAAGGGGTACTATTCGGGGATTCCGGACACAGAGGAGATGAAGAACCGCGGCCGAGTTATTTTAGATGTAAGGCAAGATGCCTGTCCACTCCGCCTGAGCATTAGAAAGTGGTTCGCTCGCAGCCTACAAGGTTGCGTCGCCGTATCACCGAGCCCTAGCTAATAATACAGCAAATAAGCGCTAGTAGACGGGAGGGGGGCAAGTGCGGTTCACGTGGAGGAAGCGTAGCGTGCGCTAACCTGARTGAACGAATATCCTGAACATACGATTTTATCCGTTCCCACGACCGGTTTCCCCACCCCCCTCCCCCGCACTTGATATGCCTGTTCCGCCACCACTCCCGGTGGAACTCCTCCACGAGATTCTTCTCAACCTCCGTGATGACCTCTCCACCCTCAAGGAGTGTTCTCTCGCTTGCTCTGCCTTTCGATTCATCGTGCAACAACAYCTCTTCTCCGAGCTCACCATTTATCGGTTTCCCCACGCTACCCATAATACACCGTCATCCACCTCCAGATCATCATCGGCTGASGGCCATGAGACTTTATGCTCATGGCTCCTCAAACATGAGCACTCGCACCTCCTTTCCTACGTCCGTCATCTGAAGCTGCAATGCTACCCGCCTCCTGGGAAATCCGTACCTGATCCTTCTTTCGMACCTTTACTGCGACGCATTCCCGCAGAGACAATAATGAAAATTACGATCCTGCGTCGGCACAGGGATGATCCGCTGCCTGAYACCGAAGCCATAGTGCGGGGACTTGTTCGCAGAAGCACGGCGCTTCGGATGCTTAATATCGAGGATAGACGGGTTCCGGCATCGTATTTGAATGCATCGAGTTCGTCGCTCCGGGTGCTGAGGATATGTGGGACGGAGTTTGTTGAGGATGAGGTGCCGAGTCATTCGTGGACGTGGYTGGATTCGTTGTTGTTTCCGCTGCGGATGCTGCCCGAGTGTTTGCTATGGATGGTATTGGGCTCGGTGGGGAACGCGGAGGCTCGTCTGTTCCCCCGCTTGAAACAYTTTTTTATAGCAGAGGAGGTCAAAGACGTGGAGATCGTAAACCGAGTTCTGGACATTTGCAAATCCACGATGCACTCACTTGTCTATACCCCTTATGGCTACAGTCAGTCTTGGAAACACCTTTCACCCTCAAAGTGATGAACGTTTGWAAACCCTAACCCCCTTTTGCATGATTTAGATTTCTCCTCGTATCCTAATCTCTGCCTCAATCAGAACGGCAACGTTATCGAATTCACGATCCCCCCCTCGCTTCGCATCCTGGCCATCAATTGCCCGATCATGTTGAAACCCGCATCAAGGAGTTCCGCAAACCCGTTTGGCTGGCTGAGCCATACCTTTCGTCGATTAAGCCATCAACCATGCTCTCTCGAGATCGTTCACATCAAATTTCTGACCACGAGCCAGATCGAGAACCTTGATGCTATATTTCCCGGTGGCTTCCCTATTGATTTACGGTTCCAGGAATTCGACGAGTTGTTGTCGAATGAAAAGCAATTCCCGTGCTTACAAAAGGTGCATATTACGGTTGGGAGGCATTACCTTGGTTTGTTTGCGGATCCTTACACGCTTCCGCGACTGAATGAGAGGGGTTTGTTTGGGGTGATCTATGAGGAGATTTCTGGAAATACTACGAATGAGAAAAGGAGATATTGGGAATACCGCGGCCTGGAGGGGCCGATGACGAGTGTAGAGGAGCACCCATGGGACGGAGGAGCTTGCTTACTTGTTTGATAAATGTAAACAATGCATTGATATACACTCCACATATGTCTCACGTGCGTGTGCTGATTGGCTGCCGGTCCTTTGTCGGCTCTCCAGAGTTTCCTCCCACCTCTCCCTCATCAAGTACGCCCTCCGCTCCCCGGTCRTCTTTGCTCTTCCAACCGTGTCGAGCACTCAAGTTGGTCCGCGAGGGACGATAAAAGCCTCAAAAAAAAAGAAAGAGTGGACTATGGGGAGGTATCTATCCCAGAGGTCGTTGGAGAACCTCAAAAAATACGCGTACAAGGGTACTGACAAGTTGAGTTTTTTCGTCGTGTCCTTTGCRCCTCGCCCGCAGTTCTGATGACATTCTCATCCAACAGGTCTATTGTATCGCGTTATGTCCTGGGTCCGTTCTGGAATTGGCTTGTCACTCTGTGGCCTCTCACCGTCGCGCCGAACACTGTATGTCGCCTCTCTTCTGCTTGTCTAGCTCTCGTTCAAAAACAAAATTCTATCCTAGATTACGCTTACGGGGCTGTGCATTGTGTTTTTCAACTTCCTAACGCTCGTTTATTGCGACCCTCTCTACCTTACTGAGAAAGATGTCGCCGAGCCCGATAGGCCGCATGGGCCACCGCAGTGGATGTATTTCACGTATGTCCTCTTTTTTCAGTCGCTTGATGTGGCGCTGGCACTGATGTCATGGGTTTAATCAGATGGGCTGCCGGGTTATTTATGTACCAGGCTTTGGACTCGATTGATGGGTGAGTAGGGCGAGTTTTCCGTAGCGAAAATAGTTTGTTGACTTTGGTAAATGAAGGAAACAGGCTCGTAGGACCGGTATGTCTGGGCCCCTCGGAGAAATGTTTGATCATGGTATGTGTGAATCGTGTCGCTGCTGGATCTTTGTGATTAACTTCTTGTGAACTTGTAGGGTGTGATGCCTTGAATACTACTGTGGGTCCTCCTCAATTACTCTTATTCCTGCGCGTGTGAATTCTCATTGCACTAGCTTGAGGTTATTTTGGCTTCACGCGCCCTTGGACTTGGACGATCATGGTGGACGGTTGCCTCCCAGGCTTGCACGCTGGCCAATTTTTATCTTACGACATGGGAGGAATACCACACTGGTGTTCTTTTCCTTGGATATTTTTCTGGACCTGTTGAAGGCATTCTTATGATCGTCGGCATTTTTGTTGTCACTGGGTTTCACGGTACGCGATTTTTTGCGTTTCCCCGGTTCCCGCTAACAGAGATATTCTTTAGGAGTTTCGTTCTGGGAACAAGGAATATGGACGTTCCTCAAACTCGAATATCTCTATCCCTTTAGCCGGATTCCCAATATACCCCTTAACGAAACCTTCATGGTCTTCGCAGGCTTCGGTCTCGCCCTTAATATCACCCACAGCTACATCAACGTCTACACCTCCCGCTCCAACCGATCCCAAATCCGTCCCCACACCAAAGACACCAACCCACTCACCCTCTTACTCCCTTTCCTCCTACCCACCGCCATCCAGATCGCATGGCTTTCCCACCCCGCGCTGAACCATTCGGCCATCATACACTCTGCGCTCTTCGTTCCGTTCTTATGTGCATGGGGRCTCCAGTTCGCGCATCAGGTTGGCAGGATGATTCTGGCACATGTRACGCTTGGAAGTGAACGGTTCCCGAGATGGGATTGGGTCTGGGGGTGTAGTTTGGTTGGAGCCATTGACGCGAATTTGCCAAGACTGTTGGGAAAGTGAGTACCTTTTGTGTCGGTATCTTTATTTTTTTTGTAGTCATGCACTGACCGAATACTTTCTTTTTGCGAACAGGGGGCCCATTATTCAGACCAACACATTCAATACGGCAGCCTTTGTCTGGCTCACGCTCGTGGTGTCTCTAGTCAGCTATGGCAGATTCGTGTATCTCGTCATCTGGGATATTACGGAACATTTGGGTATCGCTTGTTTGACGGTGAGGAAGAAGGATGAGGCGGGGCATTGGGTACACCCAGAGAAGTCTTCGTAAGTCTTTTTTGTTTTTTGCCTTGGCCATGTTAGTCTTTCGGCAAAAATCAAAAAAAAGGAAACAAAGAGGACTGGCTTGATAATATCTCGTCTTTTTTTTGCGAATGTCTCTGCTTTTTTTTTTCGCTTCTAGGTACCGGAGGTCTCGCTACGATGTTAATACGATGATGAAGACTGAAGGAGGTGAAGGATTTGGAGGTGTTTAATTTACATGACCCCCGCCCTGGTTAGTTAATGACGATAATAATGAGTTTGTAATGGCTATGTTGTATTCGGTTTGACAATACCAAACACGTCACAACAACAGGCTCTCCTCAACGCCATCTCCTCGACACACACACAAAAAAAGCGCGCCAAATGGCGGACCCCAGCCCCCCACCCATCCAGCAGCCGCACCCAGGCATGCCTCCCCCAGACTTCATGCAGGGCCAACTCCCCCTCCCAATGGTCCCCGGCCAAGTCCCCGTGATACCTGGCCAGATTCCAGTCGGTATGCCTCCTCTTGGACAACTACCGCCGCCTGGTGTACCCTCTGTGCCTGGACAAACACCTGTGCAGCCGACGGGTGCTGCTGCTGAACCGGTGGGCCCTCAGATGAGTGAAGAGAATGCGTGTGAGACTTTGTATATCCAGAACCTCAATGAGAAGGTGAAACCTCAAGGTGTGTTTTCGTTTTTTTTTTTTGTTGGTTTACCGTGATGTTGGCTGATCGTTAATTTGCTTTTGCTCTTTAAACCGTGACGCTTGTGTTGGTTGAATTCACTCGCATGTTCGTATGGACGATGGGGAATTCAGTGATGAAAGCAACGCTACGAGGGTTGTTCAAGTCATATGGCGAGGTGCTAGATGTGGTTGCGCATAGCAATTTGAGAATGAGAGGACAGGCGTTTGTCTCGTTCGGATCGGTGGAACATGCGAAGAAGGCATTGAAGGATGTCCAGAGATTCCCTTTGTATTCAAAGCCAATGGTATGTTCCTCCTCCTGTGTGCCCAGCTCCCTCTCAACTTCTCATGTTGTGCGGCAGCAAATCTCGTTTGCGAAGACTCGGTCGGATGTTGTCGTGAAGAAACTTGATGCGGACCGTTTTGATGACCATAAAAAGACGAGAGATGAGCATAAACGTACGCCCTTATTGTTTTGTTACATGGGCGCTTAACGATGACTGATTTCAAATCCAGGAGCAACACGATATACCAACCCATTTAAATCGAAGTTCCGCCTAAAGCGCATGGCAGCCGAGAGTATGTTTAAAAAATGTTTCCATCTTGTTAGCATCACTGACGGAGAAACCTCAATTAACTAGTGGACGGCGGCGCGACAGTCCCACAACCCAAACGACCCGCAGTCCAAATGCCAGACGAATACCTCCCGCCCAACAAGATTCTCTTTTTGCAAAATCTGCCAGAGACGGTTACGAAGGATCAACTGATGTCGTTGTTCTCGCAGTATCCAAACTTGCACGAGGTACGGTTGATTCCGACGAAGAAGGATATTGCGTTCGTGGAGTATATGGACGAGGGGAGTGCGACTGTTGCCAAGGATGCGTTGCACAATTACAAGTTGGATGGGGAGAACAAGATCAAGGTGAGTGCCGTTTCTACGTCTTTTTCCTCTGGTGGTGCTTATATGCTTCTATAGATTACGTTTGCGAGGAAGTGAGAGAGCGGCGGTGTTTTTTCTGTTTTTTTTTTTCCCCATTATTGCTTGTTATCTGTGTACTTCGCATACTAGTTGACGATGGTGTATGATCAAGTAGGGGTGAGTACTCGGAATGCCCACCCACCGCCCGCCATTCGTTTGGTGTTACTCGGTGTTCAAATTCGTATTCGCCGTGAATGCATAATTTACGCTTCTGACATCCCCCCACGACATGCGGGGTATGTATAGCATGGAAGTGTAAGCACGTGTGAACCCCGGATCGAATGTCTTTGATAAGCCGCAATCGATGCTGGTCCTTTTGTTGGTGATTGGTCTCTTTGGCGTGTTTTATCCACGACCTGGGCGGCGTGCGCTCGACGGCGCGATGGGTGGTCGATTTGTTTGGATACGCTGACCACGGAGGAAGCTAGGAATGGGTGTATATAAGAGCCTCGGAGGTGGTGGTTCATTGGCTACCTAAACTCGTCGACTTTATGGCTCCTCATCTTATGATCAACAAGGCAGTTCCGGATGCAAGGGAATACTACCCCTTGAACGAACCTGCTATTGGCACTCCGCTTGACCCTGTAGGCCACCACTCTCTTTTTTTTTTTCAGGAACAGCTCGAATCTAATGGTTCTATCTAGAATGCCGAGACACCTTTACTCTTCAAACCCTTGACACTTCGAAGCGTGACATTCAAGAACAGGATTTGGGTTGTAAGTTTTCTGTTGCACTTTTTATATATAACCCCTCCATGTTTATTATTATTAAATTATTATCTCCTGCTCAGGCCCCGATGTGTCAATATAGCTCTGATGAAGGGCATGTCACGGACTGGCATTTTGCTCATTATGCTGTATGTGTATAGTAATAATATGCCTGTTTTTGTTATTTTATGGCATAAATGATTGTTACAGGGCTTTGCTATGCGCGGTGCAGGGGCTATAGTCGTCGAAGCGACCGCTGTATTACCTGAAGGAAGAATCTCTCCCGAAGACGCCGTGAGTCCTGCCATATTCCATCAATTAGCCAATCAAAAAAAAAAAAAAAAAAAAAAATTTCCTTCACTCTCAGGGACTCTGGAAAGACAGTCAAATTGAACCCTTGAAACGTATCGTCTCGTTCTCTCATGCTCATGATACCAAGATCGGTATTCAGCTTGCGCATGCTGGTAGAAAGTCTTCGACTCGTGCGCCGTGGTTGAAGGGTGTTAGAGGGATGTCTGTTGTCGCGAGGAAGGAGGAGAATGGATGGTCTGATGAAGGTGAAAAAAAAAATTCAAATACACAGTTCGTCCTGATTGGACTTTTCACTCACCTGAGAGGTTTTTTTTGAAGTCTATGCGCCGAGTGATGTTTCTTTCAAGAATGGAATCTATCCGGACCCTAAAGAGGTGACTGAGGAATATATCAACACCGTCATTGACGCCTTTGCAGAATCTGCTAAACGGGCTGATAAAGCTGGCTGTAAGAATCCCTCCCTCTCTCTCTCCCTGTTTTCCATTACTCTGCTGATTATACGCAAACACCAGTTGACTTTATCGAGCTGCACGCTGCTCATGGTTACCTCTTCCATGAATTCCTCTCGCCCCTTTCCAACGTCCGCAACGATACCTACGGTGGCCCATCTCTCGAAAACCGACTCCGTTTCTTACTCCAGGTTATTAAGAAAGTGCGCGAGGAGGGATCATGGCCTAGTCATAAGCCGTTCTTTGTCCGCATTAGTGCCACTGACTGGGCAGAAGGTCCTGAAGAGGAGGAGGAGGAGGAGGAGGAGGAGGAGGAGAGGAAAGGTGTTGTCGGTGACCATGGAAGCAGAAGAAGAAAGTGGTTGCAGTGGGGAATGGAGCAAAGCAAGATCTTGTGTGCAAAGATGGAGCAGCTGGGTGTGGATTTGGTCGATTGCAGTACGGGTGGTAATTGGAATAAGCAAAGGATTCCGGTTGCGCCTGGCTATCAGGTGGGGGGTTTGTTTCTTCTTCTCTACAGTGTACCTTATTAAAAGTGACGTCTAAAAAAAAAAAGGTTCCGTTCGCGGCAGAGCTCAAGAAAGCACTTCCGAGTCTGTTGATTGGGACGGTGGGTGTGATTACGGAGCCAGAACAGGCAGAGTCGTATCTCCGCAATGGTAAAGCGGATGTGATACTTATGGCTAGGGAGTTGCTGAGGAACCCGTCGTGGCCTTTGTACGCGGCTCAGAAGCTTGGGGTCGCGGTCAAGGCAGCTAACCAGTACGGTATGGCGTGGAGCTGAGTAGTTGTCGTAATGGTTAATTAGTAGTGTGTATATTGTCCCTGTGTGAGCGTCTAATGGACCGAGAGCATGTGGAAGGAACGGGGTGTGTTGACGTGCCAACAGGAGAAGACGGATTTTATGCATTGGATTAGAGTTGTGGAGGGGTGAGAGTGCCAAGCCTGATCCCAACGTGCAACGCCGACGAGTGCCAAGAAATCCGACTCTCCTTCCTTCTACCATCTCCTCGCCCACCGCCCGGCCTCGCTACAGCATGTTCCAGGCAAAAACCACCTCCCGCGCGGAGGGCTGGGCTGGTATACTGGGCCCATGTCCTTCGGCAGCCCAAATACTGCTAATCAGCCACACAGTATTCTTGTCTGCTGACCACCACCTCCCACACTTCCCATGTCCGAGCAAAGGTACGCTGCTCTTTCTTTTTTTTCCTCAACACTTTGCTCATGTCCTCCTCGATTCTATCTAGGACATCGTCCACGCCTCCATCGGTGTCCCTCCCCCGTCCCACCCCACCTCCGCAAACCACAAACGTCACAAAGTCACCCTCGTCTTCATCCTCTTCTTCGCCCTCTTCATCCTCACTTGAGCCACAACAGCCCGCATCCTCATCTTCCTCGTCTATCCCTGATCCTACCTCTCCCCACATGCCCCTAGTTTCCATCATCGCAGGCTCTCTCATCGGCTGCATTGTCCTCATTGCTGTCGCTTTGACATTTCTCCTCCTCAACAGGCGGCGAAAGCGGCTACGTGCTGAGCGTGCTTCTACATCTTCCTTTGACTCGTCCAGTGTTCCAGACGTCTCAAGTTCACCTCACGGCCCTCTTGGTGCGCTCACCCCGTAATAAACTCGAATTTAATGAAGCTTATTGATTTATTTATTTTTGCTATATGTAGGGGGCAAGAGTGTAACGCCAGGCGGGCACAACATGAGCCTTACACCCCAGCTACAAGATACCCCCTCCTCCTCAAAACCACCGTCTTCTACGTCCCCTCCCCCTACACCCTTTCATTACCGCTCAAGCCACGATCAACCCAGTCACTCCCACCAAAAATACCACCCACAGCCCACGCAAACCCGTGCCTATCACCAGCATCATCAGCAGCAGCACCAACGCGCTAGTAGTGGTAGTGGTGGTGAGTCATCCACCCATTCCATCCAATCCCAGACTCCAGGCCTATCACCCTCGCACAACCCAAACTCAAACTCAATTCCAGCTGGAGGACCCCATGACCATGTTAATCTCGATGACAGCGGCGGAAGGGCCCTTATTTTTGTCGACTCGGAAGAACCGAGCGGTGGGCGAGGGGGTCCTAATGCGGATGTGACCAAGATAGTTGTCAGTGGCCATGAGGGTAAAGAAGGGGATGAGGAACTCGATGTTGATGACAGGCGAATTCGAGGCGCGGGTAAGGGAAGGGAATTGGGGGTTGCTTGTGCTGCTGACTTTGAGCGAGGGGAAGGGGGGTCTTGGAATGCAGAGGGAGGAGCCCGTGGTACTGGCAATGACGGACGACGGCGCGCATCGGAGGCTCCTGGTTCTGTTTCTGGGTCGGAATATTCTTATCCTCGATTTGATGAGGGTGCGAGTGGGAGGATAGGACATGCGGGCCGTGGAGACCTTGCGATCGGACTTGAGAGGCCGGGTGGTTATCAGATACGGACGTCGTCAAGACCTGCTGCATCCGCTTCCGGCTCTGCCTCGGTTGTCTCGGAGTCGAACTTGGGTTCACCACCATCCGTGTTACCTTCCCCGTCTATGGTCTCATCATCATCATCATCGTATCATCTACATCTACAACAGCAAAGTAACGAGCGGACTAAGATGGGAAACCTTGCGCCACTCATTCTACAGACACGCGCCTCACAGCCTTTACTTTCCACTTCAAAACACCAACACCAACAGCAGCAGCAACAAGAATTCGCACCGATACCCACGTATTCACAGTCCGACCTCGGTAAACAACCTCCGACACTTTATATGGGCCACACACAGATGTCACCCTTGATGCAGCGTGGGGCAGGGGTGGAAGAGGAAGAGACTCCACCTGCATATGAGAATGTGTGGGCGGATGCGCGCCGGTAATTTAGCCCCACTTGGATTCCACTCAGAAACCCTGGGGGTTGGGGGAGGGGGGGGAAAGAACGTGTGTGTGTGTACGTGTGCGTGTGCGTGTACCTTGTTGTAAAAACATTGACTTTCTTCACATAATATGACCTGGGATATCTGGATTTTTTTTTTAGGGAGCTGGGAGGTGGGGGATAATTTTAGCGTTCTCCCTTCTTCTGCTTCTTATGTCCCCTTGGTTATTTTTCCACTAAGCTAATAGCGGATTATTTAAGTACCTCTGCATAACTTGGCGGCCATTTTTAAACCAGCAAAGCGATGTATGTTTTTTTTTTAATGCGCTTTCCCAGAGCCAGGGGGACACTGATGGGGGGGACCACGGGGCCATTATAATACAATAAACGCCCTTGCCCGCAGCATAAAAGCATGACGTGTGTCATGACATGTCCCCCCTCCCAATGGCCAGAACTACGGTACCGCCCATCGATTCTATTTATAGGTTTATGGCATACATAACATACTGTACATACGCTATAAAAAGATCGTGGCGAAAGGGGGAAGGGGGGTTAATTCGGTGCGGGTTCCTTTTTTTTCGTGCGTATCAAATACCTGGGTAGGTGTGATGAAATGGTCATCAAAAGGGATTTCTTTATATATCTGTATGTATTGAAGTGTGAGGTATCTATTCTCGACGATGAAATTGGGTGGAGCTATAGTGAGTGATTATAGATAGAAGGACGACTAGGCGGAAGCTAGTGTGTGTGTGTGTGTGTGTGTGTGTGTGTCATGGGTGGACGTTTGTGTCTTGGGCGGTGGCTCTGATTAGTTGTGCATTTCACCTTATCGGTTTATGGTGAGCCTGGTGGGTTATTACATATATACAGATTAATAACGGAGCGTATAGAATGGAGAGCCCATGTCAACTTCCTTGAACCCTTTCACAAACGCGGGTGATGGTTCTCAATTGCTTCCACGACTGATGGGAGGAAGAGCAAGAGAGACGAACCAAACATAAAAAAAAGAAGAAGAAAGTCCATGCTCGATGTCTACGAAGAATCGGGTTCTAAAAAAAACAAAACTGTGACATCTACGCGGTTTTTAAAATACCCTTCTCCACCATGGGAGGGGAAGGGGTAGGGAGGTTCTTCTTTCGGATCTGCTTGCAATCAAATGCTAGGGTGCTACTTGCTTGCTTACTGAACGGCACTCCGAGTATGATCGCGTGCCGTGCGACATATTTACCAAATTTTGAAACCTTTCCCTTTATCGATTGGTTGTATGAAGTGTGTTCTTTTTATCGGTAATGATCCCGGGGCTTCTATCCGACTTTTCCGATTCCCAGATAAACACCCTTCCCTTCCCCCTACTTGTCCCTTTCATTTCGGTTGAATTAATGAAAGTCTTTTCGTTATGAGATACATAGATGGCCACGCAAGGCGTATAAAAAAAAAAAACAAAAACAAAAACGAGGTACCCAAATTACGTGTACATTCATCATGTCTTCAAATTAGGAAGTTTCACCCCTCCATGTATTCTAACCACACACCCTTCTCTTCTTTCGGTCAACCGGAGTCCCACTCCCCTATCATCGATTCCCGAGAGAGAGAGAGAGAAGCGACACAGGTTATTATCAAGTTCAACAAGTTCTGTGTCATATGAACCTCTTCTCACGGTATCGTATCGTTTTTAATTTAACTCTGTTTGCAAAGAAAAGCCCTCTTCAATACCAAAAGTCCATTTATACCGTYGGTGCTATCTTTACCTTTTTCAATGAAAACCTCCCACGATTTCGATGATTGTGGACAGATGCATCCCTAGGCTGGGTGATGTATGTATATATATATATCACTCTTCTCGTACATTACGACGTTGCGAACAGGTAGATATAACTAGGTGCGAAGGAGTGTCCCGTTGAAGTAGGCAACGGGGCCACGCCCCCCAAAGATCCGCGCAGTGTGTTCAATATGAGTACTCCATCTAATTCATTACTTATTTGTAGACGTGCTACTCGAAGTCGATGTGATAACAACGCCACGAGAGCCGTTAGAATGGTGTTAATCCTCTTCGAAACTCATTCTGATACCGGCATGGGAGGAGGATGAGGGTGGGTAACGACCAGGAAGTTGTTATGCAGTGAGACTGAAGTGTAAGGATCTCCTCAGGTCATTCCAATTCATGCTTTGTTTTTTTACGATTCGTTCAGCAATCACGACTAACCTGTTGACATAAAGAGGAAACTCAATTGAAAAAAAGGGCAAAATAGGAAATCACTTACATAGTCTCATACAGGCACGTCGATGAAACATGTAAATTTTCGTACAAGTACCAGGGAAACGGACGTTGGAAAAATCTATGACTGCGCAGCTGAAAAGTAGGGAGCGACAGGGGGGGGGGGNTAGGCTGGGTGATGTATGTATATATATATATCACTCTTCTCGTACATTACGACGTTGCGAACAGGTAGATATAACTAGGTGCGAAGGAGTGTCCCATTGAAGTAGGCAACGGGGCCACGCCCCCCAAAAGATCTGCGCAGTGCGCTCAATGTGAATACTCCATCTAGTTCATTACTTATTTGTAGACGTGCTACTCGAATTCGATGAGATAACAACGCCACGAGAGCCGTCAGGTTGGTTCCGGTCCTCTTCGAAACTCATTCCAATCCGGCATGGGAGGAAGAGGGGGGTGGGTAACGACCAGGAAGTTGTTATGCAGTGAGACTGAAGTGTAAGGATTTTCTGAGGTCATTCCAATTCATTCTTTGCTTTCTACGATTTGTTCAGCAATCACGACGAACCTGTTGACATGAAGAAGAGATCCAATTGAACAAAATGGGACAAAATGGGAAATCACTTACATAGTCTCATACAGGCACATCGATGAAACATGTATGAGTCTGAAGCTCTCTCCATTCTTATTCAAAACTTTTCGTACAAGTGCCAGGGAAACGGGCGTTAGAAAGATCTATGACTGCGCAGCTGAAAAGTGGGGGTAGGGGGGGGAGGAAGGGCATCCACTAAACAAAAACATACCAGGCCCCGTGTCAATCATCGAAGAGAATTGAACGGAACAAAGCAGCTACAACACTAGAATTCACACTCGAGAATTTGAAGACGCCTTCATTTCTTCTATGATGAGAGGGAAGGAATTTTGAGAGCAAGTTAACGTAAGCGCTTTCCCATTTATAGCTTACTTGTCAAATGGGGATGAGATGATCAGCGCTTTTTTTCTTGAAAGGGGATTTTCTGAGAAAGAAACAAAGTCGTTTGGGATTCTCGTATTCTTGATACTACCATCACCACCACCAGCACCACCAGCCACCACCACCAATACAGCATGTTTATAACAAGTAATCAACTTCCGTACACTAATGTATTGAATATTGAACATGGGCTGTGCGTGCGTGTGTCTTATGAAAATAAATATAAACCACAGGGGGGGGAAGAAGAATCCTACCTACGGCGAATTTTGCCCATACGTTCCTTTCCCACGAAAAGTAACCCTAACTAGCTCACAGGGGGGAATCCCCGAGACAGGGCGCCTCGTGCCTGGTCCCACTCCGGGGTCTGATGATAGGTACACCTACTTAGTCGTTGTCTCAACTCGATCAATAATGCTAGCTGGAGTTCTCTAGTTGC
>JAECYV010000047.1:60364-98839 GCA_023014305.1 Lepiota subincarnata
GGGAGCTCATGAACAATAACAGCCCCCCAAAGAAGTGTAGTTGGTAAGGCACCCCAACGAAGAAGCGGCGGTGGACGCTCCGTTTCTTAACAGCGCCCGGATGAGCGGAGATTTTCTCCCGACCAGTTCGATAGTATACCATTTACTCCTTTCTGACGAATTGCGCAGATCCGTGAGCTTGGGRGGGCGTGCCTTGGGCGCACAGGGCGAAGTCTCCGAGTCATTCGAAATCAACTGCGGCTTGCCAGTGACGTTGCACCGCTTCCCGAGTCGACGCGCAAGAGTAATCCGGCAGGRGCGTGATTAGTAAGCTCGTATGTTGCCGACGTGTAACCCAGAACAAAAARTGYTTGTTACAGATGGGTTGGGACATGTAGGGGSCTCCGGAGAGACACGTTCGGCAGGTGATTGAGAGATAGCTCTCACAAAAACCACTTTTGATTCGCACAGCCTCACAATAACAGTTTTGCGGAGCCGTTGGTAACGCCCCCCCTTCTCCTCATTGAGGGACCACCTATGCGAAACGCAGTTTGTTGGCGCGACCGGAGATAATAAACGGAGCATAGAAGGCGACGTTGTTCCTGATGCTCACTGCATTCCATACGTAGCGCTGGGGAAGGAGGAAGGGGGATTGCTGCGCTGCTCAAACGGTTACCTGGTCCACAGCGCATTTTCCCAAGGTCGCTAGACCGGTCTTGGGACTCCGTGGCTGTGAATGATAGATACATCAAGGTCCTTAGATGGCGGCCAGCGTTTCAGGAGGTGGGGCGGATAGTTGGATAGCGTTTGTCGGGTGAGAGATGGGCTCGGTAAAATGGCACTGCGTTGAATGTCTGGTAGCTCTGCGTTTGATCGATCGGAGTCATTGTCAGGGTCGATACGTGATGATGTCACGTGTATATTCGTAGTTGGGTTTTGATACGGTATTGTTGCCAAAGGGAGGAACACAGACAACCTGGACCCTCGGCCTCCTTGCTGCTGTGTCCTTGTCCCCATGACGTCTCATTAAAATGCAGGTGYGGCATACAAGCGGTCGAAATAAATACTGGCCAACTACATCTAATACGATAAATATATTACTACATATTTAGACAGCTGATGGGAGGTGAATTGATATCTGTACAATAGTCCAGGAGTGTTGGGGTAATAAGTTAAAGCTGGAAATGTTTCAGAATAACATGCAGGGGGTTACACCTGCGCTGCTGGCTTGCACAGAACGCAAGAGCGACGGAGGAGCTTGATCTCCTCGTCGTCGTCCTCTTCATCATCAGCCACTCTCAGAAACGCGGTCTGACAGCGAATGCAGTCACTTGGGATCGGCGCAAGAGCTGATGTGGTTGATGATATCACGCCCGCATCAACGACCGTAGGTGACACTGGCAAGTATGTTGGCAGGACCGCGGCCGAACTCGTGCCTGCAGAGTGGGGGTTCAGTTTTCTCTGAGCTCACACGACCAGCTCATTTCTTACCTAGCGGGGCGTTYGGGATGGCGAATGGAGCGGCGAGCACCACAGGTGCGCCGAGCATCAAAACAAGAAGAGAGAAGAGTTTGAACTGAGACATTTAAAGCTGTAAGATGYGGGTTCTGAGAYGAAGAAGGTAGTTGGTTTACGGGAGGTTTCTGAAYGCCATAGGTTGCCGGTCTATAGGTTTATATCCTCCCTTTTTGGCCTATAATAAAAGCACGAGCATCGCGGAGTCATATCGCATCATACTTCAACGCTATGATTGAAAACCTTCACTGCCCCCCCGCATCGTTTCACTCAAAGGCGCGACCTGGCGCAGTTGGCATAATAGATTCATTCTTGGGATATCGATGAGTGCCGAGCTCGGGTATTTGTTTAGCTATGTAAGTATTAAGTGTGATGCCATCAACGGATGCTAAGCCGCAACGGACAGACGCGGAAGAAAACCCCCTTTAGGCCGAGGCATCCCAGGCCGCACTAGCACTCTACAGTGGCCCGAGATACACTCTCCTAAACTTATCGGGATTGAATAGGGATTTTTTAGTCTCGCTAATGAGTTTTGGGCACTCTCGCGACCAACACCTTGGTCACCACAGCTCCTGTCCACTGCCCCCCGAGGGATCAAGTGTGGTGTTTAACCCTCCAAACTATCTATAGTTGTGATGGTAGCAAAATAAGCGTATGCGATGGGTATAGTCACTCCCAGTGAGAGCCATCAGCTGACATCATGCCCCTAACTAATGACGGATGCGCCGTGTCTAGCTATACAGAGCCTAAACCATTGCAGTTCACATCATCGAATAAACAATAACGTTTAATAGATCCCGAGCATTAAGCCCTTGTGGTGTACTAGTACACATATAATGCTCACCACCTGCTATGCACGGTGGCTCATATTGCTACTTTTTCTGCTATTGTCGTCATGATCCGCCTTCTCAGCATCGATGACGGCACTAGGTGGGGGAGGGTTTATCGAGCCGTACATCGTGCTCTCGGCCTCCGTCACCCTCTCCCTATTCCAGGCTCGGCCCCCAGCCATCCTGAGAATGATCAACTGAGGACATATACACTAGTCGACAAAGACATTTCAATCAGCTTCAGATGCAACCACAAAAATGATAGACAACAGTTTCTACTCACAGTCAATTTAGCCCATACTTGACCGAAACCGATCGCTGTCTGACTTTCCCGTGCATATGGCACGAGGAACATGATGCCAACAAGGCTGTATAACGCTGCAGACTCGATGAATATAGCGCCTGGATTGGTGTAAAATCTTGATGTCTTTTGGGTTGTTGTTTGTTGGTTGAGGGCTCGGACAAGGCGGATGAGGCGACCGTATATCAGGATGGTAACGAGGATATTCAGRCTAATGGTGAGAGCGTAGTATGGTGTGCCAAAGTTGATGCTCTTCCCACCAAAGAAGTTGCCGCCCGGTTTTCCGGATACCACGAGCTGGATGATGGCCAATGCTAGGAAGATGCCATTCAGATCAGATATCAATCGYACTGCGATAGCGTGTTGTCAGCCCAACTCACCAAATGCTGCAAGGTAAGCCAGAATAGGGATAACCATCACAAGCCAGTTTGATCCCCAAATTAGGAAGAGACGATATAGCTGCACAGGATTAAAATCAGTCACCGGATAGATGCCCAGGAACAGCCATCAAGCGTACTAGTAGCGCATCACCCATRAAGATCAAGGCGACAACGGAAGTTGAACCCAGGGTCTGGTACCATACCGCAACTTGAGTACCGATGAATTGGGGCACCCCCTYAGGCAGTTCTCGCCCTTCGATCCACATCTCCTCTCCCCATACAGCGTTGCAGGAGATATCGATGGTTAACAGAACCAAGGCTATTGTGCTATAGATGACCAGGAACTGCGCTGAAGATGCGCCGCCAGCTTTGCGTTTTCTGAGTTTTTGTAGCGTCAGAAAGTACAGAACAAGCTCAAGACCTGTTGATGACATTGAATATAGAGGTTAAGCTAAATCTAGCCGGAACGGAGCTGAATGTTTAGCTACCATAGAGTATCCCACTCATGTAGTTGCCAATGTAATAGGCATGTTCGAACGTCTTGAGGGGATTCGTGTCTGCCATTTTGAAGTGGTGGTRGTGAGAAGGCCTGTCGAAGCTGGCAGCGGCTGGCTTGCAGTGTGGGTGGCCYGCAGTGGCTGCCGACTATATAACCACGAAACCCATGTGCACTCGGTGGAAAAGAGTAGTGAGCGCTCTGTTCGTAACTCTGTCAGAAGATCCGTCAGAATCGAGTATTGTAACATGCGGAGGACCGGAAAGATTTTGAAGGGCAAAATTGGTTTTCATCAGAAATTGCCTGAAATATACAACGCGTGATAGGATGATATCAGGTACCTGACAGACGTGAAAACCGCTTATAGAACTGCGCAGCCTTTTCGTTGATAGTTTTCATAATATAACCCCGGGAACATCTGTCATAAATTTTCGGGGGAACCGCAGCAGAGTCATGCGTGAGTACCTGGGCCTACGACTCATGATCAACGAAGCATTTCTGTGGGTTAAGCTTGGCTTCATCAGCTGAGTCAGACAGTCGCTTCTAAGGGCCCCGCCGCCTCGAGATGCGTTTGAGCTCGGATCTCTCGGACTTTACAAAATGTAATGGTACCAGGGAAAGCCGCGCTGATGCCTTTGATCAAGTGAGATGTCGGCGGCTACGCTTCATCAACTTTGTGTCAGTGCCATCACCCAATGCTGCGATCCATGATAAAGCTTTGTATGTTTGTTTTTTTCGACAAGTGCGACGAAACACTGATACAGAACTCTCATGAAGGATGTTCGTTTAAACTTTATCGGTTCACATTACAACCCCGCAGCAGTACGCACGAAATGTCCATCCAAACATTTAAACCCAATATCGTTAGAGATCTAGAAGTTCGGGCTTATTAATATTCTCAAGGGGTAAAATATAAAACAGCTTACTGTGGTAGGGTCGCACATGACGTCAACGGGTGCACCAGTCTTGGTTTTAGCGAAAATTTCCTTGGTGMGGATATTTAAAGCTAGGAGTGCACGAGGTAAGACGGGGGCTTCGGACCAAATGCAGAGATACAAACCAGTATTGGGGTATAAATCAAATATTGCGACTTCTTTGCCTGTCGCATTCGGGACGAAATACCTATAAGAAATAAATCAGTTCATCCAACGGATTTCGGTTATGGAAATACTTACCAGCATGGATCAGTAACACAAGATCCCTCCACGAATGGTGTGCTAACAGATCCGTGGATTRTCAACTGTCAGATCAGAGTTTTTTTACTCGCCAAAACCTCACTCTTTGATTTCTCCTACGAAGTTCTCGAACATGAAGTCTTGGACATGAGTGTTGTTAGGATTGGTAACGTTGGGAGGGGTCCCGAGCTGACGAGGAATCAGAAGCCATACTATTTTAAATTTATGATGCTCACCTCCTGGTCCCAGTAACTGCCGAACTCTCGAGTGAGAAACAACATTAATAGCGCATCAAAGGACTCACTTTTGAGTGATGTATATCTGAGGGCCATGGTATATCAGACTGAGGCAAAGGGAATCAGATGCTTGATCACTTACCGGGAAGAGTACATCATGGAATGCGATGTTTTTCCATGTTATGCTTCAAGGGTCATTAGAGCAACGACTATTTGTCTCTATAACTTACTTCCGCGCTAAACCGTTTCCTCCTGTCCAGCTCTTAAAGCGCGCTCCGTAGAGAGTGTTAACCTRATTTCCCTAGTTTTACCCTGGTTGACAGTAGACCTAACACAAGCACGAACCATGATGACGTTTTCGATTCTGAAAAGAATCGATTGATATTTATTTGTGGGGCGCTCAATATAGTACTCACAGGACGTTTTGAACATCCGCGACCGAACCACCCTTTCCTAACGAACCAATGGAAAGCCCGTGCCCTCCTTCACAGTAAGAGTCTCTGTGACTCGGTCGGAAACGATGCATGCCTTCGGCAAAAGATTAGACCCACCGAAAATGGATGTCTCTGGCACCACTCCCAACAGTCAGGCAGTCGTCGCCATTTTGAATAATGTTTTTTTCGAAGAGCATATTTGTGCCTCCAGCGGAGAAGCCTATGGAATAATATGAGGTATATCAATATCAGACGGATGCATTGACTGCCTACCATCACTGTACGAACATGCCGCTCAGCTCATTAGTTGGCGACGCACTGCGTTGTTGGCTTAGGGACGCACGTGTTGAAGGGAAACGACTGATAGAGTCGTCAGTGACCGGGGGATTCCTTTGTGTCATGGTGAATACTTACATCAGTATCGGAGAGTGCATGGATGCGATTGTTGAATGCGTGGAGGTTCACGGACCCACTAGTCCCAAAATTCCACCCTATGGGCTACCACGTCATGGCGAATAATGAAAGAGTGGTTGTCATGGATAACAGAGCTACCAACCTTCCATATCTTTATATCCCGAATAATGCCGTCTGTGATTTTGGCGAAGGATATCCCATGTGGACGGTTGTCGAGGATCTGTGCATCCCACCACTGATGATCTGATGAGGGGCCCGCATTGCGTGCACACACGTACAAGGGTTGAGACCTACCGCTTGCCCATGGCCGTCAATCCAACCCCATTGGGGATCTGTAGTGCCCCTTAAGGTAACGTTTCTGCCTCCAGTGAAAGTGAGCCTGTTTCGTCACGTTGATACAAAACAGTGAAAGAGGAAGAACAAGGCAAACCAGAATCCTGGGAAGCTCTGCTTTATTTCTTAGAGAAGTGCTAAGCAAGGGCGATATCTGGACGCACAGATGAACCGACAAGAGCTGTAAAAAAAAGACATGAGGACCCTCAATGCGATCCAAAGTTATTTCCCGTACCCTGAATTGTGGGGATATCCGTCGGATACGTCAAGTTGCCCTCAATTGCAACTTCGACATTATTTAACACRGGGAACTTGATGGGGGTGAAGATGTTGTATGTGATTCCCTTCTGGAACAGGATACTTGTATTCGTGGTCAAAGTAGGCAGGACTTTCATTARTGCCGGAGTATCATCTTGTCCTGGCAAGTGGGGGACCACAAACGTATTCCAAGCGGCAGCAGTGGCAACCAAATGTAGAGTTGTCAGAAAGGTAGTTGAAAAGAACATAGCAAAATCGACGGGGGTCCCTCAGATCAAGAGAATCTCTTTTATTTAAATTTTGGGGTATAGCAGCGCTATAACCTCGGGGTAACTGGACGTAGGGAGGCTCAGTGAGTCCTTACTATTAGAACGTCATGGAGATCAGAAGGCCACGTGAATTCGCAGGGGTGATATGAGTTTCCGGCTTTAGTCAATTCACCGCGTCTTCCGGGAAAATGAGGTCCCAGCCGGCCCGCGGCCTGAGGAATGAGGGGCTTCGATCCCAGCTGGAAAGTCAGCATACTCCCCCGAAGCRCGATAAGTGGGACTGGTAAGGTGGATCAACTCATCCCGTATGCCTTACGCGAGTGATACCGGTGAGTAGGTAATTGGGTCCCCGGGAAAGCTTCGTGACTAAATGTAATATTGTCTTTGTCTTGTTCCCCTTGAGTTTCTTTACTGATGCGAAGGCTTCGAGCCCTATGACGCTCTCATAGCCAGTTTCTCTTCAAAAACGTGCTGTGCAGGGTCATTAGGCTGAATAGGGAAGGCCACAGTGATGTCGCCTCGAGAGTTTGTCTGATAAGTTAGAGTGCGCAYCATATCTCCTCGCTCGGGGCGGTCGTGTACCATTACTCTTCATATCGCTTATAAGACTAGAGCCAAGGCACATTGCTCAATATTGCTAAAAAYATGTTTGATCGAGACCCAAGGTAAACATGATGTTTTTGCTTCTCGCTCTGAGCTTACTCGTTATCAATTAGTCACGCGCGAAAGCCATTACACTCATGCGGTCAATCACTATCTTGAGTGCTTGTTGAAATGATACAATGTTGAATGGAAGAAGCGCATACTGCGCCACTCTGGTTCAACATGAGACTAAAGTACAATAATCCAGATACGATGYGTGGCGTTCTTCCGAGGCTCCTGCTCGTCCCACCCCACTCCGTGGAGTGTTTGTGAATGCGCGCTGTGGGACATGCATCAGCTGAGGGTTGACGCCAATTATGCTTCCTCTGCGCTGCCGAATACTTGGGCGAATGCGAAAATAAGTTTTGCATCACTTCTTGGATCCAAGTTAGCCTTCCCACGCATACGTATTTCGGCTCATTCCCTGTGACTATGTTGACCATATTTGTTGCATCTGTACTGTTCCGCATACCGGCTACAAGTTTTATAACATATATAGAATCCACCTTATAAGATACTAGCCCTAATCAACGGGCCGATCATGGGAGGAAGGCACCCATTGCGGAGATAAGCTCTGATTCAGGTGGAATACGAATGGACCCGAACAACACGGTTGGTGCCTTTCGGCAACCTCCAAAAGTTATGGTGCAAAAACTCGCTATGAGATTACGAATTGGACACAAGGGAATCTCCAATGAAACTGTATCTGGATTAGGTGAATGGCACCTGCAGGGCTTAACGTTGTTCCTATTGAATGTTGAATGGTTGTCTGTGCCATCCGGGTATATGAGAGGATATATCCGACGAGTCTATTAGCTATTGATACAGGATTAGTATACAGAAATTCCAGCCAGGGTAAGAGAATCCATAAAATATCATCGTAAATAGGTCATTTGCAAGACACGGCGAGGGTCGAGGTGCTTGACTCAGCTCTCAATCAACCCATTGGACCATGTCAAGATTGATACGTGGCGGAGGGTTGTACCCAAGCATATCCATCCTCATTTTGACAGACCGATGAATCTTGACTCCTTCAGTGGCTTGCTTCGGTATGACGCGAGCGCGACCGCGGTTTATGCTGAAAATAGACATAGCATGGATACCTGAACTTAATCAACGGGAAAGGCTAGGTCATCACTCACGATAGTTTGGAGGTCCATGTGTCGTCATCCTTCTGGAAGCGAATTTTTTGTGGCACAATCTCCAGGAGCCACCAGGTTTTGGCGAGCTTCAGCATATCGTTGATAGGTGATTTAGAGTCCCCGAGCTCTTCCTCTTCTTCGCTGACAAATGAGGTATCCTCTTCTACCAGACCATTCTCGCCAAGGACGTTTAGGAATGGTCGCATTGGTGATGGGGGCTTTCCAGAGTACTTGTAAACAGGGGGTGGTCGAGTTTTTACTTCAGGCCATAGTGTATCAGGATCCATCCCTATGAATTTGAACATTTTGCGGTCGAATAGAATACCCGTGTTGAGCTTAAAGCACTCGCGCACCATCCAGCGAAGGGGAATCCGAGCAAGATTGTTTCGCACCTCATTCTTTACTGCACCTCCGCCGACATCTAAAACGTGTAAGCATTGAGGCTTTCTAGGTATATCAGAAYACTCACCACAGTGACAGCCCGCGAACCAGACTTCCTCGACATCAGTCAGATGCTGACCACCCTGTGCGTATTGTCGTTCTAATTCTCGTAAGGTTTTCTCACGATGAGGTTTATTTCTAGTTTTGACCGCCTCGTTCTGACCCCATTTGAGCCCAAGCGCTACTTCTTCTGGAGTCGGGCGGTTAAAGAAGTTGGGCTTGAAGCGAACACGATGCTCATCGAGGGCAAGGGCTTGACGGAAGTGCTTCACATGAGTGTTGAGGGTTGTAAAAGGGAGTCGACGTGGGATTACGCCAACAGACCCGACAGTGTCCCTACCCTCGAGAGGTCTGGTGAGTGAGTGGACTTGGACTATTGCAGATGCTGCTTACCACACTGCCACCAACTCAATATCGACATCAATGGAGAAAGCCTTTTTAAAAGCAGCACTTTGTCTCCAGCCAGTTTCATCTTCGCGTGAGTACATCTTGTATGCAAAAGGTACTTGTTGATGGTTGGACTTCGGCAGCAAGCCAACCTGAAATGGGCGATCAGCACCCTTGCCTCATTGTCTGCGCAAAAGATGACAAACCTTGTGAATCCTGATGAGGTGCCAGTTTTTGTCAGCGGCCCGGCGTTATCAACACAACGGCATCTTACATCCCAGCCAATGCTCGAGCAGTATCTGTATATTAAATCAGATGTGACGGGCTTACGAAGGCAAAATCGCTCACATGCTCCTCGAGAGAAGCCTGTATGATGGATATGTAAGGAGATAATTAAGACAAGTGGAGACTTGACATAAAACATACCAAAAAGGAATATCTTATCGCCATATTGATCTGCACGGCTAAGTCGAATATTATTTTCCGGAGAGATAAACACGCACAGTTTTGCATTAGAAATTCATAGCCACCTTGCATGAACCGATTCTATGAGCCAAAGGGTTGAACAATGTGTGGTTAACTTACTCATGACGTGTGCGTTTAGGTGAATGCCAATCATCGAGTCGAGGGCTTTGTGCACCTTGGCCATCATAGGTTTGGCAATTTGAGGTATTGTGTAAGTTCCGATCCCAGCCTGGAGCAGAAAACGAGAACAATGGGCACGTGTGTTTGTAACGGCACGATCAGCTGCATACCTGATAGTATACAAGTTGCTGAGATGCATCATTTTTCTTTAGAAGGGAGAAGAAATTGACGATATTCGAGTTCTGTCATTCCAAGTATTCAAACGCTGTCGAGGGTGGGGCATTTGGAGTACTGACATCATCATCGAACTGGTCTCCTGGAAAACGCGAAAGGTGCATTTTGAGTACAAGGCCGCAACCCGGAAATTCTAAGAATTCGACACGACTAACCCGTCCCATCGAAACATAGAATGAGAGTGCGGTGTTTGTGTGTCGGGGGAACAGTGTCACACTCTCCAAATTCCAGGGAATCGGACTCGGCGCCTGGAGAGATTGTCATTGGAAAGCAAGTATACTGCTCTCCTCCGGTAGCAGTTGCAGTGGAGGAGACAGTCAGACTTTTTTGATGACCGCGGGCAAGAGAGTTCTTGCGGTGGGTGGACATGAGGCAAAGGGCAGAAGTGGGACGTAAAGGTTTTCTGTACCGGCCTGGCGCCTTTAAATGACTTCCTGGCTTGCCGGGAAGCGAACAAGCCAATTGCCATGAAGTGATGGGACTTGTTGATCAAAAATGGTAAATCACCCGTTCAAAGGCCACCTTCCGCTTTGTATGTGTATGTTTTTGGATTTGCAGATTAGCGCCGTTGTGACGAACCCTCATTGAATCGCCCAGAGAAGTTTGGTGAGAATGCATGCTGATCCGGTGCCTCCCAAAGAGTCCCAAAAGAATCATACGGGTGGAGAACGGTCTTGGGGCTGGAAGCCTGTCAGTATCTAAGGCTCCAAGCTGAGCGCTGACAGGCAGCACGGAAAACGTAAGTTGTTCGTGGCTGTGCAAATTTGTGCAATAGCCTAATATCACGTGACTGTAAATCATTTCGTGGAAGGCGGACCTTGACATACACCGATTTTCCGTAGTTGCGCTACAGATAATTGTCGGTTCTCCTCCAACACCGTCCTCGGTATTCATATGCCTCATGACGCCTAGCAACGATTTTTAACCATATACCCTCTTACCTTTCAACCACACTGGCTACCAACCAACGATCCTACTTGCATAATCTCCTAACCACACCTCCATCCCAGAGGTAGAGGCAGATGCCCGCAGCAGGCAAAGGGAAGGAAAAGGAGCAGAAACCCAGAAAAAAGCCGGGGAGGGTGTATGTGGTTGCGCTCAATTAATATGTGGACGCTACTCACTGTTTCGTCCTAGTCCAACATCCTGTGCAGAATGCAGGAGGCTCAAGCTTCGGTGTGATCGTAATGTGAATTTTCGTTGGCGCTTCACGAGCGCTACCCTTGGCATTCTGGGAAATATCTGTCTGACCCAAATGCTGTTACTGTCTCYACCAGATTCCATGCGAGAAATGTGTCTCGCGGGGTTGTGGTTCGATATGTCCTGATGGTTGGAATGCCCATTCCCATAACTGTTCCATATATCCTGATAAATGCCAACAATCAACAGGAGCACTGACACCTGGAAAAGGCAACAAAATGATACTGGCAAATACGGAAGAACTTCACGACCGTATCGACCAGCTTACTTCTCGGATCCGTGAGCTTGAGAACGCCCTTCAAACTCGCCAGAGCCAGGTCTCGAGTGAACTACACCCATTGCTTCAAAAGGATACCTTTCAGAACCTTCATTTGCCCCCACTATCGTCTCGCCCTAGTGCAACTTCTTCCCCCGACCCACCTCGGGCGTCGGTGGCGACGTCTAAAGTGCAGAGCCCCAGCGTCTGTGGCTCTGCTCCAATGGACGCCGATCCTGCGACCCTAGCTAGCTCTTCTGGTATCGTTTTCTCCTTGACCATGAATCATCGCTTACCATACATTGCCACACTTRTAGGGACGTTGGTCATTTCTACAAATGGTCAATCCTCTTTCTTTGGGTCAACCGCTCGCTCAGAGGTATGTCCCGCCCTCCTGTATGTGGACAGCTATCTGCTTGGCTGACTGCTTACGACATGGCAGTTTCTCACTTATGTGAGAGGYATAGTTTTGTAATGGATCTTCCATCTAACAATGATCCCGTAGAAGCCTGCAAAACGGGAAATTAAGCCTTCTCGGTTGTCAAATGAATTAATCAGTTTCGCTTGTCAGGATCCCCGAACGCTGGAGGAGAAACTCGGTGATGAAATTTTCAGCTTCCGGCCCCAATTCTCCGAAGCATTAGGACGTTGCGAGCTGTATGGCGATAGTGGAAAAGTAATGTYGGTAAATGTTCCTAACGACCATATTGCTGTTCTGATAAMCCTTAAAGGTATTCCCCTATTTGTCGACAGGAATTGATTGAGGAGATCYTGATAGCTGTCTACCGCGCAGAGTGCGTACCAACTRAGGCTTCCGGCCTACTGCGGCGCTGACATCKTATGACATAGATCATTTTCTGATTTACGCCAGCCTGAAACCCTCGCTCTACTATTCATGGTCATTGCCATTTCTACCCATTTTGATCCCAGCAGTCACGGGGCCAAGCATGACACTAGCGAATACTACTATCTGGCCAGAGCCTGCTTGCGGCTTTCYGTCCACCGTGAAAATACCCTGATATATTTACAGACTCTAGTAAGTTCTTATATCAGGAAKGGTTGCTCTGTTACATTTATTGTCATAGATYCACATGGTTCAATACCTTGATTTTTGCGGTACCGAGCCGACTCCAGAAACACAGATGGAGCTTGTTGGCCACGCGATTCGGATCGGATATAAAGTAGGTGGMCCCGTAAGAACGTAYGATACAAGCGACTTATCACCCAGCCTAGATGGGTCTCCGTATGTATATAGTCGATTTCGTTTCTAATCCTACAATCATCACCCCCTAGATCTACATGGGATTCGCTGGAATCTGACTGATCAACTGGCRCAGAGAAGAGCTCGCATATTTTGTGAACTTTTCCTTCTGGACACATGGACGGTATGCCAGTTTCCAGTTATGAAAATTCTGGCCCAATTGACCCTTCYGATAGAGCTTTAATACTGGTAGACCRCCTACTATGTCGCTTGCCTTYATGGATCGAACAACTCCCAAGGACTATGATGAGGGCATTGGAGCCGACGGCAACAGAAAACCTGGCTGTTTGTCTCTCCCTATTTTTGTCGCCTTTCATATCTGACGTCTGATCCYGAAGTTCATATGTGGACCTACAAGTACGCTGTTTTGTTGCACAGTGTCATGGCAATCGCTTTTGGGCCAAAGCCCCCCTCCTACCCATCTGTTCTTGATCTGGACGTTCAAGTCCGCAACTTTCCTGTTCCAGTYAACTGGCGACCAATATGCGACCAAGAGACGCCATCACCTCCACCCGACATATCCATGATACGCTTTYTAGTCGTGTTTACAAAGGAATGCAGTGCGCACTTCCCTTTCCAGTTCATCCATAATCCACTCAATGACGTTCKTTTAGCACTCCTCAGTTTGCATCGTAGTCACTTCATTCGGGCTTTGGAAGAGAGCCCAGAGGATCTCTCGAAACATCCCTTCATACCGTCGGTTTTGGCTATTTATCGCTCAGCCTGGCGGTTAATGAGAGGGCTTCGCTTCACATGGACATCTGTTCCAGGGTTAATCTCAAAGGTCACCATGGCCTGGTCACAAGCTCTTTCAGCAGCGGTCAGTAACTATCTCTACTCAGATCCTGCTRCCTTTCCCATGTCTCAAAAACATATATAGATTAYCATGTGTCTATTCGTGRTCAAGGCGCCAGACTCCCACCTGACCAATCCCGCTTTGGATGAACTCGATCTTGTGATTGAACTTTTCAAGGAGGCTGCTCCCACTTGCCGAGCAGCGAATGATCTGCTRGTGAGTGTTCGCAGGATTCTAATCGGATCTATTTTTGAACCAATGCCATTCTCAGAACAATCTCAAGAGCGTACGGCGGCTCGCTCGTGCGTCCGCAGGGCGCGCCTATGAAAACGAAGGTTATGCTCTTTCGTCCTCAGATTTGGACAGACTCGCCGGGAAAACCCACCTTATCGACCTTTCTGGCTCCGGATCACCTACTTCTATCTCCTTCGGCTCAAGTTCAAGTGGCGCTCCACAGCATTCTGRACACTCCAGCACGCATCTCGGCCTGTCGGTTAAAGATCCTCCGCCTTCACGCTCCACATCAGTCACGCTCTCTGATATGCCCGTCAACTCTCCTTTCGCGCTAACTCTTCCCCTCCCTTTGACATCATCCTTGCATGCATCCTCAGCCCCTTCGATTCCTCCCACTCATTCCCTCTCTCATCACRTATCCCATTCCCACCTGCAGTCCCATTCCCACCTGCAATCCCATTCCCACMGACATCACCTCTCGCATGCACATGCACACTCCCACGCCTCACACGCACATCCCCAACATCCGCCACATATAGTTCAAACATCGCCACAGTCACAGCCGACCGCTATCCCCGCGCCACCACACGCATTACATCCGACGATCCTCCAAGACCTACGCGACTTCACTATGCGCGATCCACCTGCCAGTTCATCCCCGATGCATTACTTTGACTTTCCTCCTGAAGATGATATCTCGATGACCGGCACTAACGTTGGAAGTGGCCGATCTTCCAGTTCCGGTGGCCCTAGTCATGGCACCCGGTATCAATTTCATACTCAAGRGCACAGTCATGAACAGCAYGACAGCGACTATAGTTTCTATCAATCCCTTGAGAGCTCCTTCCAGCTTGAGTATGCCCCRCAACCGAGGTCTCCCTTCTCTGCCGCCAATTTTGGTGTCGGCATGGGCGGCGTTGATGTGCCTGTACTGGATGCAGCTTATCACCAACTCGTCGAGCATCTAGGCTTCCACTCCTGAAGGCAATATTTATTAAAAGTCAGTTGTTTTCTTCCCTATGAACCTCTTTGTCAGCCTGGGGCCCGGCGCATATACCCGTGACAACAGTGATTCCAAATTATTCGCAAATTCCGATGTAAATATATATTGGGCTTCTTGGCGACAATTATACCTTGTAACGTAGCCTTCTGTTTTCCTGTTTTCTGATTAATCTCCATTTGCATTGTCTCGGGCCCAAAAATACCCTAACGACTAGGCATGATGGGAGGAGATTTTCTCGGGACGCTCTGGAAAGACCCGGAACGACTACCTTATTGGCCATTGGGAAACTCCGAGACCCGACCCCTTCAAGGCGTCTACATGGGATTCAGCTTAACAGCTTTTCTATATCGGCAATACCCGAGCGGTGATATTTTCGGAACCCTGAAGAAACTTGGTTGTCATTTTCTCCAACAAATATCGTTCAGACGGAGACGGATGAGATCAACGTTGACGAAACCGAAGGACCTCACTGTGGATCAGTGGCGTCTGTTGTTCGATCCCTTCGGCTTGGGTGCAATACAGACAACATCACGAGGGATGGTTCCCTATTAGTGCCGACCTCTACTCTTTATTTGTGCCAGTACGAGATATGGCCCACAGCGATCGCACGAGTCATAATGTTGSCATYACGCTATAGCCTTCTCTAAAGACTCCGAGGGGGTCATTAGTGATGCAACCTGTTAGACGGTCTTTGGCATACGCATCGCAGGTGAAGTGATTGTATATCAGGTAAGAAATRTTCAAGCCGCCCACACATGCTGCTTCCAGATCATTCCCATCTCGCAGYAGAGATAGTGTTAAGTATTTGATTCTAATTTAGAGACTATATGGCCCAYGAAGGTATCGAATGATGATGRTTTACACCAAGTATATGCCAAGTGCTGGTCTCGCCAGCCGGATAGCCACGAATAAACMATTCTAYGTACTYGTACACGCTACTAATCGACCTGGGGAGGCTGCCACCCGCGTAGATGTGCCATCCGATTACCACACGTGATTGGGCGCYYGATWTCCTTTGTTTGCTCCTTATGTCCTTCGGTTCAACTTTGCGGGTTTTGTGCTCCGAAATGTATAAAGCTCCTGCTARTTGCTTCATTCGAAAAAATACCCCGCAACATGCCACCAATCCACATCAACTCACTACCMACTGAAATCCTTTCAGAGATCTTTCATGCATATACTGAAATCTTTTCARTRGACCCGTTCGGGAGGATTGCGACTYTATGCCTGGTATCTCGGCAGTGGCAAGCAGTGGCACTATCGTATACTCGCCTTTGGACTACTATCATTGCCATTTGTGACTACGAACCGGACATATCCCCTTCAATAAACGTCCTCGAGCTTTGGCTCAAAAATTCTCGGGATGCACCCCTCGAAGTCACCTTCGTTCTCAACGCCGCTCTCCGCGAAGATCGCATTAAGGTAGTMGATCACGGGAGACGGGTGCTCAATCTCCTGGTCTGCCACATACACCGCTGGAAGAACTTGCACATCGAGCTGACCTGGGATATGGCCGCTCTGGTCGCTGCGATCCCATTTGACGAGGCGCACCAGCTGGAATATGTATACGCCTACGCAGATTTTATAGAGGACGGCTTTGAATATGACTATCATGCCAACGATGTCGACGAGCAATTCATATCATCTCTATCCTCTGCGCCACACCTTCATTCACTCCGATTCGGAGGCGACTCCCCCCTGATAATCGAGTACCTGCCTGAAGCATTTCCACTCGGGAGGCTAACCCACATTTATCTTTATCTCAGCTGCCCGACGTACTTGTTCCGGATGCTTCGCATTATGCAGTCCTGCACATCTGCCACCAGCTTGGCCATACGCATAAGATCCGAGGATGACGACACGGACGAAGAGATCCATGAATTTCTCCCGGCTGTGTCGCTCGTGCCTTTACGCTTCCTCTGCCTTGAGGTTGATGAAGTTGGATATGACATGGTCAATCATTTTGACTTCCCGAATCTGCAGGTTCTCGCCATCACGATATGCCACCCCAACGACCTTCCTCTGGCTGGCTCTGACATTACTCCCGTATCCCACTTCCTCTCAAATATGCAGCACTCACTACAAGTCCTCGCCATTTCTGATTATGCCTTAAGACCAGAACAAATCCCTACCTTCCTATCAGATCCAAATGTCGCAAAGATCCCTACGGTTGCGATAATGACCAACCCACTACCGGAGAATATCCAAACATCAGTGGATGCGATAGTTGGGACGCACTCATCTGATGAGCGACGGATAGTCCTCGAGGCCGGTCGAATTGAGCCAGAAACGGATTATTATTTCATGGGATGGATTGATAACAAAATCTCCGAATCCGAGGCGGAAAGGCTACCGGGGAATATCAGAGATTTTGTGCTATCGAGCCCAGATTGATGCCCAAATTAGGGTAGGGTGGGACCGGTTCAGGATCAGTCGAGTACTCCAATCATTCGGTTTGTTGTAATACTGGAGAATAAGCGTTTGGAGTCATGCACACATTTATCGGCCTTGTGGCTCTCTCACTTCAAGACCCTTCTAGGGGATCGTCAGTAATGTTACCTGTTGGGTGACGTTGAAGGCATGTACACGCCACAGGTAAAATGATCATAGATTAAATAGGCGAAGAAATATTTAAGCCGCACAAATACACACCTTTCCGTGCCCGGTGCATATCAATCGGAGAGAGAGATCGACTTGGGCACTGATTATACTTGGGCTGTTTGGAGCGATCCCCACGCGGGTTTGGAACAAAGTCCCATTATTCTTCGCAGCAATCAGCCATCAGACAGCCGATTGTCCTTGTTCATTGCATTTGCCTCAGTATACCATAATATGCCACTCATCCATATCAACTCACTACCCACCGAAATCCTCACAGAGATCTTCTACCAATATACCCAGGCCGTCCCTCCGGACAGCCTCTGGAAATCAAACGTGGCCTTGTGCCGAGTATGCCGGGTGTGGAAGACAGTGGCACAATCGCATACTCGTCTCTGGTCGACTATCTATATCGAACTTGGGTACACAACGGACGCATGCCCTCGTGAAGGAATTCTTGAGCTTTGGCTCTAACGTTCTGGAGGCGCGCCACTTGAAATCCATTTCTCCCATTCTGAGCACGACGAGACCATGCGCTGGTTCGGGCTCTGGATGCTCGAAGTCCTGATCTATCACATACACCGCTGGCAGCGCATTACCATTTCCTTGGACGAAAAGATGGCAGGGCTAGTCAATACCATCCCATTTGATCAAGCGCATCAGTTGGAGTTTGTATCCATCGATGCAGATCAAAAGGATAGTGATGATTGGCATGATGACGACCTCAACGAGGAGGAACTCATATCAGCCCTAGCCTCCGCGCCTTGTCTTCGTTCGCTTGAGCTAGGGGGTAGTTCTCCGGAATTAGCCCGACCTCTGCTCAGATCATTTCCACTCGAGAGGCTGATCCATGTCTCTCTCTACTTCCCGATGCACTTGTCCACGATGCTTTGTGCTATGCATTCCTGTACGTCTGTCACCCAGATGTATATCCGCCTCGACCCCCCCAACGGCGAAGACCAAGACACCCATAGTCCTCCTTCCACTGTGTTTCTTCCGAGTTTACGTATCCTCCATATCGCATTTGACGAAACCGGATACGACACGTTCAATCATTTCGATTTCCCCAACTTACAGATTCTTCGTGTTGAAACCTCCTACTACCGCATCCCTCCAAGTGATCGTGATATAACACCCATATCCCGCTTTCTTTCCAACTCACGATGTTCATTGCGAGTCCTTACGGTCAATAATATTGGGTTGCAGCCTGGACAGCTTCCTACTTTCCTATCAGATCCCATTGTCACAAAGATTTCGGTGGTGGGGGTGTTGGCCCGCCGAGCACCGACCGACGTCCGGAGGTTGGTGAATGAAATAGTTGGAGCGCACCCACATGAGGCTCGAATGATAAATCTCGGGGCCGGCACAGGACCTGGCCGGTCAATCGACCTCGCTTGTATTGGATGGATTGATAGGAAAACTTGTGATTCCTTGAGAGTTTATCTCTCCTCGGATGAGATCATAAGTGTGTTTTCGAGTCAATCGAGGTCCACTGTTGAAGTTGGGAGTAGCATGCACTTTATACAGAGGCTACAGCTACTCAGAGAATGACGATTATGTGTCACCATATATGGATAATAATTGATTAGGAAGTAGCGAAATCTTACATGGAGTCGGTTTTATTCATATTAGAAGAATCAGAACCCCAGTTCAAGCACGACTTTGCCCGCTACTACAAGCTGGGTCTTCGTTGGTGACGAATATTACCCAAGGTCATCCCCCTCGTATTACTCCTCCTCAATACCGCCCCTAAACACCCACTTCTGGGCGTCGTGACAGTACCACCGACTTTCGCTTTTCTTAGCATAGAAACTGGGTAGATTGCTTTGTGGCTCTCCCTGAACATCAATTGGAGTCTGCGTCCATCCGCCAAGCGGTTGGTGATGACGGTAATCCTGATGAGGAGTTCATATCAACCTTAGCCTCCACGTCTTGTCTTCGTTCGCTTAAGTTACTGAATAATCTTCTCGGGGTGGACAAACATCTGCTCAGGTCATTTCTACTCGAAAGACTGATCTATGTCTCTTTCCACTCCCCGATAGTCTTCCCTGGGATGCTTTGTGTCATGCAATCCTGCACATCTGTCACCCAAACATCTGTCGGAATCTCTGACAACGGCCAAGGTACTCATAGCCGCCTCCTTCCATTGTATCCCTCCCCAGTCTACTAGACCTCCACCTCTCAATTGAAAATATCGGATGTGACATGTTCAATCATTTCGACTTGCTTAACCTTCAAAATCTTGGCGTTGAAATATCTTCCTGCGACACCTTTCCAGGTGGTCATGATATTACGCCCATATCCAGCTTTCTCTCAAACCCTTATGGTCAAGGAATGGCAAGTTACAGCCTGAGCCGCTCCCTATATCCCTCTTAGATCCCGCTGTCGTAAAGATCCCCAGAGTGGGGGTGTTTGCCCTTCAACTACCAAACAACGTCCTAAGTCGGTGGATGAAGAAGTACTTGGAACATACCCGGATAATGCGCGGCGGATCATCATATACCTAACCGGTCGGGAGACAGCACTGTTATGGGATGGGTTGATAGGGTAACTTTTCAATATTTGGAGGAGAATCCCTCATCGGATAGGATGTTTTTAGGATACGCTGCTACCAGCTGGGTCTTCGTTGGTGGTAAGTGTGACTAGGGGTTATCCCCTTCATAATACGCCTTCCCTCAACCACGAGCTTGAATACCCACTCCCAGCACAGAATCCATGTACATTCTTTTGTAGCTTACTGAGACCGTTCGAATTTGTATTTGAATTGACAGCTCCATTCTTTGAACTATCGATAGGTATAGATTTCAATTCCACTCGTGATATAGTTGAGCCCACGAGTTCCAATACATTTTGAGTCTTAATAACCTACAGGTTTTCCGCGCACGAGTCTCTCAAGCACTGACAAGATAACAGCAAGACCAATACTGGGGATCTCGCCAGAGCTAACACCCGTCACTTAGCACAGAAATCTATGCGGAGCTGCCAAATAGGGCCGTATATCCTTTTGAGATAAGGTGCGCGTGGCTTCCATAGAACAGTGGGTGTCAGGGGTGGAGCGGGGGATATAGTTTCTTGTGAAAGGAATGCTCATTCGGCCTGCGGCTATCCGAATATTCTTCATTGCTATGGGAGGGAGCGTGGTTGGAGGTATGTTGGGGCCGACAACCAAAGACTAATGATGCCCTCTCTGTAGTGCTCACCACATAGAGGGAAATGAAAGCCACCAAGAGTACCCAGAAAATAGGCATCCGAGACGCCTTTCCGGTGCCGCAGGTGCAACGAAACCGTGTGGAATGAAGCTCGTCTCGTAGGTAGTCCCGTATTGGGCGTGAAAGTCCTCTGGAGAGTGGAAGATGTGTCGTCAGCAGGTCCAGATATGACAGACTGAGCTCCATGTAAGAGGAGGGTTAGATAGAGATCCAAGCTCAAACACAAACACGAGATCAAGGCGCATCCCTCGGCAAGCTCGGGGGTGCACTCAGATGTGGTAACCACGCGGGCAAGAGGCATACGTGGATGAGCGCAAACAGGAGTGGTAATCATACACAGTATCGGAATGACCCAGGCTGGAGGATAACCCAACTAAAGGAGAGGAGAGCCTTTGAGTGCCACTATACCTTGAGTCACGAGTTGCAGTGGCAAATTAATTGTACGACAGGTTGCAAATCGAATAAATGAAGACAGCGACTCGCCACCCATAGATGCAGCAACAGACTCCAGTCAAGTTGATAAAACTGGTCGCTCAGAAGCCCTAGTGCGTGAGATCGATTGCCCGGGAGGTCCTCGACTCAACAAAGAATACCAAGAATAATGGAAGGGCCAAGTGACGGGAGAGTGGGTAACGTTAGGGGTGGAGAGGTTTACGTTGAGCGCTAGACGACGGCGCAATTGATTCGAAGAATACATGGCAGGCCAAGAACCCAAAACCCAGTGCAGCGCCCCCCATATGCGCCCGAAACACGGGCACTGAGGGACTCGCAACACCGATGCGATGTGAAAGGTGGGAGGAACAAGAGAACGGGCGTGAGAGGAGCTGTCTCAAAGCGAAAAAAAAGCGATGTCTCGAGATCGCAATTTGCACCTGTAAGAAACCAAGGCGCTAGGCCAGCTTAGTATGTACTGTACAGGTGCTTCCACAAAATTTCTCCTCAACGCCGATTATCCCCGTTCATTGCTTCACTGTACATGACATGTCACCCGTCCATATCTCGCTACCCACTGAAATGTTGACAAAGATCTTCAACGAATATACCCGGGATGTCAATCCATACAGCCGTTGGCAGCCAGACGCGATCCTGTGCCGAGTATCCCAATTATGGAAGGCGGTGGCACAACCGCATGCTCGTCTCTGGTCGACTATATACATCGAAATTAGGTTCGCGACCACATACCCTCCCATAGAAATCGTTGAGCTTTGGCTCGAACGGTCTAGAGGCGCACCGCTTGAAATCCATTTATTCCACGGTTGAGCATGGCGAGAGGATGTTCTGGTTGGGGTGCCAGATATTCGATCGCCTGATTCTTCACTTCCACCGCTGGYGACGTTTTACCACTTCCTCGCACAGCCCGATGACCCGATTTGTCAATGCTATCCCATTTGACAAAGCGCATCAGTTGAAGTTTGCGTCGCTCGATGTATTTTGCCAACAGGATAGTAATAACGGGTATGATGATCTCAATGAGGAGTAATTCATATCAAACCTAGCCTCTGTGCCCCATCTTCATTCGCTCGAATTGGGAATTGGAGGGGTAATTCTCCAAGGATGGCCCAACGTCTGCACAGGTCGTTTCCTTGGGAGAGGCTGACCTACGTCTCTCTCCAGCTCCCGATACGCTTGTCTAGGATGTACTGTATCATGCATTCCTGTACGTCTGTCACCCAGATATCTATCCGTATCGACTTTTTCGAGGGCCAAGCCCAAGGTACCCATATGCCTACTTTGCTTGTATCCCTCCCGAGTTTACGTGTCCTCCATGTCTCAACTCGCACAATCGGATATGACATGTTCAATCATTTCGACTTCCCCAACCTTCAGACCCTCCTCAATGTTAAAACATCCTACTGCAACATCCCTCCAGATGGTTATAATATTATACCTATATCCCGGCTTCTCTAGCGTTCACGATGCTTGTTGCGAGTCCTTACGGTCAAGAATGATGGGTTACAGCCCTAACTACTCCCTACTTTCCTATCAGATCCCGCTGTCGCAGGTATCCCTGTGGTGGGGGTGTTAACCCGTCAGCCACCGAACAACATCCGAGTGTTGGTAGATGAAGTAGTCCGAACGCACCCCGATGACGCACGACAATTCTTAAGGGCCGGCCGGTTAAGAGACGAAGTTTTTATGGGATGGGTTGATAGGGCAACCTATGAATATTCGAGGGAGTATCTCTCATTGGATGCGATCTTAGCGCGATTTTTGCGTTAATTATGGTTCGTTACTGCTCAATTTCACTAGTTAGACGATGTCAAACGGGTGAATGTGTTATATGGAAGTAAATACAAACAGCACAACAGCAGTTAACTGGAACCCGAGATTAATTCCAGGCATAAACAAGCACCCGCTTCCAGGCGCCGTAACATGATTGCCGAATATCAACGTTTCAACCTCTCCCAAGACAACATCGGTGTTCTTCTGTGGCACCCCCATAAGTATCATTCGAAATTGCTTTTTGATCCGCAATGCCAGTTTAGTAAACTATCACCAATATCCCATTCGGGAGGCCCTACGCATACAGTAATGTCCCTCAGCATCAAGTTCAATTTTTAGTCGCTAAATCGTCTGATCCACGAGCAACACAGTGCCAGTACATTTCCAGTCCTGACCTTTAGGTTTTTTTTTTTCTTCCGAAAAGCTCCTCAAGCATTAACAAGGCGACGGGTATATTCAACGAGACCACTGGAAACCTCGTCAGGGACCAAAGCTCGCCACTTTTCACTAAAAATATATGCAAAGGCTTACCGAACGGGACGGCCAGTCATACCCTTTTCGAGATAAGGAGTAACACGTGTAGCTTCCATAGTACCGGCGATGTCGATGTGCGCCCATTTCATGGTTGGAAGCTGATCATTCGTTCCTTCGGAACCTTCGGCAAAAGGCTGGAGGAAGAGAGCAGCGGTGATACTGCCTGCTGGACGGCCACCGGTCTATGCATCGTAGGTAAGATGATCGCAAAAATTTTGACAAAAAAAAAGATACGAGGCCACATACGTTTTGCAAATCAGCATTAGAGCCGTGGATTTGGGGAAGGTAGTCGTCATCGAGAGGCATACGCCAGAATCGATCATACTCAGCCTCCCCGGCCACATGAAGTTTTTCCCAAAGCTCATCCGAGGTCTAGAAGCAACATTACGGCTATCAGAATTGGCCGGATTACACCTAGCTAACAGCACTTACAGAAAAGACACCAGAATAAACCTCGCCAAGTGCAATCCCCATAGCGCTAATGGTCAAATTAGACCAAGTCCAAAGAACCATGGGCATCCTTACCCAGTCAGGGTGGCGACATCGATGAGAGTGTGGGGCTTGAATTCAGTCGCCGCATAATAAATAGCATCTTGAGAACTGGGTTAAGCATTGGCGGCGCACTCGATGAAGAGACTAGTCATACCAGCAAGGACAAGGCGGCCTTCAGCATCGGTATTGTCGATTTCGACCGTCTTGCCGTTCATAGCATAAACGCTATAATTCCGCATATGAACAGGGGCTAAACAGAGTGAAAGAGTCGTACGCACATATCTCCTGGCTTAGTTGCGCTGGGTCCGGGCATGTTCTCTGTGAGTGGGGTGACGACAACAAGGTTGATACTACAGTCTAATTAACAAAAATCTTAACCACGCAAGAGTGCGACTCACGGGATCCGTAACTTGGCAATCGCCAATGCAGCTGACACAACGGCGGCGGCGCCACCTACAACCAAGTTGTTCCCAAAATTACAACACACCAAAATTTCTGGGACTCACCCATATCGCCTCGCATTAATTTCATGCCCTGAAGATATATTTAGCGTTCGGCATAGAGCGAAAAGCGACAGTACTGACGGCGGGGGGCTTCAAGCTAATACCTCCGGAATCAAAGGTGATGCCCTTTCCGACGAAAGCGAGGGGCTGGTCTTTCTTGTTGGGGGCACCCCTGTAATGACTAATGAAGGTCAACAAGCCGAATCCGAAACAGGGGCACTGCATTATCTTACATTTCCAGAAGTTTAGCAGGTTCCGAAGTTCCGTGGGTTACTGAGAGGAACGTATTCTGGGATCGGTAGTTGATATGTGCGTAAGAGAAGCAAACAGCACTGAGTTACCATGTTTTTCTCCTGAGCCCAAGCTGAAAAAAAGTTGGCACTGGTTCGTTCAGGATAGCAACCAATCACTGACCTTCATCACGGACGATGATCTCAACATTAGCAATGCCTTGGAATTCCTTCTTGATCCGTTCGGTAAATATCTGTACACCGGTACCCGTGAGTGAAAGAGATCCCGACGTCCAAGGAGATAACTAACAGTCGGGGTCATCATATTGGCCGGTAATTCCATGAGCTGTATCTCATCATCAACAAACGGGCACTGGTCCCATCAGGATGCTAGTGCGTACCGTACGAGCTAAATTCTGCGCTTCCGCGTAAACAACACCCTCGTCCCATTCCTTGGATTCGACAAAAGGAGCAAATGTCAATTTCTCCGGAATGGGCTCCTG
The DNA here is from genome assembly GCA_023014305.1 of Lepiota subincarnata. Taxonomy (NCBI): domain Eukaryota; kingdom Fungi; phylum Basidiomycota; class Agaricomycetes; order Agaricales; family Agaricaceae; genus Lepiota; species Lepiota subincarnata. Next base: position 85,458 of record JAECYV010000047.1, read on the forward strand.
GAGGTTAGGACTGAAGCGTGACGGGGGCGAGGTCTTCAAGGAGAACTTGTACAGCGCGAGATACGCGCCAACAGCTACGATGGATATATCAGTTTCGATTTTTTTTTCCAGCATTGGTTCAGGATTGGTTTGTACCGGCTGCATGTGGATCTTCCGAGGCATCCACGGTGACTTCTTTGAGACCATCAAAGGCCTTGAGTTCCTTCACTGCAGCACCAACTGCTTTGCGAACAAGTTCTCTCTTTTCGTCTCCTTTCTTGTTCGAGAAGTTTCCGCCAAGCGATGAGATGGTAGTCGTCTTGGCCGCCGGGGTGTCGAAAAAGGTTCGAGTCGTCGCGACTTTAGGGGGCTTGTCTCCAGACGGCGTGCGGGAGTAGAGCTCGATGGGGTCAACACCGCCAATACCCTTGTCGGAGCCGGTGGGGTCGAACGGAAGGACGTAGGCTGACGAGGACATGTTTTTGGAGATCAGATAAGAGGATTGTAATCGCAAACGGGTTGCTGCGCCCCATCTTGCCCACATGTTCTACTTCTGAGGACAAAATCACAAGACCCCCGGCTCGGCTCCATTGACGCTCTTGCCAATCACACACAAATCCCATCCTTGCAGCCCTGCCCACCCAAAACAATTCTGGAATGATGATACGTACCAACGCAAGCAACTTGTCTTAATAACTCACTTGCGGCCGTTCCTCAGCTCAAAACACCCAACAAGCAATACAGCCCAGTGTTAAAATCACCGCGTGCACACCTCAATGTAGCAATATGACATAGCCCTAATATGCACATGGTCTGATGACAACCCAGGACTTCTAGAAAAAAATCCCCAAACAGCTTTCCGACCGCTTACTGGCTCGAGTTTTGACAACAGACTCTGTACCCTGTGTCTGCCTGTCACCTCGCCTGCTCCGGGGGGGCGGGGGACTTTGCTATGCACAGAACCACCGTTCAACGATCCATTTCATCTCCTGTCAGGCGTCATTTCAGGGATAACTTGACAGCCAATAATACAGACAGCGCCTTGCCTCCCCCCAACCCTCTCTCCATGTATGTCCACCCTTGTTCTCCTACTCCCACCCACGCCAGACGCCAGACGCCAATCCCGGCACAGGGCTGCTCCGCATCAATTTTTGTCAAAAACAGACGCACATGGCAAGGGTCGGACTCGCTTCTAATGCTTTGAGCTTAGTAACCCAAGCAACTGCCCCCTTCGATGCTAATTATAACGAAGTTCACTCGCAATCCCGTCCCTCCCGCCCTCCCGCTCGGCCGGAATTGCCTTTCCCCCCCTCCTCCATCATAACCCCCTTCTCCCCTCCCTCCTTCCGTCGCATGGCTTAAATGCGGTAACATCGCAGCGGGTAAAGCTCCAAGGGCTCCGAAACAATTTATGAAACCCCGTTCGGGTATTGTGAGAGCATGGTTACTGCCTGTTGTGTGTGTGAAGTCATCAAGCCATACAAACATCTTTTGATGATGGAGCAGCGTGCAGCTCTAAAGCAGGGCAATATCAATCATAATTTCTTTGCCCCGCTTCCCCTTAGATCAAAGTAAGGAGTTTTAGGGGCTCAGATCTCAGTCATTGCAAGATGGGTGCAACGTTGGAATAAATGAATAAATGAACTATGCTCGTGAAAGCTTAGGGGATACTAGGCTCTCGTATAATGGGAACAAGGTTCACCAGAAACAGCTTGACCGAACCAACTCGACTTTCACAGTAATCCCCTAATCATAGGTTGATAATGGTCTGGTCAGGCGAAATGACTGCGGAGACCCCGCACGCAGCCTCCCCTCCCCCCGTTTTTCTTTCCAAATATATCCTCAACCCATCGACCACAGTCAACACTACAATTCAAAACTAATTTGAGAAATGATGGAATTTATCGGCTTAGTTGGCCTGGAATTGCTAATCGCGCCCGAATCTTCCCAATCGCTGGCCAAGTAAATAAAATGCATCACGCTTCCACCCATAGTGACGATTATTTACGGTTAAGGTACGGAGGTCTCGGACTAGTTTGATGTTTCAAGGGCCTCAACAACATGGCCCGGGCGCTGGATCCTCATGTCCCCAAGTACAAGCTCGAACGATGCAAGTCTGGGCATCTTTTTTTGTCCGGTGTTGTCGCTGAAATAGGAGAGCTCCTAAAGCCAATCAAAAGACCCCTGGAGACGTGAGATCAACGAATGCAGAGAGGGATGGTAGAACACGGAACATGTTGCTCCGTTTTGCCCGTCGCATCGCCAGAGACCTGTTCTCAGTCTCGAGATGCGCTTTTTCGTTGCAAGAGATCTATTGTGGGTGGGAAATATATACAGGAGTATGGGAGGGGAGTCCGAGTCTCCGGTTAAGGGACAGGGAATTCTAAATAAATAAATAAAAACAACGGGGAGGGATAAGAATGTAGGAAAATCGTAGATCGTGTATATCCGATAGCCGGAGCAGAGGAGATCATGACAGGATTAGAAGCGACACACAATGTGCGCAGGGAATACTGCTGTAGTAGTGCCGAGTGTATGGAACATCGGGTTGAAACTGAATCCACGACCCGGGGTCGTCGGGCATTAGAACGCAAGGTGTTCGATTTCTGAGTTCGAAAACAGCGATGAATGGCGTGGGGGGCACAGGCTGGCGGCAAGGACAACAGCAGCCAGCCAGGTTGGATTCATAGAATGATGTATGTGGCATCAAGCCTTGATCGGGAGGCCAAAACATCTCTTGAGAGCGGAAGAACAAAGGATACCCAAGTTAGGGTTGGGTTCTTTGAATAACAATGGAAAGGGTGACTCACTGGTAATGTTATCATCGAAGGCAACCAAAACACACACAAGAACGCAATGTGGGTGGTTGAGTATTGGTCGGGGGGAGATGATTCATATAGTTGGAGCCAGCCCATGAATATGTTGTGCCTGCGTGCCCATAAGCCAAATATTGAACGTTAACAACGCATTGGTGGGGTGGAGCTCTAGTCTTTGAAGTCAGGGCATGGTATCCCGTGGCTAGTGAGGAGGGACCTGAGCGTGAGCGCACGGGTCCTCCAGATCTCCCGTTCAGTGGTGAGGCGTTCGACAGCTTGTTCAAGCGCCATTCTTTGTTCGAGTTTTTTCATCCTACTCCTGCGCGCAGCGATGGTATTCTTGCGCCTCCTACGTTCGATTTCTTCTTGGTCATTTGCGGGAATTCCGTTACGCTCTTCCTCGAGCTCGTCCTCCTCTCCGTCGGAGGGCAAGGATTGGGAACGACGTTTGAAGAAGGATGGTATCTCCTTCCTCGAAGTAGATGAGGGAGTCATATATCGCCGGGGTTGGGTGGGAGCATCGAGAGGGATAATGTCGGGGGAGCGGCGTTTGGCAGAACTGTTTCCTGGAGAGTGATTGCGGGGTGCGGCATACAAGCCTCCTGCTGCATCCGTCGGAGATGCGGAGAATGAAGGGCGAAATAACGCCGGGGAGCTGATGGATGCGAGGGAGTACTCATAGGGGAGTTCGCTCTGCATCTCGGTATTGACTAGAGGGGGGAGGAGCAATGGGGAGAGAGAGTCGCTAGAGGCTGGGATGTGGAATTGATGAAAGCCATCGGAAGCAGGAGTTCTTATATTAGGCGCACTCAGGGTATGATGCAAGTGGGCTGAAGTGGCGGTGCTACGTCCCGACTCCTGAGGCACAGCCCATGTCCGGTACCAGTGCAAGCCGCCGCACGATGGCTGGGCTGTTTGGCTAAGTTTGGCCCCGCTAGCCATTCCGATCGACTCTCCCGAAAGCGATGGGTCCGGTGCTGAAGATCTGGCGGTTTCGCCGTCTTTGCAGGTTTTTCAGTGTTGGTCACGTGGTTGGGTATAACTCACCGCAACGTGCTCTTACAGGCAAGTAAGAGCATAGGACCCCTCGGTACCGATGGAAAAAAACGCCGTTTTCTCTTTGGAAGTTCTTGTACGCAACCCAGCATTATGCATGTATTTGACCTTCCTGTCAAATACAGACGTTCAAAATATGTGTCAAGTCAGGCAGGGAGTACTGCACTGTTTGCATTTTGGGCTCTGTAAATTATAGGTCTTCTTTGAATTCCATAAAGCTATCTGAAGGCATGGGGTATTAGGCCAATCGCCCCTATATAATACCTAGAATTTCTGATTGTGCATGATTATATACGAGTCATATTTTGACAATTGTTTGTCAAGATACTTACATGCGTGTGTGGGAAATCCTTATCGATCTCTCCCCAATAGCCTAATTAGCCTAAATGGCGCAGCTCAGTAGCTGGTCAGCCTCTCAGTCGACAATTTGGACAAAAATGGGCGAATCTTCTGATTAGAGCGCCTAGGTGAGATTCCATTCGGGCAAGCAGTCAATACGTGAGATAATTTCGCGCGGATCGAGAAATAATAGCAGCGCTGTGTATGTGCACTGATGGCACTGAGAGGGTTGGGTCGACCAGGCACGAGCGTTCAGATAGGGATGTGGCGGTTGTACGGAGCGCCTTTCACCTGTGCTATGGCTAGCTTGACGACAGGTGGGGAGGGGAGCGGGAGGGGGTAAGTCGATAACCGACGAATGCAGTGTGCTTGTACGTCAGGGGGAGGCTGTGACCCGGTGACCGTTGACCAATTGGGCACACACAGGTCTTGTCTCTTGGACGCGTCCATGTAGACGTCGATGGGTGATACGAAGAGTTTATCAATCCTGTACATACGAGAATACTCTATGATCGCTACAATGACAGAGTATCCTCGACAGCCTGATCCACAGTACCTGAGGGGCTGGGTAAGTATTAACGGGCGAAAGGGACCGTGACAGGACATGTAACGTTGTTGTGATGAACGCCGGAATGTCCCGACATCCCGGACGTGTCCTCTCATTTTCTACTCTCCCCCACCAGCCATGCGCGCCCAGCTCCTCTCCACCGTCTTCCGTGCCGCCGCTGCCCGCCCCTCGTTCGTTGCATCCACCGCGCGCGCAACCCCCCTTCTTGTCCGCGGTGCCCACACTCATGCCCAGGAATCCTTCGAGTCCTTCTCGGACCGATATGTTCAGTTTTTTCAAAACGCTGAGGACCTTTTCGAAGTTCAGCGTGGCTTGAACAACTGCTTCGCCCACGACTTAGTCCCCTCTCCCACTGTCGTTGAGGCTGCGGTCAGGGCCGCCAGGCGCGTCAATGACTACGCGACTGCGATCCGAATTTTCGAGGGTGTTAAGGAAAAGGTGGAGAACAGGCAGCAGTACGAGCTATATCTGCAGGAATTGAAGCCTCTCCGGGAAGAACTCGGTCTGTTTGTGCTATCGACGCCTCGCCGTCTATGACTGAACTCTTGTTCTAGGTCTCACCCTAAAGGAGGAGCTCTATCCTTCATCATCATAAAACACTTCACTAGAGTGCGTACAGCTCACGTGCTCTGTGCCACTTGATATTCAACCTTGTATAGTTTAGACGTGTTAGGGAGAAAAGGCATAATTACTCTGCTGAGAAGAACACCAGTAGTTTACCCCTGGGGTCACACGCGTGTACAGACCAGCACTTTTTTTTATCATTATCGCATGGCATTTTGATTGCACTCTCCGCCGAGAAGTTATAATGCCTCCGCTATATTTTCCTAAACATGAGTGATTGTTTTCAGCATATCGATCATTAGCTATGGTTACGCACTGGAGCTCCGCATCTCAGTCCCATGATTGCTTTTCCTGGCACTCGGATTCAATTTATGTTACACCCCGACACCCGACGACTTGCATCAAAACTTCATCCCAGCATCATATCATTGTTTTCATGCCTTGAAGTCTCAAGTCCAAACACAAACGCTTCTAGAACTTCTTTGGCCCGCGCCCAACTGGTTGAGGGACCTCGATCGTTGTGACACTACTTTGATGTAGCATCGCGTCGCCAGAATCTTCACCAACGCTTCCAACAGTCACCCCTTTATGAACGGTCAAACACTTAGCAGGCGCGCTGTCATGCCCCGAGAAACCCAGCGCCAAGTTTCAGTAAGGTTGGATATATCATGATGTTATTCTGCCACACAAGATGTCGAGATATCTTTTTGTCATTTTTGATGAACATTGGAAGAGAACTTGCTGCATCCTACTCCCTCACGACCACTACCCCCTGATCACCCAACTGCACTTCACCTATTGAGCCCGATGTCACCCATGTCCGACGTATTGGCTCAATTACTCGACCGCCCATGCCAACAACAACGTATGTTGTATTCCGTCGGTTGACTCACGGATCCATTTTTCTCCACTTCCTTGTCTTATTTTGCGCCGCTAACTCCTCTGAACCGCACTATCGGCGCCACGTAAAATGTTGGAGACCTGAATGTCTAGAACCCGGTACGTATTGTTTGACATGGCCTAAACGTCCGCCGGTGTCCCGTTCAACCTCCAACATTGCGTCGTCTGACACCGTCCGCTGAAGAGCCTCTGCAGCACCTGGTAATACTGCGTACATGCTTATCAGGAGTTGCTTGTTACTCCTCACACTCTCACCCCTCTCGGCCCCGCAGGCGACCGCGATTTAAGGTGTTGGCGTTGACGTGACTATCGAACTGGTCTTGGCGCCGCGTACGCGTTTTTGGACTAGTATCGCCTTGTTATTACTGTTCGGTTCTAGTGAAGGTTCTGACGTCGGTCATAATCTCGTACACCATGACAATTGTTATTGAGTAAAGCCCGCAGTTGCGCTTTTTTGGATGCCGTAGTGAATGTTGAATGGGTCGCTCGAGGTTTGGCGGGAGGACGCGTCTTGAGCGTGTTCAAACGCGATTTTTTCGACGGCAAAAAGACGAGGCGGTTTGGATTTACACTTGAATATGGATCCCCACTACTTGATCGGCAACGGAACGAGAAGGGATCCACCAATAGCTCGAGAAGATATGCATACATTCTCAAACGTCAAAAATTCTCCAATACCCTTATTCCCATCTATTGAATGCCACGCTTCTAGCCTAGGAGTCCATGAGCATACAAATCACCTGGCGGCGATGTCGTGACTAGACTGTAATAGGTACGTTGATTGGTTCGAATGAAAATTTTCGTTGTATAAAGGATGGTCCCCGCCCCAGAATCCGAGATTCCTTCAACGTCTGCAGAAAAAGTCCCCCGTCCCCTTTTTTTTTGCACACCTCACAAATCCTCGTACCGAGCGATTTCTTTTTAAATCATGTTCGGCAAAGCTTACTTCATCTCTCTTATATCTCTCGCTGTCCTCATCCAGGCAGCACCCACCCCTCAAATTGGTGGTACCTTGGGTGGTCTCACCGGGGTTCTCGGAGCAGTACCAGCATTACCCGGAGTGGGCGGATTGCCCGGAAACGGTGGAGGTGCAGGAGCAGGAGCAGGAGGTCCGGCGGGTCGTAGACAACTTGGTGGCTTGGGTGCCGTGACCGGTCTTCTTGGAGGACTGCCAATCCCTGGAGTCGGCGGAGCACCTGGAGGTGGTGCAGCACCAGGAGGGGGTGCAGGAGGAGGAGGCGCAGAAGCTCGCAGACAACTTGGTGGTTTGGGTGCAGTGACCGGTCTTCTTGGAGGACTACCAATCCCTGGAATAGGTGGCGCTCCTGGAGGTGGAGCACCCGCAGGAGGTGCAGGCGGAGGGGGTGCAGAGGCCCGCAGACAACTTGGTGGCCTAGGCGCTGTCACCGGTCTTCTTGGAGGACTACCGATTCCTGGAGTGGGCGGCGCACCTGGAGGAGCACCCGGAGGAGGTGCAGGCGCAGGGGGAGGAGGCGCAGAGGCCCGCAGGCAACTTGGTGGCCTAGGCGCTGTCACCGGTCTTCTTGGAGGACTACCAATTCCTGGAGTGGGTGGCGCGCCCGGAGGAGCACCCGGAGGAGGCGCAGGTGCAGGAGGAGGTACCGAGGCACGCAGACAGCTTGGCAACACCGAAGTCGCTACTGGCCCGATCAACCCCGGCCTTGGGCCAGGCAATCCCGTTCTCGACCTCATTGAAGGAGGAAACCCCCTTGCCGCACTTAACCCACCACCTCCCACCGCCAACCAAGGCGGCGAAGGAAACTCAGAAGCAGCTCGTAGGCAGCTTAGTGGCGTGACCGGTTTACTTGGCCCGGTTACTGGCCTCCTTGGTGGAAATAAGCCCGCACCTGCTCCGGCACCTGCCCCCGCGCCCGCACCTGCACCTGCACCCGCCGCTGAGGCGCGTGGTGTAGAGGATCCGGTTGTTTGGAAGAGGCAGCTTGCCGGTGTCCTGGGTGTTCTCAACCCCCCTGCTGCACCCCCCGCTGATGAGGATCCTTGAGCAAGTAGATGCAGGGAAATTGTGCGAGTTTTCACGCCTTTGACGCATAGGTAAAACATGGGATATCAATCTCTATAGCATAGATGGTTACGGTCTCCTTTTCATTCGCCTCCAAGTCGCTCCTTATACCAATCACCCAGGTATCCTTTTGCCCTGGATCCCCTCGTTATACCTCTATCATGTACAGTTTCTATAATTTTTCTTGCTCTTTTTGATCACAAATATTACGAATGCATTTTCATCTGACTAGCATGTCTCTTCAGACGTGCTGCTTTCTTAACCTTTCAATTTTCTCGGCCTCCTTAGCCCATCGACGCTGTGTTCCTGTCTGACTGCTCGATGAAAGCATTTCTTATCCAGCGAGTATTCGAATCTCGGTCATGGATTCGTCCGGTCTACACTCATCTCAAGTTCGATGACATGGCGTTTGTAACGAACATGGCCACCACAGGAGACGAGGCTCATTCTATTATTGTTAGGACGTTGCTGGCTCGGTCCTAGGTTCTCGACCCGAAAAATTTTCTTTCACCCTTGTCTATTAAAATTCACGCCTCTAGCTCGGAGTCTGTGTCACCCGTGGTGGCATCCGAGCGACTAGACTTGAATAGAAGAGTACATCTTTTACGTGATGCGGCTTCCTGTTTCACAGCACAAAGGGTACTTGCCACGAAGTCTGATGTTGTTTGCAAAGCTCCCCGCGTCCTCGCACGGAGTTGATCATCACAAGCTCACTTTAACTATGCTCGGAAAATTTTATCTCATCAATCTCGTCTCTCTCGTTGTTTTCGTTCGGGCAGCACCCACCCCTTAAATCGGTGGCAGAGGTGGTTTACCAGGAGGTAGAACACTGGAGACGCAGCTAATTTCGATGATGGTACTGGGACCATAAGACGAAGGGGTCTCAAGACTAACTAATGTATAAGAGTCCACCTCCTCAAGGGGGTCAATCGCGATCAAAAGGATATCCTGAAAAACTCGAGAAGACCCGTCCCAGGCGTCAAACTCACCATTGTTGCATTCCCATCACGCTTCTAGTTCGGGAGTATATTGGCGTCTGTTATCTAGTGGCGATTTTGAACAGGCTGGCTAGCGTATATAATAACGCCTGTCTCGGACTTAAAGATCCTCCCCCAATACCTACAACGCCCACAAACTCCACGTCTCCCATATCCACCCAGTCGACTATCCACCACTCTCTTTTAAATAATGCTCGCCAAAACTTACTTCATCGCCCTCATATCTCTCCCCATTTTTATCCAGGCCGCGCCTGTCCCCGAATCAGCTACAGGAGGAGCAGGCGGCGTTACCAATGGCCCACTTTCCGGCGAACTGCCTGGCGGAATCTCGTTGCCCGCGACTGCTGCGCGGGGCCGCAGGCAGCTGAACGGTATCGGTCCGGCGGGCGCTGCTATTGGTTTACTCGGCACGCTCGAGCAACCGAACCCGCTGACCCAAGGCCTTAGCGGCAGTCCGCCTCCACAAGGGCGTCGCGATGTGGAGGAATCTGGTCCAGTGCTGTGGAAAAAGGGGCAGCTTGGAGGTCTCGTTGGCGGAACACTCATTTAGGCGCCTGCGCCCAAGGTTGACCAGGACCCTTGAACGAGGAGGGAGTAGAAGTGGGGGGGGGGGAATAGGGATATTGATCACCATAGCCCGAATAGTTATCGTATCGTTTCCTTTGCTCAGAAGTTTCAGTGTTCCCGTTATTCGTTCTCTGTATCGGTTCTTCTAATTGCACTCTGGTATTGTGTAATGTTCCATATAATTAATATGCCCGGTGAATGCTTGCCGTGTATTCTTCCATAACTGTGTGGCTCCAACATTTCCAATGGTGTTCAGCATTGGAAGTTGTTTATCCAGATTACCCTGACTCAACGCTGAAATATTGACACTTGGAAGTTTACCCCGGGGGCCGCGCGCGAGGCTATACAAATGACGCACCCGCAAACCTAAAGCGTCCTCAACTGGATTTAGGCACGGAAGCGCTGAGGGTGGAAGTCCTTGCAGCCGTTTTGCGAATCGTCAGAGAAAAAAACCAAACAACTATTGCTTGATAGGCACCATTCAAAAGGTGGGGTACAGTGGGACTCAGAAGAGCCAAACGGCAACCGGATCTCATTGCACTGTGCGACTTCCTTCGGAGTAGGATATACTTGTACTGATTTGTCCCCTCACAGAAATGGTAAATATCGCATCGGTTCCCCACTATCATTTCGCGTGTTTGAAGTCACCGACAAATGTATCCAGAGCCAAACTAGAAATGTGAGGGCCCCAGGCTCGTTGCTACCTGTTCATGCCGAACCCCATCCAACCCACTTTTGTATAAGGGGCCTCCGCCGCTGAGTAAATTTCTGGAAGTTAGATCCTCTAACGGGCTACGGCTATAAGCGAAAGGCTACCGGGACCAGCGCCGTCTTCTAGGGCCCCAACACCCCAGCAGCGCACGTGCTGCCCTCTATGCTAGTGCTCCCCGTGCTGCCCCTAGCGACCACAGCATCAGCGCCACCTCCATTGGCCTACTGCGCTAGTGAGCATAGTTCACCTATCATCCCAGTCTAGCACTCAAGTTTCTCAACCTCTCATGACACCTACCTTACCCTTGATTCTGATTCTCACTCTTTCATCTTGCCCTAATCCGCTACCTCYACCACTCCCCCGCTTCTCTCACATGGCCTGTGAGGCTACATGAGCTAGCCCGCCCAAGGCCCCCGYTTACTGATATTAGCCCACTTAGTGACCTGTACTAGCCACACAGTTCCTACGCTAGCACACTCAGGTCCCTGCGGTAGTGCTGACAGTTCCCGGCGCCAACGCACCAAATCCTTCGTTGRTGTTCCTTGACAAAGTGAGATCAACGTAGAAAAGTTTATTTCGTTTGCTAGCAAAGTTGTCGATATACATCAAGTAATGCACATTGTATCATCAGAATTGTGTATTGTCACGTGGGACGTGGGATAAATACTTTTTGGTGGATGGTCGCGTCTCCGGCTCGTTGCTTATTAGCGCGTCTAGCGCCCTTGCTGGTCATAATTAGTGCCTCTTTGACCTATCACCTAGCCGCGATGTCGTGGCTAAATTAGAATAGATATGTTGATTATTTCAGTGCATTTTGTTCGTTGTATAAAAGGTAACCCGACCCAAAATCTGAGTTTCCCTCAGTGTCTGCAAAAGCCGCGCCCTCTTTTTTGCAAACCTCACATCCTCTATATCGGGTTGATTTCACTCGAACTCGTTTGAACCATGTTCGGCCAAGCTTACTTCGCCTTCCTCATCTCTCTCGCTGCCTTTATTCAGGCGGCACCTACTCCTCAAAACGGTGGTGGCTTGAGTGCTCTGACTGGTCYCCTCGGAGCAGTCCCCGGATTGGGTGCATTAGGTGGTGGCGGATCAGGGGGAGGCGGGGCCGCAGCAGCTAACGGACAACCTGGGAACCCCCTGAGCGCTCTAACCGATTCCCTTGGCCCCATTACTGGTGCCCTTGGTGGTGGAAATCTGCCCGCATCTGTTCCCAATCTTGGTGGTCTCCTGGGAACGCTCAACCCCGCTTCCGCGGCCTCGAGTTCCGCTCCCGCAGCATCAGCTACCTCGGCTTCTTGAATGCGCACATTCGGAGGGTAGTGCGAATTTCTACGCCTTCGGCATATAGATTCAGTATGGTATTACAATCTCGTTAGCACGGATAGTTATGTTCGCGTTTCCGTTCGTCTCCCAGCCGCTTCTTTACCAATCGTCCCAGTGTCCTTTACCCCGAGCCATTCCTACAACCTCTATCATGTACGGCTTCTATGAAATTTCTGTTTTCTTTTGCGAGTTTTAATCAAAAATAAATCCGACGAGCCCGTCCGAATTTGAAACACTAAGATCCAACGRTCTTGGAGCATATTCCCAGCCCATGCCGACGCAGACCCCTTTTCTGTGGTTTCACTATATTCACAAGCCGCGCTCATACGCCAATCGGTACTGCGCTCCAAATATACATATTTAAGTAATGCATAACAGCAACTAGAGTCATAAGCTTTGGCGCCAAAGGCAGCCCTATCTTTGCCTGCCTGACCAWTGCGAGCGCCCTCACACCCCACCGAGTGGGTTTATCCACACGCTCCTTGAAAACAGTGCTCTCCAAAACTTCCCTTTATCATTCTCATCTCTCTCCTCAATTTCATCTAGGCCGCGCGTCTATCCCTCGAACTAGCTACAGGAGGAGTAGGCGGAGTTGCCAATGGTCCCATTTTCCTAGTTGGAGAGGATTCCACTATCCGCTCAGCCGCAAGGCCATAAGCAGCTGACGCGGTTTCGGGCCCCTTGGGCGCTATCGTTGCTTCACTTGGCGCACTGTCGTGATCGGATTCAATTTACCCAGGCCCTTGGTTGATGTGGAAGCATCCGGTCCAGTGCTTTGGATGAAGAGAGGCGCCTATGCAGTCTCGCCGGCAGATTAGTTGGGGCCAGGCGCCTGTGCCCTCACCTGACTAGAACCCTTGATCGAAGAGATGTCGACCTTGAAAGCGCGGGTTGCTTATGAGTGTTTTTTTTTTTCTACTCTCCCTTTTGGTCCTCTAGTAATTGCAATCTGGTATCATGTAAAGTTTCTCGTAGGTCTCCCTTGCCTTAAATTAATAAACCCGATGAATGCTTGCCACGTATTCTTCAATGACGATATTGAAAATCTGGCAAATCCACCCGAAGGCTGCGCCTGACTCTACTCAAATGACGCATCTATAAGATCCACCAACGGGGCACAACGGAAACCAAGCAACCGGACACACTGGTTTCTTTGATTGAAATTAAGCGCTGAAGCTGTGAGGATTTGAAACCCCTAAGCGAGGGTCGGTGTATGTGACGTCATACATCATAGCTTCCCCTTGGTGATTCGGCATTACCCACGCCCGACGACGGAAACGGGGAACGGGGCCTTGGTGATTTGCCCATTGCCCGTTGCCCGTTCCTTTATGCACTGTAGCTCCCTCTGGAAAGATGTTACTAGCGCTGGTTGCTCTGGTCTTGGGCTAAACTGTTCTTGGCCTGTCTGATGGTGTGTGTATCGCCGTGTGTGTCTGAAACAGTGCCTTGTCCGGACGGGTACTTGGCGAGATAGCAGGGTTGGTATGAATATGCCGAAGAGGAACGCAAGGGGGGG
>JAECYV010000047.1:105154-154318 GCA_023014305.1 Lepiota subincarnata
GCTTGTTCTTATTCTTCGTTTCGAAGTTGATTATCCACGGGATAAGCTTTGAATTCATTGTGTATAGTTCCAACGAAAAGAAAAAAAAAATCAAAAAAGCAAAGCAAAGCGACAACGAAAACAAAACTATCTCTCTTGGTACACGGATTCACTACCAGGCTAAAAGGTCCGGTCCATGGATAGAGCAAAACTAGGGACAAGAATACATGAAGAGGCAAAGTAAAAACAAAAACAAAAACAAAAACAAAAACAAAAACAAAAACAGAGATTCCAATACTAACTGTCTGTGCAGTTCGGAAAAGGGTAGTATTCGGAGAGTTGCGCGCACAAGCGACCCCCAGTCATGTAATCTGTTCAACTTTCGTTTCTACTTTGCTGACTTGAACCATTGCTGTGGGGGAGGTCATAGTGCGCCAGGAGCTATGTGGAAGTACGGAATTAGTTTTTTTTCTAAATTTTCTTTGGGCCCTGAAGGGACGGCCGCGGGGGGTTTGTGGAGCTCACCCAACGAGAAGGAGCAACACTGTAAGGGCATGTAAAACACCTGCGGTGATGATGCTGATCTTCAGACCACGCCAGTAATGCAGGTCGTCTATCACTGGGGGTAGGATATGTGATTAGGTCCAATACCAAACGGAAGTAGAAGTCAATGAAAATTCATAAACTTACATTCACTTCGTGAAGTGGTAATCCTTATCACCCACCAGTCATGAAGGGTGGCCAACATATTCAGGATGATCTGCACGACGACGATGATCACCACAAGAACTGTAGATGGAAAACCACACAGTCTGATATTTGTGCGGACTTCATTTGAAGAATTTGCCATCGGTAGGAAAAGTGAAAGGATGGTGGACAACTGAGTGCATTGGAAGGCGAAATGTCCTCGAGTTTATATAGCCCCTTGAGCGACAAAGATTGGATGGAATTCGTTCGCAAAGGCCCTCCCTCATTTTGGTCCTGGATGGATCTCATGGCCAGGGAACTCAAATGACGATTTGTTTATGTTTCAAAGCCGATGTCAACGCCTTCAACCATCATGATCGGCGGATTCACTACTGTATAATTACTTGATATTGCTTTACCTCATTCGGTGTGGGGCTACAACTGATGTGTTCAGCGGCGAAGGGTTTGATACGACCATACCACATATATGATTCCACTGATTTGGAGCTGCAGTCAAACCTCTCGCCACCCGAAGCCGATAGCCTGGGGTAATGGTTACTGAAGGGACTTGAAACAGTTCCTAAAGTTCAGAAGTAAAATAATATTTATGTTACTGTTACATTGATCATGCACAGCTGAAATAGGCCGTAATATCAGCGGCGGCTATCAGATGCACGGGGGGACGTGCGACATGCTGATCTTGGCTACCCATCCTCGGCATTCATTTTCAACTTACTAGCTCACACGCAACGATTCTCCTTTCCCAGGCTATGCATACCTTTGCTCAGCTAAGCTTGAAATACTAGCTGAGGGACAGGGAAGGCTACTAAGCGGTCTACCAGTAATGGGAATGCAAATATCTTGCAGCTGAATATATCGAGTGCCCACAACGCTATGCACAGTAACAATCCTCAGCTGAACCCTAGTTGGCCGCCTATCATATAATGACATAATTTCCGATAATCCGAAGCCCCTGCAGAGAGTGTTTTGTTGTTTTGTTGCAATGAGTATTCTGATGGTATCCTCGAGGAGCATCAGATCGTTGTTCGGGTGCCAATGATCCGACAGACGGATAAGTGTGGTGCATAATAAATGTACTCTGTACGCATTGAATCAGGATCTGTCAAATTATTACCTAGAGCACAATCAATGACGAGAGCCACGAGTACAGTATTAAATATCATTGCCGTACCACACACGTATCAGAATTATTATACTCTATCGAGATTGGTTTTAGATTCGCGCTTGCAGCTCAAGTGACATAATCACAATCTGGTCTGTAGTAACAAAAGGTTGGCTCAACGTCAAAACAGAAAGAAAGAATAATCCCCGTCCTTAAGTGAGACAAGTGTGCACAGGAAGCGCCTCCTATGGCAGTTCTTCTTATTCTTCCGCAATGCTGATGGCGATTCAAGGCCCTAGTGCTATCACTTATGATAATTTAGCCCATCAAGGGACTCCATCATCCCAATCATCGAGTGTTGTCTTCTAATCCCTGTCACCAATGAGGATGCTCCTTCTGAGCGTGCATGAGCTCTTTAAAATCCATGAGAAAATCATTGTACCGGCTTGCTGCAATAGAAAATGAATGGTATTGCAATCAAGGCTCTGTCATATTGCCATGCTGATATATTTATCGATATTCTGGTCAAATAAAGTGGCTACCGTTTTGTGCACTTGAACTAATCTTTGGAGCTCCAAATTCCGACGAGGTCCGAGGGATACTCCAGGATTTGAAATCATACGGATAGGCTTCCATTTACATGGCTTCAGCGGTTCCCCTTATACGATACAAGTGCACATTTGGGGTCACGTTCACCTCACTACTGTCAAAATACTGAGCTCTTGTACAGCTCAACGTTCCTTTCATCTTGTTTCTTTCACATTATCCATGCCCACTGTAGGTACGCGATATGGACATTATGATCTACCTGAAGYAATGACAATCGGCTTATATTACCTGGTAAATAGTAGTACAGAGCCTCACAGTACATAGATAGCGCTCCAAGCACCTTAGGATCCCAGTGTCTCTCACTGGATCCTATATATCAAGTGTCTTGTGATACATCACTGCGCCGCTATTCTACTCTTGTTACCGACCACAGGAGATCATCAGCACCGATAACTTACCCTCACTCACACGCAATTATTCCTAGGATGTGCATGACTTGGCTTAGGTAAACTTGAAACACCAGCCAACTGTATGACAGGAAAGGCTGCTGAGAGAAATCCCACTGGTAACAGATTCGGAGATTCTTATACGCAGATTCTTGCGACTGAATGCACACAACGCCAATGATCCAACATGAATACGTGGTGCATTTAGTACACAGCCACTCACTCGCATCGTGTGACGGGCTGAACTGAACTAAATTGAAATATGTCTAGTTGTGGCGTGTATCATGAGCGGGTGCACTTTACTTRAATAAGTACAAAGGTACAACAATTACTAACAAAAATGACGAAGTGAGGTAAGATTGATGCGCTTGAGTATCATTGGGAAGAAGCGGGTGGTACCGGGACAATCTRGAGGTTGACATCGACAACCCAATCTCACACCAGCCTCCGCAGAAACAGCCAGACTCCGGTAATAGCTTGAAGCCATCACAAGAGCGGTACGTCTTTCTCAACATTGTCAAGAACAAGCTAACCATATCCACCTTCGTCGTCCAGAATACACAACTCCCCCCTGTTCATTAAACTACCAAATTTATTRATCGCGGTTCCTTACATTGCCCTTCCTCCAGCTCTACCTCACCCACCCACTCATCTCCAAATCTTCGCACCCGAAGCCGCTCAGTGCATTTTCAAACGTCTCACTGTATCTGTTCGTGCGGATCGCCCTCTTACATTCTCCAAGTTACACGAGCTGATTGAACGTCTACTCCYAGTATTCAACGATTCGAGACTGATGAATTGAACGTAAGTTCGAAGAAAAAGTCTCTCTGCTGAGAGAGCTCCCGACGTGCCTTGCATGAATTCACTAATGCTGTGTGGTAGGCTTTCCTCGAGATATATAAGACTTACCTGGAGCTACTCGGAACTTCGCTCGAAGCCACAATACGCCATTTACTTGAAAATCCAGACCAGCCTCCTCTGATTCACTGTACAGGTACTGCTTCAATTTTTCCGTGTTTGTATCCGTGTTTGTATATAACCGCTATACCTTTTTCAAAAGTATTTCAGCCAGAAAGGACCGCACAGGCTTGATCGTGGCCGTGATCCTCCTTGTCGATGTGGCGAATGCCACTTTTTGCTCTCATACTGACAAGCTTTTGTTGAAATGACACAGCTCCTGGGTGCATCTRAAACTGGCATCGCCGAAGAATATGCTCTGACGACCATCGGCTTGAAACCCGCTTACGAATTGTTGACTGCACGCTTATCCACAGTGGAAGCTTCTCGTAACAATCCTGTGGGAGCCCAGAATATGGGCTCTTCAAGGTAAATATGCAATTACATTATATTCTGCACGCCATAATCCTCAACCCGCTCCCTAGAGTTGAAACTATGTTGGCTGTGTGTAAATGGATTCGTGAAGTCTAYGGAGACGTGGAGGGATATGTCTTCAAGAATACAACCCTCACTCGAGAGGATATTGCTGCTTTACGAGAGGGCACTTGTTAAGGAATCGGGAATCTTGGAGTAACTCCCTGTCTTGGCATTGCGTCTAATATATATATGACGTTCGTGTCAGGCGGACGGGAAAAGGCCCTAGCCATTCGTTTTTACCGGACATAACGCTGGGCTCGGATGACCTGTCGCAGCTGCTCGGCTTGACCACTGGATGATAGTTATCACATACGCGCTCCCTACGCATCCCAGCCACGAACGCGCTCTTGCTCTCTCCCGCCATGCTCTCGCAAAGTGCACGACCATCCCCCATCTCGACAGGATGCTCGAGTGCAGAGCCCTGACTGCCCTTGCAGAGCTCGGCCTTGCGCTCGGCCTGGCGTCAGACGACATTCAAAAAGCCATTACAAGAGCAGTGTATCCCTTTTCTTAGCACTGTCAGCAAACAAAACTGAACGCCATCGCCAAGTCCCTCGTTGCCCAGAACGTACGACATCTCCCCAACAATATCCACCCCCAGCTTGATCACGTTTTCTTTTTTTAATCTTGCAGCTGCCCCCCCTCCAGCTCTACCGACCCCATCTCACCCACCTCTCCTTCCAATTCGCCCTCGCATCCGGCAACCCCAAAGCCGCTCAAACCATCCTCAAACGCTCTCTTACCTCATTCGGCCATGCTGCTGCTGACCATCCCCCACCCCACATTCTCTACACCATACACCTCGCCCTCATCGCCAGYATCAATACCTCTTCCTCCTCCGATGAGACTTCGAACACCATAAAATCCCTAGGGGCTATCAATGATCTCTATGAACTCGCTATGAGACGGACSCACCAGCCCATCGTTCAACTCGCCTCTGTATTGCGCCTCCGTGCACTCCTGCGATCGGGGTTGTGGAATGAGGTTGGTGAGAGTCTCGATGCCGCGGAGGGCGTCTTGTGCATGAAGGTTGAGGTTGTGGATTGGGGAACGGTTTTTAGGTATGTTTCTTTGTCTTTTTTTTGGACGTGATTTTTGATTTGGGGATGGTCTGGGTTAGAATTGTATAATCGAGCTGGGAATGAGGAGAGTGCGAAGGTTCAGGCGGTCAAGAATCAGAGATTGAAGGAGGCTGTCGGGAGGGCCTCGTGAGGGTTAGGGAGTGAGTTTTGCTATGATGCGGATTGGGTTGGCTTGGTGGGGGGCGTGGGGTATTTCCTTTTGACGCGGTGGACTYGAACCCTCTTTTTCTTACTGCACTCCTTTCCCGTAGTTTTTRTTATTGACTTTACGTCCCCATGTTCAGGAAACGCCTATCACCGTCATTATGCCACTTTGTTCCCCTTACTTCTCCGGGAACTAGATTTGACGAAACGGAATCTGGACAGGCGATGTGATAGTAGGCCGGATTATTAAGTGTTCATTTAATGCTCTTCTGAACTATCATGCGATCATTAATCGGGCATATCTGGGCTCTGCGTTGGTATTTTCGTSTGTGTGTGTGCGCGCTTCTGGCRTTCACTGAAAGAATACAAGTTTTAGTGAGAAGTTGTGAATTTGGTGTCCTGTTCGCCGGGGGTTTAAAAAGCCGAGAAACTGCGGCATTTGTGTTATATTTTAGTCAGAATTTTTCTTGTTCTCCGCTTCGAAGTTCATTATCTACAAGATAGGTGTAGGGATTTGGCGGGGAAAGCGGTGGTGGTGGTGGTGGTGGTGGTGGCGGTGGCGGTAGACATGCAGCGCAGCACGATGAAAACTCGTGATATTTGATACAAAAGCACAAGGTTATCATAAATAGTTAAATAGCTCCAGCAAAAAGCAAAAAAAGGAAAGCAAAGCAAAAACGACAACGAAAACAAATACAATATCAAAAACAAAGCTATCTCTCTTGGCACAAGGATTCGCTGTCAAGCTACAAGGTCCGGTACATGTATAGAACAAACGGAAAGGATGTAAGGGAGGGGGGGAGGTAAACACGTGACAGGAATAACATAAGTAAAAAAAAAAACACAAAAAACAAAACAAAAGGAACAAAAAACAGAAATTCCAATACTAACTATACCTGCAGCTCAGAAAAGGGTGGTATTTGGCGAGTTGTGCGCACAAGCGACCCAATCACGTAAGATGGTCAACTCGCTTTTGGATTGTGCTGACTTGAACAATTGAGTTGGGGGAGGCAATGGCGCGCAAGGAGCTATGTAGAAGTAAAGCATTAGTTTGTTTGTTTTTTTTGTATCTTGAAGGGATAGGCCTCGGGGGTTTGTGAAACTCACCCGACGAGAAGGGCCAACACTGTAAGGGCGTGCACAACACCTGCGATGATGATGCCGATCTTCAGGCCACGCCAGTAAGGCAGGTCGTCTATCACTGGGGTAGGATATATGATTAGGTCCAATGCCAAACGGAAGTAGAAGACAATGAAAATTCAAACTTACAGTGGCTTCGTGACATCGTAATCTTTATCACCCACCAGTCAAGAAGGGTGGCTGACAGATTCAAGATGACCTGCATGATGACAAACATCACCACAAGAACTCTAGGTGGTAAACCACACAGTCTGATCTTTGTGCGGACATCTGTCGAAGAATTTTTCATCGGTAAGRAATGTGAAAGGATGGATAACTGAGTGCATTGGAAGGCAAAGTATCCTTGAGTTTATATAGCTCCTTGAACGACGAAGATTGAATGGAATTCGCAAAGGGTTTTATTTTCGGTCCTGGTTGAATCTCATAACCAGGGAACACAAGTTATCATTTGTTCGTGTTTCAAGCCGATCTCAACGCCCTTAACCATCGTGATCGACGAATTCACTACTATATAATTACTTGATATTGGCTGTACCTTATTCAGTATAGGGCCACCACTGATGTGTTCAGCGGTGAAGGGTTTGCCACAACCGTACCAAATGTGTGAATCCATTGATGTTGGGCTGTAGTCGAACYTCTCTCCACCCGTAGCCGATTCCCTGGGGCAACGGTTATTGAAGGGACTTGGAACAGTCCCTAAAGTTCAGAAGTAAAATAATATTCATATTATTGTTATATTGATCATGCACAACTGAAATAGACCGTAAGGTCAGCGGCGCCTATCACATGCATGGAGGGCTGTGCGACATGGCTGATCTTGGCTGCCCATCCTTGGCATTCATACTCCACTCACCAGCCCACACGCAACGACCCCTCTTTCCCGGGCTATGCATGCCCTTGCTCAGCTGAGCTTGAGATACCAGCCGAGGGACAGAGAAGGCTACTAAGCGGTCTACTAGTAACAGGAATGCGAATATTTTGCAGCTGAGCATATCGAGTGCCCACAACGCCATGCACAGTACTGAACCTTAGTTGGCCCCCTATCATATAATGTCATAATTTCTGATATATCCGAAGCCGCTGCAGTGAGTATTGTATTGCTTTGTTGCAATGAGTATTCCGATGGTATTCCGATGTCTGGGGGGCATCAGRTTGCTGTTCAGGTGCCGATGATCCGACACATGGATAAGTGTGGTGTATAATAAATGTAGTACGCACATGAACTAAATTAAGCTGGAATCAGAATCTGTCAAATTTTTGCTTAGGAAACAATCAATGACGAGAGCCACGAGTACAGTATTAAATATCATYACTGTACCCCACGCATGTCAGGATTATTGTAGTGTATCGGGATCGGTTTTAGATTCGCGCTGAGAAAAGCGTGCACCAGAAGCGCCTCCTTTTTCATATCTTTCATATTATCCATGCCCACGATATGCATGGACATTATGATCTACCYGAAGCAATGACAATCGGCTTACATTACCTRGTAAATAGTAGTACAGMGYCTCACGGTACACAGGTAGCGGTCCAAGCACCTTAGGATCCCAGTGTCTCTYACTGGATCCTATATATCCAGGGGTCTTGTGATACATCACCGCGCCGCTATTCTACTCTTGTTACAGATCACGTGAGATCATCAGCACCGATAACTTACCCTCGCTCACACGCAATTATTCATAGGTTGTGCATGACTTGGCTCAGGTAAACTTGAAACACCAGCCAACTGTAGGACAGGGAAGGCTACTGAGAGAAACTCCCCTGGGAACAGATACGCAGATTCTTGCGACTGAATGTACAGTACACAATGCCAATGATCCAACATGAATATAGTGTGTAGTGCATTTAGCAGACCACTCCTCCCAACTCGCCCTCGCCTCCGGCAACCCCAAATCCTCTCAAACCATCCTCAAACGCTCTCTCACCTCATTTGCTCATCCTGCTGCTGACCACCCCCCACCCCACATTCTCTACGCCACACACCTCGCCCTCATCGCTATCATCAGTACCTCTTCCTCTTCTGATGAGACTTCAACCGAAGAAAAAGGTGTTTGCGACTGAAGTATCAATGCCGTCGATAAAGAGCTGGGAAGCAAATTCGCTCGTAAGTTTACATGCCCGCATATATGCATCTAGGCTTATTTCCCTTTAACTTAGTTCTGGCTTGGGCTTCTTTATATGCGGCTCAAGGCGCTGATCATAGGCTGAAGAAAGTGCGAGCGGATCTCATGTGTGAACTCATCGGTGTACGTTCCCTTTCTCAAAACATATACACTGTTTCTATACAAAAAAATTATGCGCTTTCAGGCTTGCATCATCCGTAGTGAATTCGATAATGCCGAACGCGTACGTTTGTCCCCTTTTGGCCCTCCCTACCGGCGCTTTAGATGCATATACTCARTAAATATCTCGTTTCCTCACTCACTTCAACCAACTCAATTCAGTCTATAGATGAAATAATCTCGTATGSGCGCACACAGCCTCTTCTCGTACTATGGCCCCCGTATCACACTGCACGAAGCGCAGTTGGCTCATGCGTTAAATAAAATATAAGTGGGTGTTGGAATATTATCAGGTTGCTGTGTGGCTTTCGCGGAAGCAGGATCATCAGAGGTATCCCGTCCTGCATCAGAGTCGGACCTTGCGGATGCCTGGACCTCATGTCGATGCTAATGTRGGTGCGGATGCGATGGCGACGGGTGAGGAAGAGGACCCGTGGATAAATGCAGCTGCGCGYGCGGGAGAGCTCCGGCTACGCATCGGACTGGTTTGGCGGGGGGTACGGCTAGTTATAGAGTCGGTCGAYGGGAAGGATGTTGATCCGAATGCAATGGATGAGGGAGGTGGAGACGGCGGAGCTGAGTAGGATAGGAGCGAGTGTGACGAGAGATTGTCCTGGGTTTGGTGGGACGCTTGAAGCGATTGCGGAGATACTAGATAGTTGTCTTTCCAAGGAGCTTGTTAGAGCCAAGTACGTGTACCCCGTGTGTTCTTTTCTTTGTTWTGTTTTGTCACTAATGCATGGTGTTATGACTCTTTTAAAAAAGATCGCACCTCCGACGCGCGTTGAATTTGTCTACGGCAGCACAGAATGATCATTTGAGGGCGWTGGTGTTGTCGTTGGTTGCGTCGCATTATTTGCATATGTCGAATCAGACTGCGGAGAAGATGTTGGAGACAGCGGAGAGTCTTGCGAGAGGGTTGGTGGGTGTACAGCAGCAGGTGAAAAAARGTGGTAATAGCGGTGGTAGTGAGGTTGAAGTGGGGAATGTGTTTTGGAGGTTGTGGATTGGGGAACGGTTTTTAGGCGTGTTTCTTTATGTTTTTTGGGGTGTGATTTTTGATTTGGGGATGGTCTGGGTTAGAGTTGTATAATCGAGCTGGGAATAAGGACAGTGCCATGGTTCAGGCGGTGAAGGGTCAGAGGTTGAAGGAGGCTGTCGGGAGGGCCTCGTGAGGGTTAGGGACTGAGTTTTATTGTAGTGCAGTTTAGGTTAGTTTGGTGGGGGGGGGGGGGGGGGTTTGCTTTTGGCGCGGCGGACTTGGGCCTCTTTTCTCTTACTGCAATTTTTTTTTCATAGTTTTCGTTACTGACTTTGCACCCTGATGTTCAGGAACTGCCCATCACCGTCGTTATGCTGTTTGTTCTCCTCACTCCTCCGTGAACTGAGATGGAGAATCTGGACAGGTGATGAGAACGGGCATATAGAAAAGAGCGCGGCAATGRCCCCTGCGCTCACCCTGCGCTCAGCGCTCACTGCTGGGTTCTTTTCTTCGAGCCCGATGTGAACAGTGGATTAGATTGTTAAATGTTCCTTGATGCTCTTCTGAACTATCATGCGATCATGATCGGGCATGTCTGGGCTCTGGATGGTATTTTTGTGCGTGCGCGTGTGCTTCTGGCGTTCGCTGAAAGAATGCTGGCGGTAGTGGGCTTCCGCTGTCATACAAGTTTTAGTGAGAGGTTATGAATTTGGTGTCCTGTTCGCCGGAGTTTTTCAAAATCCGAGAAACTGCGGCCTTTGTGTTACATTTTAGTCAGACTTTTCTTATTCTCCGCTTCAAAAGTTGATTATCCACAGGATAGGTTTAGGGATTTGGCGGGGAAAGAGGTGGTGGTAGACACGCAGCGCAGCACGAAGAAGGGTTGTGTTACTTAACCAAAAGCTTCAAGGTTATCATATAGAGTTGCGACGAAAGCAAAAAAAAAAAAACAAAGCAATGTGAAAACGACAACGAAAACACTATAATAACGGAAACAAAGCTATCCCTCTTGGCACAAGGGTTCGCTGTCAAACTAAAAGGTCCGGTACACGTATAGAACAAACAGAAAGGATGTAAGGAGGGTGGGTAAACGAGTGACTGGAATAACATGAGGAAGCAAAGGTAAAAAAAAAACACAGATTTCCAGTACTAACTGTACCTGCAGTTCAGAAAAGGGTGGATTTGGCGAGTTGTGCGCAAGCTACCCCAATCACGCAACCTGTTCAACTCTCGTTTCTACTTTGCTGACTTGAACCATTGCTTTGGGGGAGGTCATAGTGCGCAAGGAGCTATGTAGGAGTATAGGATTAGTTTTTTTTGTGCCCTGAAGGGAAGGACTTGGAGGTTTGTGAAGCTCACCCAACGAGAAGGACCAACACTGTAAGGGTGTGTAAAGCACCTGCGGCTATGATGCTGTACTTCAGACCACGCCAGTAATGCAGGTCGTCTATCACTGGGGTAGGATATGTGATTAGGTCCAATACCAAACGGAAGTAGAAGACAATGAAAGTTCAAGCTTACGGTGACTTCGTGAACTCGTCATCTTTATCACCCACCAGTCATGAAGGGTGGCCAACATATTCAGGATTATCTGCATGACGATGAAGACCACCACAAGAACTGTAGATGGAAAACCACACAGTTTGACCTCTGTGCGGACTTCACTTGAAGAATTTGTCATCGGTAAGAATGTGACAGGATGGATAGCTGAGTGCATTGGAAGGCAAAGTGTCCTTGAATTTATGTAACTCCCTGAACGAAAAGATCGGGCATGTCTGGGCCCTGCGTTGGTATTTTCGTGTGCGCGCTTGTGCTTATGGTGTTCGCTGAAATAATGTTGGCGGTAGTGTATGGAAACCGAGACCGACGGGCTCTCAGACACCCACAAACATTGATGGCCGTCTGAGAACGCATCAGTCCTGGTTTCCATAGAAGTGGACTTTCTACTATCATACGAGTTCTGGTGAGAAGTTATGAATTTGATGTCCTGTCCATCAGGGTTTWAGAAACCCTTAAAACTGCGGCCTTTGTGTTACATTTTAGTCATATTTTCCTATTCTCCGCTTCAAAGTTGATTATCCACAGGATAGGTGTAGGGATTCGGCTAGGAAAGAGGTGGTGGTGGACACGCAGTGCAGCACGAAGGAAAATCGCGATATTTATTATCATAAATCTAGCGAAAAGCAAAAACAGAGCGAAGCAAAGCAAAAACGACAACGAAAACAAATATAACAGCGATAACAAAACTAYCTCTCTTGGCACAAGGATTTACTGTCAAGCTAACAGGTCCGGAACATGTATAGAGCAAACAGAAAGGATGTAAGGGAGGGGGGGAAGGTGAACAAGTGACAGGTATAACATGAGGAAGCAAAATAAAAATAAAAAACAAAGGTTCCAATACTAACTGTACCTGCAGATCAGACAAGGGTGGTATTTGGCGAGTTGTGCACACAAGCGACCCAGTCACGTAAGATGGTCAACTCGCTTTTGAATTGTGCTGACTAGTACAATTGAGTTGGGGGAGGCAATAGCGCGCTTCGGAGCTATGTAGAAGTAAAGTATTGGCTTCTCTTTTTTTTGTGCCCTGACGGAATAGGCCTCGGGGGTTTGTGAAGCTCACCCAACGAGAAGGACCAACACTGTAAGGGCGTGTAAAACAYCTGCGGCTATGATGCTGTACTTCAGACCACGCCAGTAAGGCAGGTCGTCCATCACTGGGTAGGATATGTGATTATGTCCAATACCAAACGGAAGTAGAAGACAATGAAAATTCAAACTTACATTGAMTTCGTGAAACCGTAAGCTTTATCACCCACCAGTCAAGAAGGGTGGCTGACATATTCAAGATGATCTGCACGATGACAATGTCACCACAAGAACTCTAAGTAAGAAACCACACAGTTTGATCTTTGTGAGGACATCTGTTGAAGAATTTTTCATCGGTAAGAAATGTGACAGGATGGATAACTGAGTGCATTGGAAGGCAAAGTATCCTTAAATTTATATAGCTCCTTGAACGACAAAGATTAGACGGAATTCGCGAAGGCCCTCGTTTCGGTCCTGGTTGAATCTCATAACCAGGGAACACAAGTAGATCATTTTTTCGTGTTTCAAGCCGATCTCAACGCCTTTACCCCTCTTGATCGATGGATTTACTACTATATAATTACTTGATACTGGTTGTACCTCATTCAGTGTGAAGTCACCACTGGTGTTCAGCGGTGAAGGGTTTGACACAACCGTACCACATGCGTGATTTSACTGATTTTGGACTGCAGTCGAACCTCTCTCCACCCGTAGTCGATTCCCTGGGGCAACGGTTATTGAAGGGACTTGAAGCAGTCTCTAAAGTTCAGAAGTACAATAATATTCGTATTATTGTTATATTGATCATGCACAACTGAAAAAGGCCGTAATATCAGCGGCGGCTATCAGATGCATGGCGGGCTGTGCGACATGYCTTGCTAGACACGCAACGATTCTTCTTTCCCATGCTATGCATGCCTTTGCTCAGCTAAGCTTGAAATATCAGCTGAGGGACAGAGAAGGCTACTAAGTGGTCTACCAGTAACAGGAATGCGAACATCCCGCAGCTGAGCGTATCGAGTGCCCACAACGCCATGCACAGTACCAATCCGCAGCTGAACCTTAGTTGGCCCCCTTTCATACAATGTCATAATTTCTGATAAATCCGAAGCCTCTGCAGTGAGTGTTGTATCATTTTGTTGCAATGAGTATTCCGATGGTATTCCGATGTCTGAGGAGCATCAGATCGTTGTTCGGGTGTCGACGATCCGACACACGGATAAGTGTGGTGTATCATAAATGTAGTACGCACATCAGTTAAATTAAGATTGAATCAGGATCTGTCAAATTATAGCTTAGGGACACGCGTCTGAGCCTCTTAGCGCTGGACGTGTTTTCCGATACATCAATCACCATGTTTTTCGTTGGTGCCGCTCCCTCGTCTTGCATGGGATATGTGGCGGAGACAGCTTAATCATTTTTAGCGGCCACAGGYTGTTTTTTGATGCCTCTGCGGTAGCAATTGTGGACCAGTCCATTAATGCAGTCTGGGCGGCGGGGACAACCCACTTCCGGCTCTTACATGCCCCATTTTCCAACCTCAGMTTGCGCCTTGTAAAAATCCAGTTTCTCCCCTTCTAACTTGATTGTCATAAGCTACGCATGAAGCGAGGATGATATAAATCTCGCAGCTGCTGCGYATCAGCCTTTTTTTGGCGCAGCACGAGTCATAAAGRGCTATCAGACCTTATATCTAGCCAGGCTTCAAASCATCCTAGTCCAACCAACAAAGCAACCAGTCCTTCAAAATGGCCACGAACCAAACTATCTCTCTTGGTCCACCTTTTATCCCAGTTGAAGGGGTATTCAACTTCCGCGGGGTCGGAGGCTATCCCACCACCGCTTCTGACTCGACTCTGCGAGTCCAACCAAACCTTTTGTTCCGTTCCGGGGAGCTTGCTGGGATAACCCATAATGGTGCCGAAACGTTGGGTTCTTTAGGTATCAATACGATTATCGACCTTCGTTCCGAGACGGAGATTGGGAAATGGAAGACGATTTCACCACATTTAGTGGGCGTCAATATTGAACATTTGCCTGTGAGTAGAGAAATCGATATGAGTCACGAGTTTCTCACCGCATAGTAAGTTTGGTTTGAGTTTTTTTGTAGTCGGGATTGTATTCAAGCAGGCTGATTGAATGTCTACTCCTAGCCTTCAACGATTCGAGACTGATGAACTGAATGTGAGTTCGAAGAAAAAGTCTCCCTGCTGAGAGAGCTCCCRAYGTGCCTTGCATGAATTCACTAATGCTGTGTTGTAGGCTTTCCTTGAGATATATAAGTCTTACCTGGAGCTACTCGGAACTTCGCTCGAGGCTACAATACGTCATTTACTGGAAAATCCAGAACGCCCTCCTCTGATTCACTGTACAGGTACTGCTTCAAATTTTCCGTGTTTGTATCCGTGTTTGTATATAACCGCTCTACCTTTTTCAAAAATATTTCAGCCGGAAAGGACCGTACGGGCTTGATCGTRGCCGTGATTCTTCTTGTGGGTGTGGCGAATCCCACTGTCTGCTCTCATACTGACAAGCTTGTGTTGAAATAACACAGCTCCTGGGTGCATCTGAAACCGACATCGCCGAAGAATATGCTCTGACGACCATCGGCTTGAAACCCGCTTACGAATTRTTGACTGCACGCTTATCCACAGTGGAAGCTTTTCGTAACAATCCTGTGGGAGCCCAGAATATGGGCTCTTCAAGGTAAATATGCACTSGCTCTATATTGTGCATGCCATAATTCTCAAATCGCTCCCTAGAGTTGAGACTATGTTGGCTGTGTGTAAATGGATTTGTGAAGTCTATGGGGATGTGGAGGGATATGTCCTCGAGAATACCTCGCTCACTCGAGAGGATATCGCTGCTTTACGAGAGAGGGCACTTGTTAAGGATTCGGGCATCCTGGTGTAACTTCCTGTCTTGGCATCTGTCGAAATACGAATACGCTATATGCAGCTCGACGCATATCGATCTCGGTCATCTAACTTAACACTCAACCTTTGCCGTAGGTACCCGAATGTATTCCTTTGCTACGTGTCAACTAGTATACATTTGTAGCAAACAACTACATACATCTCGCAGTACTTAGACGTTAGTCCTACTTACCTAGGGTCCACCTTCTTTTGTGTGGATCCTAGGTGCGTAGCTTACTCGTATACCCTCTCCTTCGTATTACTCACCTTCTTTTGTGTGGATCCTAGACTCACTCTAATACATTCCTTTCGCGTCTCGTCTCCACTGTTCATATCATCTCTCGTTAGCATCGCGTCTAATATATATATATATACATATATAACGTTCGTGTCCAAATGTTCTACCGGACGGACGGGGAAAGGCCCCAGCCATTCGCAGGCCAAAGCATAATTCGCAGGCCTGACACAAGTTACTTGATACTTTCTAAAGATCCAAAGGCGCTGAGGGGGGTGAGATGACCGATACTTTTACAGATGTTTAACAGATATTTTGATTGACAATCCGCGATTGCCGAGCTTCAAATACAAGGCAAAGTGTAAAGTTAACACAACCTGGACCCAACTCCAGCCCCAGTAAACACCGCCGACTTCATTTAATGGCTTTTGCACAATATTTCTACCGCGGCCATCTTGGAACGCTTCTCGTGGTCCCGATGTCTGCGTCGCTAGGCCCTGAGGTTAGGTAGCCAAATGTTCCCCGACGAGTGGGAAGGAGGCTGCCGCGCGAAGACATCATGCTGCTCCCACAGATTTGAATATAGCACCGGACTCCTCGAACATGCCACACAAATTGCCTTATGATATACCTCTGCTGGTTGTATAGCTACTCATGTGTGTTGTGCTGTCGCTGCGTTTTGCGTTCGTTCTACGCACCCTCGCTGCAAGGTGCCCGTCAGTGATCTTGCTTCAATTTGGGGGTTTTTAGCCCACCGAGATCCTCCGCGCCCATCCGAAACCTCTGCGGCTGCGCTTTAKAAACGCGGCTATAAGGTCCGACGGCCAGCTGAAGCGCATAGCGGTGTCGTTGTTCAGAGGCTCGATGATGTCGGTGGCCACTAGCAGTGGAACCTATTACATTCCAAATGGAATACCACCAGATATGCCAACAACACATCGAGTCCGGTTCTCGCTTCGTGTARCCGGCCGCGAGACGGGAGCCTACACCCAACATCAACGAACTCACAYGTAGCTGAAGAAGGTATCTACTAATAGCCTGTTCGGGCTCGATCCTGTGCGATCCGGGTCTTTCATCTCCCCCCGTGTCCATCTATATCGCTCTGACTTCTTTCGTAGAGGAACCTCCCAATACGCATGCACGACCYATCTTCYGGACTCGGCATTGCAACACTCCGAAGTCAGGTGGACGAGTAAGGCGCTTGTGCTTCCAGGATGACCATGTTAGCAGATGAAGTGCCCCTTTGAGCCGTGTGGTCAGGTGGACTCTGTAGACCACGATTTAGCACATTCCATACGCCTGCGTGCACCGAGATTAGCTCATCGACCGACTGAGGTGGRTGAAGTGGGCACGATGCTTGATTGAATCAGACATATACACATGTGGGATATTGCCAAATTGACGCTTCAGGACAGTGTGGACCAGGGGGTATATGCCTTGAGAATGTTTGGGAGGTGGTCGCGCATTGAAATTAGCTGGGAAGATGGAATACTAGCTGAGCGGGGATGGGTAGTAGCCGGAGGCTGCTGATGAAGAGCYTCGTGAGRGTAGAGAAGGCACTCCCTGAGCATAATGTCAGCGTGCTAGGTTTATTCTGCGCTTGAGGCGGACTTGTCACTTCTCCGCCGTGTTGCGGAAGTGAAGCGGTTCTGAGGGCGCGATTCCTCTGGCTATATTGCTCATGACTTTCGTAACGTATCTTTGTTTTGTTCCTATACTCCTTATAGTCCATCTCGGTGACCTAGGCCCACAGGCACACGTCACGCCYTTGATCCCATTGTCCTTTGATTGAGACAAAACATAAAAATACAATTTACTYATATAGTTGAATATCATGACGCTGCCGGATTCGCTTCAGTGCCACGGCTCGACATCCACGATTCAGGGCCCTGCACAAACATGATCAAGGGAGGATCAATCAATGCAGCACGTCCAGGCTCAAGTATGGACCCACCGTCCGGTTCGCGATTCTTTGGTACTTGATTCTCCGAGCAAACCAATCTTTGGCCGTTGAATTAGTTTGGAAGTTCTTTTCCGGCGCGGCAACAACAGCGGCAGCAATCACCGGGCTAGACTCAACGAGCGCGCGGAGAACTTTGCTATCACCTGGACGGGTGAAGAACACGATTGACCAGCGCTCATAGTCTRATTGCGGGCCGGGCGGTGGACTGGCCGAAGGGTAGGAATAAGTTGGGAGCGACAAACTCCTTTTGTTTCTAGACAGAGAAACTTACAGCACGCGGTGCATGTTTGAGCGCAGGATGCCGCCACTGAAGATAGACAGTGCATCACCAATGTTACAGATGGCGTGGTTAGGGATTGGCTAGTGGTCAATTCAACGATGAGTGTCGAGTGTCACTTGTTGGAATAAAGGTATTGATGGTACCTTGACATATTGCCAAGTTTCTGCCCCGGGAACAAGAACYTGAAGACCACCGAGCCGATTGTGCAAGAACGACTAGGGTCCAATTTAGATTTATTGTTTCCCTTGATTGGGAATGGCATACCAGAGACCCGAAGTCCGTATGTGCGCCGATGGCTCTCTTCTGTGCATTGTTTGGCATAGAGGGGTTTTTAATAATCCTTGCCTCGCAACCACTGCGCTCCTCCACGGGGTGTTGCTCCCCTAAGAGTCCCTCAGGGAGCCCGAGTCTGTCATTGAAGATGTCGAGAATTGTGTGGTTGACCTTGAGAGACTTGCGGACGAATGGCTGGACAATGGACGGCATATTACGGTCGATAGGCTCTGGGTATGTTCGGACTACATGGGATGGCCATGCGAGAATATCATTCTTTGCGATGTTGAAGAACTCAACGGTATCCCTCTCGCCAGTAGCATCAACGGCATTAGCACCTGCTGCCTTGTAGCTGGCGACATCAAGCATGTTCCCGAGATGGATAGAAGTATATTAAGTAAGTAAGAAGAACTTCTGGTGGGTGTAATCTTACCCGGCAGAGCTTCCATCGTCCCCTTGTTCGTACTTCATCTTTTCTTCAAAAGGCAATGCCATCGCCTCTGCGCCGAGGTCGAACATGCCATTAACTTCTTCTTCAGCACCATGATTCTTAAGGCTTTGAGTCACACGAAAAGACAGGTTGCATGTTCAATAAGACAGCAGGTGGAGAAGTCGGCGCAGGGTGAACGCCACAATCAGCATCCTAACAAAAATATATTTGAACGTGGGTTTTTGAGACGTACTACCAGAAACCAAGCTTGGTGGCAGCTTCCCATAGTCTTTCTATCTCTTGTGGGTCTCGAYGTTCGAGCAAGGCATAGTCAATAACAAGTAGGGGATGCGTAGGGACGTTGTCTGGGAAGGGGGGAAACGAGAGCGCAGGCATGATGAGTTATGGTATTRCTTTTTCTCAATTTAACCGAAGTTGGCCGGGCGCGCGTGGATTGAGTAGAGAGTAATTGGGGAGGTTCGTGTATCAGGGGTCAATTCGTACCCTGCTGGGCCTTATAAGCTGCACAACYGCCGCTTCTTTAATCTATTAGCTTAGCTAAATTCTGTATTCCATGACGCACGTGTTATTCATAGACCGTTATCCCTGGATTATAGATGATGAGGGGCGAAGGCAGTGAAGACAGGTCGGCGGGGATCTCAAGACCCGATTCGGAGAGCAAAAGGGGTTGGTCCTCCACCAGCACCGCACATCCCCACACACCATGACAGAGGGACCAGGTGCAAGCCAGCGCGACCCGGGTGCGATACAGGGCGCCTGATTTTGGAGTGTATTTACCAAACCGGGACCGTTGCTTTAATCTTATCTATCAAGTTACCCTTTCGAGGATGGCCGGGAATTTAAAGTTCAAACCACCCTGGGTCGGGGAAGGTACTTAAAAGAGTCCGTGCCCATTCCCCCCGTCATGGAGATCAGGGCGCTGGGACGAGCTCATAACCCCTCGGAACTAGTACTGTCATGGTTTCCGGCTTCGAACAGCGTTATCCTGAGGCTCATGCTTCACAGGTCAAGTGGCCATTCGCCGATGTGAATGAAGATGTAGAAATAGGGAGTTGGAAGATGTGGGTTCGGGTAATCGTTGTCGCGGGGCGTCCTCTTATCGCCAGCGGCCACGTTGTCAAGGCATTCGGTACATTAAATTCATAGACCGACAGACCGAACAGAAGGTAATAAGACAAACAAAATGTTGATGTCCATCATATGCGTATCGAAATGTTCGCTACTTAATCTACGTTTGATGGAGCCGTCACTACGCCCGTCCGCCGCGATGGATATTCAGTGGGTGAAGGCTTTGGAAAAACYCTGGCCATTAGAATTCGAAGCGTTGTTGGTGCGAGAGTTCTCCGGGCGGGTTAAGAATGATCAACCACCCTAGTGCCCAGAGAGAATATAAATAGGCGAGTTATTTTTAGTGAAGGAAGTGGGCTTGGGGGAGAGCCTGATGCAAGTTGTTTGAGCTGAGAGAATTGAGCCTCCGAGAGGCCAATTCGGGGAACCCGGGAAGTCCCCTTGGGCGGGTTCTCATGGACGTCTATGGGTTCATTCTGAGTAGGTATATAGCAGCACGAGGGACATTGGGTTTGTGATCCCGAGCATTTTGGCTTCCTAGAATAGCTTACAGGTGGTGGACCCCCGATATGGCCGTCCCACTGGCGTTTGGAGTTGGTTCGGAGACTTGTGCACAAATCGCCTACTATTGCTGAGATTGTTATACCTTAAATTGTAAATTTTTTTAAATACCGGCTTCCCCTGCTGCGCGTTGGGAGCTGAGCATGTGATGATTTGGACCTCGAGCTCCGAATCGTGTCGACATGAAGACGGGATAAGGGAACAGGACTATATGTGTTCCATGAGCTCGAGAAGCGGCAGGTGCATGTTCTCATGTGGCCCCAAGCGTGGCAGCCCGAGGAAACCAAAGARACCTGAGCAATGAGATTATTTGTTTCGAACTGGTAGCCTGAGGGCACCTGAGAAAMAGAGACGAACCAGGGAGGGGTAGAAGTGYGTCGGTTATGCACCCGTTACAAGGTGTCTACTCGTTTTGATCTCGCCAGAGTGTTTAGTAGTTAAGGGCCTGAACACTGCAACACCTACCATACCTACGGGCACAATTTACACAATTTGGAACATGGAGGAGGATTCATGCTTGGCATCATTGAGTGTCATGGTTTCGACCCTCAACCACATTTGTCCCGAGATACGAGGACGCCGATCATGTGACAACAAAGCAGCAGTATAGATGAGCCCGTGTCGTGCCATGTCAGCCTGATGGCGAGATGAGAGGATAAGTAAATGTCTTCTATGGATCCGAGAACGACGGGTGTATTCTCTCATGTAGCCTCGAGGATAGTAGTCCGAGGAGAAAGAAAAGAGGTGAGAATTGGGGTTGATTGGTCTTGCCAGAACTGCCGAGACGAAAATAGGGAACTTACATAAGAGGGAGACTCGATCAGTCCGATCAGAAAAGAGCCTACACGAGGGTTGCGGTTTAACCATCGTATAACAGAGCTATATTAGCCTAAGAARCCATAATACCATGACTTTATGTCCTATCAGATTTTGACTGCCGCCCCGTTTAACGCAGGTTTCCGTAGACTTTTATATCATGATCTTAAACAAAATAGCAGAGTGATAACTTGAGTAGTGGCAGCGACACCGATCAAAGGATTGCTATGGTAGTGAGCAGATGAACAACTCTCCCGCAGCCCYGTAAATTTGAGATCCATCCGTGTGCCACATTCCYTCAAAGTTTAGCGCGCCTGGGACCCCGTTGATATYGTTTCAAAGCTACAGTGATACTTATTTGTCTACCGAGGCTTCGAGGCGTGCTACCATTCGGTTAGGGAGTCAAGAACAACCCCCCTTTTAGCAGCCCAGATGCGAATTTAGATGAATTGAATTATCGGTTTCCACCCTCAGGCAGCCATATTAACTCCGAGCGAAGTCTATCAAGGGCGTGTGACACTAATATACAGTTGTAGTTCCCAAGACAAGTGTGGCATAGTGCAAGTACAAACGGTATAGACGTGTGAGAGGCTACAATTTCGACCGTTCATTGGGACCAGGGGGTCCAGTATTCAAGATTTCGTGGATGGCGTGAGCGAGAC
Organism: Lepiota subincarnata; assembly: GCA_023014305.1. Classification (NCBI taxonomy): domain Eukaryota; kingdom Fungi; phylum Basidiomycota; class Agaricomycetes; order Agaricales; family Agaricaceae; genus Lepiota; species Lepiota subincarnata. Next base: position 126,753 of record JAECYV010000047.1, read on the forward strand.
CTAYAGGCTGTTCTTGYACGATCTGTTCGGGATCCYTCATCAATCTTTAATACCCGAATAACAGTAAAACAGGACGTTACCATATGTCCACAACGTTTCACCTTGGTCACAGAGGTCATTGGACGGCCTTCAGACAAATCACTAAGAGAGTCTTGAATGAAATCGGGACTTGAAGAGTATAGGTTTCAACTCGGTCAGGTCAACTCCTCTGGAAGRTGGATAAACGGGAAACCTACACAAGGTCGTTCCGCGTTCCCCAAATCGCATGGACAGGCAGGGCATGACATAACTGGCTCAGCTGAAGGACGCCTTCGAAATGGGGATCCACATCCGGAAATCCCTCCGCTTCCCGTTTCTTGTCACATTTGAGTGCAACTGTACCATCTTCGAGCTCATACAGCCCATGTTCCTAAAGTCTCAAGTTTCAACTTCCCCGTGCTTGGTGTATGGGGAAGTTAAGGGCGACGGGAAGGGCGCGGACGTACGACGTATAAACGGATCACTTGCGGATCCCACATACTCCATGGAAAGCGACTCGAGAAATACCGCAATGCGTCTTGTCGGGATTTCCATCGGTCTCTGCGGGAAGAAGTGGCGGATATGGCAAAGTCCATYTGTGCCATCCGGTCTTCCAGGTGCGAATTGAACAATTCTCGGGTAATGAGTGTGGGTTCAATGAGGATCATGGAGACGAARGGCATCGGTTTTGGGTAGAACTCCATTGCTGTGAGGACACTGGGGTGATTGAAAGTGTGAGTAATTGTCGAAAGCGAGCTGAGAAGATGAGTTCTACGCTGTGGCTGCACCTGCAGAGTGTCCGCAGAGGACGACATGGTGTCCACGAAGATGGTTAGATTGTGTGAATTGGACGACACCGGGAACCCAGTCATAGATAGCTGGCGACAGGGATCAGACGGAGATTTTTACAAGGGCCGACTAAGTTTCTCACAGACACTGTCCGTCCGACCCTTCAATAGTTCTCGATTCAAAACGGCGGCATCTCCGTGTGTAGGCCAGTCAAAGGCCCAAGCCTCCCGCATCTTGTATCCCGGAGCTTGAGAGTGTTGATGGCTGAAGAGGTATGCTATAATAGGCTCCCACTGTTCCTTGTCTAAGATACATGCACAGAAGAAAATYAATAATGAAGGACTGGTTGGCGATTGTAGCGCACGCACGGGCACCAATGCAATGAAAGAACAAAAGGGTGAGGCCATCTGTCGAGGGATGTGCATGGGGTGCTCTGTAGCGCTTTGCGGTCATTTTGAGAGAGGGCCATGGGGAGCCCTTGCGCGAGGGGCAGTCGAAGACGAAAGGGCTTGTTTGAAGGGCCATGCGGAAGGGTTATTGGGACAGAACATGGTCATTGGACTCATATAGCGCTCGTCCCTGGACTCATGTGCCACGACCAAACGCTTGCACGTGAATCTCTGTGGCACTGTGAGCTCTTCGAGACAACAGATCCACAAAACAGCGGGCGTGAGAGGGAGAGCTGCGTCAGAAGGTGGTAGCGACGCCGCCACAGTGACTCATCCCCCGTTCTTTTTTTTTTTTCCTTTGCTGCAGAGGGAGTCATTCTGGCTTTGCTTCGAGAGCGTGAGAATGTCTGTTACATAAATGAGGGAAGAGCTTGGGCTCAGCACCGCGCGATGCGATGCGATGGACTGCAGGATCTGCGAACAGACCCACCGCCAATTCTTCTGCGAAAACTGCCTCAGAACCCAGTATGGCTTTCACTCTCGTTACAGCTCCCCAACTCTCATCTTCTTCCGCAGCGTCAGGGACTTTCGCCACCAGACCCACCACTTTGCCACAGATCGCGATGAACAGATAGCCAAGGCCTCTCGGGCCCTCGAGCACATCAATGCCGTGCGCATACCGCGTGCAGAGGCAGCAGASTACCAAAGAAGAGTAGACGAACTCTCAGACGGACTTGCCAGGCTCAGAAGGGACAACGACAAGAGTGAGTCKCATGACGGCAATTTCCCAAAATCCCACCCTTCCCACTCCAACTCTCTGCCACAGAACGAGACCGTCTGCGTATCCTCCGCGAATCCCTAGCAGCGCGCAGGCGTACCCTCTCCCCCGCAAAGCTCCGCCCATCACGACCCCCGGCTCACCCGTCGGACATATCCAAGGAAGCTCAGGAACTAACAAGCCTCTCAGCGACGATTGCTCGTGCCCGCCAGGGTCTCGTGCAAGAGCTCGTTGAGGTCTTYAATGTTGTCGAAGTGGGCGGTAGACCTCCCATTGGAACCAAGGCAGGAGCCAAAGGCGAGTGGACTATTGGCAATTTGATACTACCCGTCCCTGGCGATATACGCAGTAAGTGTCGAATTCGCCTTCTCTCACTTCGCGGTTCCCGATTCCATCCATACTGAATCCTCCCGTTTTCCTCCTACCCTTGTCGATCCTTGATCCTTGCGCCTGTTCCGCCGTGTGCGGCATATTACCCCTATATTTCGACGATATCATCATACTGGTCTCCTACTCACATCATGGTTCAGGATATCCCCCGGATCACATCAATGCGGTCATCACGCATACGATACACTTCCTATCACTCCTGACTTTCTACCTTGGCATCAGGCTCCCCTTTGAGATAACTTGGAGCGGAAAACGACTAGGTATCGGCCAACCATGGATCGGCGCCATCAAAGGCAGTGAAAACGGCGGCTGGGCAAAGTATGTTTTATCCCTCCTTCCAAATCCCCCTTAGCAAAAATAAACATAAAAAAACCCATTCTCAACCAACTTGGATCAAGATATCACAAGAAACACCCTCTCCATCTTTCCTCATCCGGTCCCTCCGGCTCAACTCCCAACTCCTCCTCGAACACCGTTCACTCCGCTGCCGGAGGATGGACTTCCGCAGAGGGAMCATCGGAAATACCGAGTAACATACCTATAACCGAATCCTATGTTGATTCGATGCCGCCGGAACAGCCACACTACTCGCCTTTCATGACCGCGCTCGCCATGTTGCTCTATGACGTATCCTATCTCGCTTGGACGCAAAACGTCGACGTGCCACTGAGCCAGGCYGGTGATGTCCTGAGTAATTTGTGGAGCGTATGTTGTAGTTCCGAGCTTGGCAGGTGAGCGGTTTTTTAAAATTTATATATTTTATTTTATTTCTGAAGACAACGATGACTAATAACAATCTTCACAGAAAGTCACATGAGGGCACACCGTTTCTGCCTCCGCCCACCCCGGCCGCTTTTCCTCTAGATTTTGCACAGCTGTTGCAGGCGACGAGTGTCAACCCAGCGTCCCGGGTTCGGTCATCTCGGGTGTCGGGTTCATCACTGTCCCGTTTTCCCGTTTCTTCTTCATCATCGTCTTCTGCCAGAAATGTGGGTGCTCATGCGATATCGGGTAAGATGTCGTCGGCTGGTAGGACTCCCATTCGGGAAAGGATTGTGGAGGAGGCGGAAGAGGATTGGGATTTGATTGATGAGGATGTTGGACTGGACTAGTATTTTTTTTATAGAGTATTTTTTTGGTTTTTATCGTCGATGCTTTCGTTTGAACGCTATGCAACTGCACTTCAGAGACATCTTTTAGAAACGAAGTGTTGTATATGATACAATGGCAACTTAGTACCTGTCTGTACCTGTAGCTAGATCGGAAGAACAAATAACACAGGACTAAATGAATGGATGAAACGCGCAGCGATCTCACAAGCGGGGAATTGAGGGGGGCGGAGGAGGGAGTCATTTTTGAAATCAAGTTGTGGCGGCTGATAAGCTGTGCGGCGTAGTGCAAAGTCCTTCCGCGGGGACATTCGGAAAGGYTAGGGCCAAGCTATGACCTTTAACTGAAYAAAGTGTCTACAACGCTACCGAGATAAATGTCTAKTGGCGCTTTTAAGGTTAACACGGCTATTTTAAGCTGTGCACGTGGTGATTTTATAAATATATAAATAATTACGTTCAATTAATTGTTTTCTACTTTGGCTCTGAGTTGCTATATTGAACATCGCTTACTGCGATTGCCTGCGAACTATGCGGATGTTGAATGGTTCTATATGACTGTTTCAAGAAAGAAAGAAAAATCAAAGGAAAAAAGAAGGATCAGTTAAACTATCTTTGGGTGGGAGGGTGCCTCACCCCCCCCATCCATCCCCATGTGACCCAATGGTCTACAGGGTGTGTAGGGGGGAGTTTGGGGTGCTTACCTTGTTATGCCGGATGTGAATGATATTGAGGGATGAATAGGAGTCTTGGAAGTTGCGTCGTTGTTGTTTATTGGGAGGGAGATTGTGTATGAGGAGAGGATGCCGGCCATTACTAAGAGCATAGAGGTTTCCGCGAAGTGGGTGCCTTTTTGTTATCAAAAATAAAGAGCAGAGAAAAAAAAAATTGGGGTTGATGATGATGAGAGAATTTCTCTGGTAGGAAGAAGCTATAGCTCCTTACCTGGACAAGCACGTCGGCCGAACCCAAAAGCCCATTGACGAGGGTCTGGCTGCTGCGCGGCTTTAGAGGAATCAGCAGGTGTTGTTGCTGTTGAGTTGAGGAAGCGGTCCGGGGAGAACGTATCTGGGTCCGGGAAGAGCGTTGGATCATGCATTACAGCCCTGAATATCCAATGGATGCGTATCAGAAATTTGTGAAATGTAAAGACAAAAATCGAAAAGGACGGACCAGACGTTGCCGATGATAGTCGAATTTTTAGGGATTCGATACCCGCAATATTCATCCTCGTTAATCACTTTGTGAGGCAAAGCTGTTACGCTATTTTTAGCCCTCACCCCCAACATATTACAGCAAGGAACTAGGGCTCACCGAGGTTACCAACCGGTGCGTACCGCAGCACTTCTTTCAGCACTGCGTGGAGGTAAGTCAGATGACTGAGGTGAGATGGGTGAGGTAATTGGTCTCGTCCACAGATCTCGTCAATCTCGGTCTGCGCGCGGGTTTGAACCGTTGGGTGTAGCGCCATGAGGAGGATGAAGGAAGTGATGGCCGAGACGGTCTAGGGGTGGATAATCAGCGAAGAGTAATCTTGGCATGGGAAACGGAAAAAGATGCAGAGGGAAATAAAACGTACAGTATCTGAGGCTCCGACGTAGAGTCCGCCAGCACACCATCTGACGATATCTTCTTTCTCTTTATCGACTGCTGCTCCATCCTTAGTAAGGAGAGAAGAGGTGAAAGACTCGGCATAGGTTCCTGATGCCTAGTGTAAAAATAGTTGCTTGAGTTTTTAGTCATAGCGCAGTTCTGAAGAAGTCTTCACCATTTGGTTCTTCACCCATTGGTGAGGGACATCGGATAAATAACTTAGGCGCTCCCTCCATATTTTACCCTTTCGTTTGAAATCTCCCCCCGGAAAGAAAGATGGAATGTATCGTGCTGATATAATATATATTAGGAAAGGGTGCTGCAGCATGTGTGAAAAGAAAAAACCTACCAATTGGGTAGTAGTCGACGAGCCAGGATCCATTTGCCATTGTCATGTCAGTGATTTTGATCGTTTCCTCTGCAACGCCCACGAAGCGGTCATTGAGGTTCTCAATTGTATACCCATAAGTAACCCGCATGATGACACCAACGGAGTTTCTGCGGAGTTTATCAGCCGATGTTTACCAGGCTAGCTTTTCTGAATGGAAAAGGGGGGAGTCACCTCCGGATGTGCTGAATATAATTATCAGGCGTCTGTGCAAGGCCCTCGAGAAGATTTGCCAGTTCTTCTTGAAGGATCGGCCAATATGTTTTTGTCGCTTTGGATCCCAGCTCCCTTTGCACAAGCCCACGATATGTCCGATGTCGAGGGTCCTGAGAGGATATATTGAAAAGCGTTTTGGATCGCCCACAAACGGTATGTGACATGTATTGTTCAGGACGGTCCGAGTACAGGTGAGCTCGCCTCTCGAGAAGATCTAAAATTGACTGCGAGTCATTAAGAACGATCATTGTTCGGTTATAGACCCGGAAAGAGATGATTGGCTCTAAAAAATTCGAGTTGGATCAGGGAGTTGAAACTTAGAAACCAACTAATGGTCTGGTCTGCTTACCCCCGTACGTTTGGGACCAAGAGGCATATGTCTTCCAAGGCTCCCTGCGTGGAAGTTGTTTCTTGACACCGAAGAACCAATGTCCTTTGGGGCCGGGTGGAAGTGGTCGTTGTTGAGCAATCCGAGAGCGTAGTACGCTTAGGAGTATTGCGAGCAACAGACTTGTCGTCAGAAAAAAGAGCCAGGAATTATCAGGAGCCATTGCTTATTGCGACTTGCGAGACCCGTTCTTTTATATGTGCTATTGAGGCTATATAGTTGCAGATCCCTCGGATCCGGCCTGGCCTCGGTAGGAGTATGTACATTCTCAATGGCCGTAACGGCGAAACATGGATAGGGAGCCACCAGAATGCTGAAGAAGCCGGATACCGCCGTTGCCTGAATAGATAATCGAGCGCTCGGCGCTCAACGTTCTGCTAGTGTATTTGGATTTTCGAGCAACTAGATGGAGCAGACAGTCGTGGATGCACTACAGAGAACAAGAGTGCTGTGCTACTGGAGACGAATGGTTCGTCATAGCTCCATGCCGTAAATGCTAGGCACGTTTGCGATACGGAGTAAGAAATCCGATGACCTAAAGTGTTCGCCGAGTCACTGCGATGTGTCGGGAACGGAACCCAAATTCATCCGCATCAGCCTTGTGACTTGTCGGAACAGCGAGTTTCGGGCTGGAAGTCCCCCCTATATTGGCAACGAGAATGCATTAAGACTAAGATTCATCGCATCTCAGGGCCCTTGATGGGCAGCCAAACACACGTTCGAGCACACAGTAAGTGCTTAGGTTACTTGTAAAGATATGAAACCTTCATCACATCTGTGCTCTTCCCGTACTCTCGGGATTGTCTTAACGGGTAACACGACTTGATTTGAAACGCGATTGGGAAGGGCGCTTAGCCTATGGTCGCCGAGAATAGGGATGAACCATCAATAAATAGGCTGGGCTACCTAACTGCGTACAGTCTTACTCAGTACTTCTATTTCCTGATCACGCCTTCGCCTCCAAATTATCTCATCGGCCTCCATAAAAAAGTCCTTGCGACCAGGTGGGAGATATGTCCAATGCGAAAAGTCGTGCGGAACGGAGATGAGATAATGCACGAAATCTTTCCGCATCTCCAACCGGCGTGTGAGGGATACATGAATCCCTCCAGAAGACCCAAATACGATCCGCGAGTCGTATTCTCCTTGCATGATATCGTTGTAAATTTGGCGCGCTTCATCTGTAGGGTCGTCAGGACGAGCTACGAGCCTGGCGAGAAACTGTTTTGTAACCATAATGACGATACATCGCAAGGCTGAGGGGGTATTTGGGAGAATGGCTAGGATGGCGAATTTGCATATTGTTGATATGGTCTCTGTCGGGAGATCATTGTCGCATTCCTTGAAGAAATCCAAGTTGAAATGTGTGAGGTTCTCTAAAGAGCGGAAAGCACCCCATCGTAGCGTGGGATCAAAGTCGATATCAAGGTGGGTGAGATTCTTGAAGATCGGGTGGGCAAACAGTTGGTGGCTTGGTGGTAGGTTATTGCAATAGATGGAGAGGCTCTGTAGCTGTGGGAAAATATCGGGGGAGAGAATCGACCCCAGGATCCTATGAGCATCACCGATGCTGAGCTCCCAGCATGCGAGATGGGTTAGGCCTGAGCACAGAGGCAGAAACTTGTGGCCGAGATCGTTGGAGGATAACTGGTCAATGAAGACCTTCCGGACGAAACTGGCATAAAATCGGTGGCCCTTGCATCCGCGGTCAAACGTGTCGTTAAACAGGCGACTGCGCTCAACACCATTGCCACCATTTATACGACAGTTGAAAATCATGCACTGATACATGAGAGGTTCAATCCTACGAGTGATCAGGTGCAGCTGCAGGTGGGGCATAAAGACCCAACATACCAGGACCTCACTTCATGCGACACGAGCGCCAGGTGCACTGCTTTCCTTTCGCTTGCTTCATAAGCCTCTTCGAAAATAAGCCGTTGGATATCGGTTGGGAATGCGGCAAACAAATGAAAGCCATCCATCGCTAGCCGCTAGGGGTATAGCAGAGATAAGAAGACGCCCGTTCTTTGAGTATGCTCCCAGCCCCTGCTCAGGGGCTATTTTAGGACTGGCACGTGGTGATTGATATAATAATTACATAGCCTGTATTAAATGGAGTTGCTATATTGAACACGGTTTACTGCGAGTGCTGGCGAACTACACGGATGTTGAATATGATCACTTTCTGAATCAGCGGGTGATAATATAGGGGACTTAACTCATTCTACTCGTCGATGTTACATGGGGCCCGCGAGTAGTTAGAAGGTTCGGATACTGCGATGAGGGGGACATGGCGATGAAGCGCAGAAAATGTTTATCACTAGGAATGCACATACAGTGTCTCAGTAAAGTATGTACGTGATGCGAAATCAGAAATTGAGGTTTGTAACGTGCCTGAGTGAGACCGGAAGAGGCATATAGATATGCCTGGACATGCACTACGCCGGCCGAATCCTGAAAAGTCTGTTGAAGTGGATCCGGCCGCGTAGGCCTGGCGTCATAAGCGACAGCTGAGATGATGGAGCATCCTGAGTGAGAWGGAATGAAGTATTCTATTTACCCTCTAGAATGCATATACATTAGCATTGTCGAAGAGTTTCTACGAAGGTCCGATGCCTGCAACCTTCATCCCTGCTAATTATTGTGAGATAACGCTATGACGTTATAAAAACAAGGCTACAAGCTCAAAGTTATTATGGTAAACCAGTGCATACCGCAGCGGCTTTTCAGTTCAGCACTTCGGGGAGATGTGGTGGACACCCGAAGTGAGATGGACGAACAAGTGGCCTTTGTCCGCGGATCTGGTCAATCCCGATCTAGCACCGCCATGAGAAGGGTGGTGAGATGATAACCGAGACAGTAGTAAGTAAGCAGTAATTCGGCGAATGTTAACTTCGCCGCAATCGGGAAAGGAAATGTAAGGAAGAGCACACAATGCCTGCGGCTCAGAGAGTGCGGGCCGGTGAACTTTCGGAAAATTTCTCGGTTATTTTCAGCTGATGTCTCATCCTTTATGGGATGACAGGCCGAATAGTTCGGCTTTCCTTGTTTCTAATGCAGAAATATGTGACTTAGAAGGAAAGTCTAAGTGGACATCGATTTTTTCCAGACCCCAAGGGTCTATGAACCTTATTACCTTGTTTTGTTGTTTTTTTTTGTTTTTTTGTTTCGCATCCCCAGCTAGGCTATGAGATGGCGTAAATTTATTTTAAGAGTCAAACAGGAAAGGGGGCATTATATCTTCAATGGGTATAGACTGGTATTGTTAACCGACTCCAGTCGAGGAATATCCAGTCCTTTCAATACTTACATTGAGAAAACCGACCCCGCTTCCCCCCCTCCTCCCATACCCAAAAGTTCTCGTGATCGGGCGGGTGATATGTCTAGCATGATAAGTTGAGCGAAATGGAACCGGTGCAATGTGCAAAACTTGTTCATTTGCCGAACGGGCTTGGAAAGATATCCATGAATTCCCCTAGAGGATCCAAATACAATATGTGAAATTTATTTTCCTCGCATTAGATTGCTGTACATTTGGCATGGTTCGTTCGTTGGATCGTCGGAACAAATTATGTATGAGCGTGGCTCAATGGCTATTTCTCACCATAGCTCGATACTGCATAGGCTGAGGGGAGATGTGAAAGAATATTTTGGACAGCGGATTCGGATCTGGGTTCCATCTATACAGCCACCTCCATCAAAATCCCAGCGTGAAGGGAGCGAGGTATTCCAAGGATTGGAAAGCGCTCCAGTAAATTTTGAAGATGTGATCATGATGGAGCATTTAGTGGCTTGGCTCTACGACAGATTTATGTCACACAGAGAGGGAATATGGGGGGAGAAGTTCAAGCTTAAACCATCCATGTCTGCGCCAGGGTCAAGGGTTTCTCAGCATACGAGATGGGCCAAGCTCGAACAGAGGGGCAGAACTTTGTGAAGGAAGACTTTCCGGGCAGTATTGGCATAAAATTGGCGGTTTTTTCAGCCGTGATAGACCGCGCCGCTAAATGGCCGCTCCTGCCCTGTATTGCAACCCATCGGTTGAGCACAACTACAAGTGACACATAGAACTTGGGGCAAATGCCAGACCTAGAGTTAGTACTGAGTCGCGTCTCAGGACTCAAGGGTGTGCACGGCACCGCAGGAGCCGAGGCGACCCTTTCCGTTATCCGTATAGCCACCGCCCATGTGCGCCATTAGTACTGGTCTTTGAAGCTTGAAGCTTGGGCGTCCTATAACCATGTCCGGGGTTGATTGGGTCAGAATGTATCAACATGATATGCATAGCTTTCTGGACACACTTATTTGGGTCGGAGATCTAGAAACAGTTTTGTGCTTTTTATCGGAGAAGTGACGCACCGAGGCGCGAGGTAGGGGAGTTGCCGCCCATGCAGTGGAGGTCCCGCCCACAATTTGATGCTCCAACAATGTTACCTATATCATGCTTCGGTTATATACAAGTCAAACTCCCTACAAAAATGTACTAAATTTAGGAACCGTGGCCATCTCTTTCTGGGCATAGTCACTCCAGGATTGTACAATGGGACGACAGACATTACACCCTGAGAAGTGGAGGAAAATGGTGAATATTTCACGCAAGGCTTGGATACCCTCCCCAAGCCGTCGGTATACGAAGCGGGACTTTGTTATGAGACAAGGACAAGGGTCGTTTGGCCAGGGATGGGAAGGGTCTTCGAAGGTGCTGACTTTGCGGAGAACGGAGTTCCAGGCATCATAATAGTGGATCTATTGATGAGGGTATCGGCTGGATATTTCTTCCTGGCGTCGATTTCAAACCACTTACCCAAGGAACGATAAGATTAGGCGGTAGGGCGTTGAGTGTAATTTTTAATGACTCGGCAATGACGAGTGGAGCAGCTCGGTTTAGCAAGTCATGGTACCCGTGTCTGCCTGCATATATCATGACCTCTCTCGGGTGCTGTAGGACATAATTCCTTGAAATGGGTTAGCCTAMCAACCAGATGTCGGCGTCCTGACGTACGTCATCCTGACATTGCAAATGTTCATCGCAGGAAACACTTCATATTTTTCTGCAGCYTCGGCAAGAGGTGCCAGGGTTTCCATCACTTCGCAATCCAAGGCGGGGTGCCGTTGTGGATAAATGAATTGAAATAGCAATTCCAGGGTACGGGCGGTTTCGGTCAAGTGAACAATCTCTCCTCGGGTGTCAAACTCGGGAGGGGGGAATCCGCCAGTGCAGGTCTCCAGGTTCTTCCTGTGTATACGAAATTGTACGTCATCACAGGATTGGAATATGACATCGGCGGCAGAATCTTTAACTGGTCCGAGGTTAGTTGGCTCAAGCCATCAATAGAAATGAATTGCACCCACAGCGCTCAGATGTGCGAATTACAGGTTTAAGGGAGTCTGGGTTCTCCATGGTGGAATGAACGGGGTATTAGACTGACGCTTCATCTTCTGGACTTCGCTCTCTTTAAACTCTCATCCCAGGAGGCGGCAGCCCGTGCTACTCATGGAAGCTGGGTGTAGTGCGCATGGTTGCTCGGTGTTCGGCAACCGCCGACGAAAACAAGTCCAAACAAGCTGCGAAACTTGAGAGAGCCGTGTGTACACCCGCCGACATCAAGACTAGCCTGCTCCCCTCAAGACTTTCCGATGAAGGTATGTTCATAACTTCTGCAGGTACTGCGTTCGAACCGCATGGAGTTGTCTGCAGCCAAAAGTTGCCGAAATCGCGATGGAATTTGGATGGATGGCAGGTTGGGATTCGGATGACGATCAGGGCTAAACTCTTGGCTACAACAATCCATGCAACTCAGCTATCAGGAAGGGACTAACGGGTGCACGATAATTTCTAGGAATCAAATTTCAAGCGATTCGTTGAGGTTGGCCGAGGTGAATAATTAGTATTTTGACAGAAAATTGCATCAAGCTCAAGGCTTCTCTTAGTTGTCCTCGTCACCGACGGGCTTTGTTCCGGAAAAATTGCTGTCATCGCAGAAATTATCGACCAGAACCGGGTTTGTATTCATTGGATTTCTCCTCAGCCTCCCTTTGATCAGTTCCGTAGGCTATTATCGATGGCCCCACCACTGGTGTTCCACGTCAGGCGTTCCCCTTCAAACACATCGTCCTCACCCCATTGAAGCTCACAAAAATTCCTCGCGGTGCCGGTACGGGTTTCATTCGGAAGCAGGTGGAGGCGGAGGGTATTGTAGCAAAATGGGATCAGTCTGCGTGGGCACAGAAGCGGGCCATCAGGGAGAAGCGGAAGGCACTAAACGACTTTGACCGCTTCAAGATCATGTTGGAGAAGAGGCAGAGACGGGACGTTGTACGAAAAGCCCTCAAAAAGGCGTAGACATAGGACGCCTGTATTAACATCTTTCATGTCCATGTCCCACCGATCATCCATATTCTCGTGCACGTGCAACTCAGGTTCCTCGTCTGAACTCCTCGGTGATTATCACCGGAGGATAGCATTGCGTTKGGGCCTGTTCAACGACGTCGGGTTCAAGCCCGTTGCCCGCCAAATTTCATTCCCACAATTAGGAAACCCAGCGATTTTGAGACCAAGCGATTTGCAAATACGAGTGCAGTATGGCTGACAATCTCTGGACCTCAGAACAGAATATGTCATGCAACATCATTGCGCTGCGACGCTACGCACCCACGATTCCACGTGTTTCCACAAGCACTTCATTGATTATGCTCACTATCTATTGCGCACTGCTGTCGACTGGAGACGGCAGATGTTCGTAGCACAACTATTACAGTAAGACTACGGTCAGAACCTWATTCGTGGGCTGTCTTCAACTCATACATGTTTGTTTGTTTGGATTATCTTGTCTTTAAGCACTGAATTGGGGACTGACATGCAGAGGGCATGTCGCTACGATCTACGATATGTGACAATCGCGGCTGGACGCGAAAGTTCGTGGAGCAAAGATTTCCTTTGATCAAAGGGAAGGTAACCATCGGAGTTTAAAGTTCGAGCCCTACAATGGGCTCAAATCCGACGTTGCCGAACAGACCTCGAAGTTGAGTAGGTCATCATCAGTGGGGGCATTGTGAGACTGAAGATGGTAGTAGGATTAGTCGGGAAGCGAGTGATGAAGCCGGTTGGCAGATGGCGCGGCGGGTAGAGGGACGGGGGTAACATCTGAATCAAGCCCCACAACCTCATCTGCCCACTGTTTGACCTGCTTATGTTTATCATCATTGTATGGATCGTACTGGCTTGTACGAGGTGGGGATCCTGCGGAAGCAACGACAGAGGATGTATCCGATGCTTCTGACATTGAGTCCTATAGGCTCAAGTGCTGTAAATTACAACCCCAGAGAAATTCACGACAAGGCCAACGCACACTGCAGTGTGATCTAAAAAATCGAACAGCTTTTTCAGTTTGCCGTTTACATTCCCTCACCCTTTGTCTTGTCTTGAATTTCCTCAGGAATTTATAAAACGGGACATCCTTGTATTGCTCCATGCTTTCAGCGTAGTTGTGTTGCTCGACCTCGTACCTAAGGTCGTCGTTTGGGAGCAGTTCATGAATAAATACGAATCCAACGGGTGAAAACTCACTCCCGCTTAAGCCGTTGATATTCTTGCCAGTCCCACTCGTTTATATCCCCAGTTGCATAAGCCCTTTCAAACGTGGCTGCATTCGTTCGTATCTCGTGCAATTGCGTCAAATGGCTGCCTTCGTGACGTCCTATGAAGCCGACACTAGCTGTGTATGCAGCCGCGCCTGCTGCAGCAACAGCGCCCAGAGCGCCAGCGGCAAGCTCTGCCATTAAGTCAGGTACCTACAGCGGGAAGAGGTCAGATAGCAGAGCTATTACCCGGCCGCTATCCGGTCACAGCATATATTAATCAGCATGGCGGTGCGACGGTGGCAGACACAATAGGCTGTGTGGGTGAATTTTATCAAGCGCGGGAATGATACTAAGTTGGGACCTTATTCAAGGGCAAAGTGATATATATAGATACACTTCCCAGGATACTGAGGCCTCATGCTTACCTACATTCCTACACAAATAAATAAACAGCCAAAAAATCCACATTGAACCTTCTTTGCACCACGACGTCTCTCACCTGCGGAGGAGTAGATCTTTTAATGGATCTATAGACGGAGTGCACTGCTGCGTCGACGGAAAGAAGAGCGGTCCGCCCGAGCGCAAAGATAATTTACCCAAGAGAAGTGGGGGGGTGTCAACAGTATCGATTACTTTGAGTAAGGGAAAGAAGGTAAGTACATACAAGGGGATGCCCGTACCAATATTAATTATGCAGATGCAAATCCAGTTTCTACCCTATTGATTTGGACGCCTCGGTGCTAACTGTTGGTTGGTTCAATTTCAAGTTACGCACCGGCGAGCCACACCGCGAGCTAGGTCATAAAGAAGAATGACTAAAAAAGCATTGCATTGGGCCATCACCGGATTAGTAGCCAGTAAGCGTAGATGACAAAGGACAAAACCGAGGATATTGATTTCTGTTGTACAAGTATGGTGTAATCTCCCCTCGGCGAATAAAATCAACCAGAAAGCCGACGCAGTGACTCTAAGGTACGTCGGATAGCATAGATACGCAGCCAAGAAATCGAGTAGATTTATTTTTTCAGCCAATAGAAACGGTGTTTCCGCCTCCATTGACATTGACGCTGTTGTCCGTGTTAATGTTGTTATAATCACCGTGATAGGTATGGAAGGCAGCATTGGAATTCGGAGCGACGTAGTTCTGGGTATTTTGGAAGGAATTGTTGAAGACGGGTGGAGAAAAGGGAAAAGCAGCTGGGGAAGACGAGTTCTGGATCTGGTTCATCTGCATTTCGTGTCGTTTCCGCCGTCTTTCTGCGCGTGCATCTGACCTTTCAGACCGATATGGAACAGGAGCCGGTGAGGTTACAGTTTGTGGGGTTGATTGTTGCGGTTGATATGAAGCTGGCGGTTGGGAGTAGGAAGCTGGCTGTTGGGGGTATGAAGCTGGCTGTTGTGGGTATGAAGCTGGCTGTTGTGGGTATGAGGCTGGTTGTTGTGGGTATGGGGCTGGTTGCGGGTATGAAGTGAATTGTTGGGATATCTGGGGCTGTGGCATTTGGGGTGTCTGTGAGGTCTTGTGTAGAAGCTCTGCCATCTGTCCACTGAGGGCGGTCAACATTTGGCGCATTTCAATGTCGGATTGCAGCTGGGCAAAGTGCGTGAATTGGGGTTTCAGAAAGTCAAGCAACGGTGAACATACACCAAATAGGCTCAGGGCGTGTTGAATTTGACGACGGCACTCCTCGAGCGTCTCTTGGTCTGCTTGGTGGTAGAAAACCCGTTTCACCAGAGACCGTTTGGCGTGCTTCTTTATGGTTTTCTTTATGACTTTCAAGTCGCTATTGATTAATGTATCAGAGGAGTATTGGTCTGGAGCTTTCGTTAATGGGACTCACGCAACAAGCTGGTCTGCGTCTCGCTCCAGTGTAGGACGATTAGCGAGCCCATGGCCATTCTTCCCCGCTTCTATTCGCTGGATTACTGTTGTTACAATAGCGCATGCATCCCTTCCGATGCTGATAAAATCATCTTTGTTACTCTTGACTGTCTGTAAAGGCATGAGGAGACCAGATCTGGTGAGATTGAGCAAGTACACTCGCCTGTGAAACTTCGAGTATTTGTAGAGCAATTCCCGCAGCTAGCGCGATCCCCGGAATTGGCACAAAGTTACCTGCAGTCTGCAGGAGTTGGAAAGCTTGCTGTCCTATAATGTGGGCAGCTGATAGTATTGTTACCGAATCGCCCGAAGTATTGGGAGGAACGCTGGATGAATCCGAACCTTGAATCATGACAGTCTTTGGTATGGGTGGGTGGGAGCGGAGGCGGAGTAGATTGCGTGCTTTAAGCCTTGCGCTGGGGCCTTGACCGAGGGCCGATGCTATGAGCGCCCGTGAAGCAGTGTTGGGTGGAATGACAACACGTGAATACAAATACAGCAGCCCTTGTTCCACAACAATGATGACTCCAGATCCCCTCCGGGAACATGTTCACTGCCTCTTGTTCAGCTACGCTAAAGCACACCTTACCACAGATCATGTTTTATACACAGTCAGCGTCGTCAAGCACCTCACCCCTCATATCCTCAAAACTGCCCCCCTCGTGGATCCAACAGCACTCACACTGCCCCCAGATCCCTTTGATAACCTCGTCAAATTCTATAGCATTGACCATCTTCACGCGTACGAAGAGAGGTTCAAGCCTAACAACGAGGCAACGCTGTTGCTCAAACAGCACCTCAGGGGGCGTGGTGGCATCCCAAAAACAGAAAGCGTTGTGCTTCAGGATAACTGTATGCCTCACGTCCTATGCGCATATATGCGGTCGCCCCGTTGAGTAATCATCATCATAGACCCTCCCCATCCACTGAAGGATCCAATGGATCCGATCCTTACTCGTCACTCTATCCGCGAAAGCCCTTTCCGCAAGACAACAACCCTGATAGGCTCGCTCCCGGTTAAATATCACGCATTTGCTCACGATACGGGTCTCCGACCTGTGGATGCGGAAGATGTAGAGGAAGCCTCCATTCCTTATGAACGTACACTGTATATGAGTATCCATGCTCAGCCTTCGATCCCACTGACGCCTCTGCTTTGCATTAGCAAGGTTGCTTGGGTCATGAACACCGAGGAACGCGAAGAAGTGCGTAATCTTTTGAAACACGTCACAGACATGCGGCGTCCACAACCCGACCATAAAAACTCGGTTTTGCACCCCTTTTTACATAACGACAAGCCGATCCCAATCCTGCCTCGCGAACCAGAATTCATACCTCTATTTCCTCGGAGCCGACGATATGGACATGGTCAAATAGATAACGCAGGGAAGAGCCTCCAGGAATTGGTTAAAATTCTACCTGAGGTGCCGTTGGGATCCGATGACTCAGAAATGAGCACCTCGCGTGCCAACCTGGAGATCGTGGATGGCTGGGGTCAGTCGTGTTGTTCGTGCTTCGACTAAATATGAGCTGATTTCATTCAAGAAATCCTTAAGATCTCATCTCCTGCATCACTCGCAACGCCAACTTCAAGCCAGGAAGACAGCAGAATTGACCAATTGTTTTTGGAAGATACCCCGCTAACTGAACCTATGGCTGGACTCCCTAACGAGAAAATGGGTCAAATTATGCTTTGATTCATAGGTTTCGTTTTCTGACACTCGAGCAGATGAAATACAGATACCACGCTCCCGTCGCATTGGGGGAACCTATGGCAGAAACCCGCATATATTGCACGAAAAAACGTATGTTGCTATGTCTTGCGCTTCGATACGGAACAACTTATCTGCTTTACTCAGACTCGAGACATTCCTACCTCCACTCCTTGAGAGAATTCCGCTAGGTATAGCTTCCAAGGATAAGTTAAGGAGCTCGAGCCCTCTTACCGAGTCGTTACTCGGTCACCCCTCTATTAATGAATCACAGAACTATGAATTACGCAGCGATGACTCGTGGACTGTTTTCAACACTGATATCAAAAGCTTTCATTTAAACGAAGATCCTACTGATATTATCATGAAGGCTACAATTGAAGACAAGAATGATATGTTTATGGCGTGTGCGTCAAATCTCAATCTCGGTCAAGTACTGCGAGTAATGCGCGGGCCTCAGTACCACAGCTACCTCCCCCCAACGCCCACACCCTTCCCTCGCTCTTCTTGCCCGCGAGCCTCGGGGACCTTGTCTCCACTACGGAGAGTCTAGTTTCACATGATTATCGTCCACTCGAGCAAACCGTCAAGGGTTTACGTGCCCTTCGTCTCTCCCTTTCATGGGTGTCAGGATGGGCTTTGATATTCTTGATGAAGTCAAGCTAACGATTTTGATAGAACCTTCACCGTTGTTACTCCTTTGCCTTCTCATGAAGAACTATCTGATGTCTCGGAGCTCTTCCTTCAGTCTATCCTGCGTGCGGATGTCGATAACTTGCTAGGGCGGGCTCTCGTTGGTGATTCCCCTACACACGGAAAACAATTAAACATCTTGGATGAGGATCTTGATTTGCCTTTCAAGCCCGAAGAGGTTGCGGACATGAGGCCGCTAATTGCAATCTCGCGAAAGGATAGGCAAGGACTTCCTCGACAAGAGCCGAGTCCCCACACTCAGCCGGGAGTAAAACAACTTGCAACTGTCGCACACGAGTCGATGAATGATCTCTGTTCGGCCAACGGATCCCCTAAACGGCAGCGCCTCGATGATCATAAGCTTGAGCCGTATTACGAACCCTCAGTCTTACATTTCGAGGATTTGGTCGACATGCGAATTTTTGATGCACCGGTTGAAGTGAAAAAATACTTTCTTTCGACGGCCCCCGCTGCGTTTGACAACCTGGCTTACGTTTGGTTAGATGTCTAGACTCGGCATGGAGTTTTCTCAGGACGACGATCTATCACATGAATATGGATTGAATGCTGATACTCTTGTCAACGTTACGGAGCTCCCTGCAGAGAACACAAGGGTTGATCTCGCTTGTCTTAGTGGAGCTTTGGAACAATCGCTCCCTAAGGATCCCTCTTTCATTCCCGCTCCTATTCGTGCAGTGRCCTCTGAATCTGATATGGCGTCGCACTCGCAGCGTCTAGCTGACTTTGCCCGGCTGCGAGCAAAAACAATCAACGAAATAATCAAACCTGTTGTATCCGAAGAGCTTCCGCTCAGTTCCAGTCCCATCCCTCAGGCGATTCTACCTGATCTCACCTCGGCTTTCGCGGACCAATCCACAGTAGCTCTTCCAGAGAATGGACCCGATCACAACTCTCCTCATAGGTACATGACTTCTATGGACTTTATTCAACGGCAGGCTATTGTCAGGGCACTCAGGTCACCCGAATGCAATGTCAATCTGGTAGAACGAACATCCCTAGGAGGAGTGGACGTGATCCTGGACCCTCAGTCTTCAATCATCTTGCCCTCCTTGTTTACTCTCCCTGCATATGGGAAACGACTGGCAGACTGTATATCGGCACAAACTTGGCGCTTCCGCAATATTTTTGTTCTATTTGAGGCGTATCCTGAAGCACTTGGCCTCAAGCCGCCCAGATCAATCTCGGATACCTCAACTACAATTTCGGCGTACACCCCACCGATATTGAAAGCTGTCAAAAAGTTACGAAGAGATGTGACGATCGCAGAGGCATGTGGGAAGAAGCGGGCAGAGTGTGTGGTCGAGTATGCATTTGCAAATGATGCGAAAGAAGCAGCAAGGTTTGTGCGTTATTTTGGTGGGCTTCGAGAGGCGAGTGACTGGACTGGYKGGGTGCTTTGGGGTGCTCGGGACTGGTTGGAATGGGAGATATCCGAGGTTTGTTTAATTGCTTTTGTTGCTGTGGGATGCGTTCGTGTGACCTGGGGGGCTAGCATGAAGAAGATTTGTCTAAACTGAACGGGATGAACCGAATGTCGGCCATGGTCCTTTTGTGTCAGGCGAGCGCGGACGAGATTCTTGGCATGTCCTCTGAGGAGCGGATGGTGTCCTTTGGATGGCTGATTGGGAATGATGCGATTGTACGTTCATCTCCAGCTGGAAGTAAGCTGTTTTGAACACTAGGCAGGAATCGTTGAATGAAGAACTGGCACAACGTCTCGAGATGGTTGATCAAGAGACTGAATTTTCTGAAGTTGCTCTTTCGYCTTCGGCCCTATCATACGAAGAGAACTAGGAACCGATGTATATATGAATAAAAGATGATAAACCAACAACCAAAAATTACACAAACAAAATTACACATTATTGACGGGATCTTCAAGTTGCCTTTCACCATCGGCTGCATCTTGGGTGGTTTCAAATCCCAACAAGTGCCATGGATTCACTCTAGTGGGAAAGACCTTGCAATATTCTTTCACTCGAGTTCTTGTGAGTTGCTGAAACTCTTCGCTGAACAAGTCAGGGTCCGACCACGGTCGGGTAGATCGCAACTCTTGCATCTTTTCCTCCATTGCGAGTAAACGACGGATATCGGCCGCGTCTTGTCCTTGTTTACGCTGTTTGAATTCTTCGGGCGCTATTCGATGATCATCCCACCCTTGGAGTTTGTGAAGGAGTAGTAACGAGAATGGAACGAGGGGGATGCCGTGGACGATTTTGATGTAGTCGCGATGGGATGATGGTGGGGCGTGGGGAGCGAGAGTGATTGATGATGATGGGCTGTCTGCCACATCGACAGTAGCGGCGGGATTGAATTTACCCGGGTTGTTGGTGTCTTGTCCGTTCAAATTTCCGCCAGCGGAGGGTTCAAGAAGAGAGGAGGGAGGTGGGATATACGGAAGATTCATGACCCCTGGAATAAGGATGTCGACTTTACATTCGGCACCGAGGTATTCTTTGCGGTAATAGAGGATTCGATAGGTGGCTTCTGGATTACGCGGAAGTTTGAGGAAAAAATGACGAGGGTCGGCGTCGATTATGAGGACTTTGATTTGTTCGGCTGTATGGGTGGGTATACTAGGATCTGATGAGGGTGGCTGCAGCACCAAAAGGTCAACATCCTGGATGGAACATGGATCGTGAGTGTGGTGTTTTCTGGACAAAAAAAGGGAGAGGCGTACCTTGGGGAATCGAGCACTTCCATATAATTTGCAAGCTAGGCTGCCAAACACTGCGCATGGGAGATTATACTTATTGAGGGCGGTGATGGTGGCTCGAGCAGCGGAGAGAACAAGGTTAAAATGAGCTTCTTTCTTTTCATTCTTCTTCGCCTCTCGCTCCTTCTTTTTTTCCCCGCTCAACTTGTCGCGTTTTGGCTGGGCAGTTTTGGTCTCCTCTGTCTGGCCAGGCTGTCCTGAGCCATCCTTCGCCTGAGCTCTGGGGACGAGTCGGGRTTGTTGAACTTTCGGAGCTGGAGATAGAGATTCCACAGGCTTTTGCTGTATTGAATCGCCTCCGGAACCTGCAGTTACTGAAGTTCCTGTATTCCTTCCTTGGACCTCCGAGCTTGGCGTGGGTTTAGGGGTTCTCCGCTTGAACCAAGGTTTCTTTGCTTTGGCAACCTGATTCACCCTGCCCGTCGTGGCACTGGAGGGTGCCGGTGAGGCCTCGACACCCGAAGCGTTACTACTGTCATTGACTCTCGGCGATGCTCGAGGCGTCGCCCTCCGAGGCTGTTGTGATGCGCCGCCGGCGCCGCCGGAATATCTGAGTTTGTTGCGAGGAGTCGACTTGCGTTGAGATGAGGCGCCCGAGTGCGGTGCCACCGGCACGAGGGGTGGGGGAGGCTGTACCACTRTCGACATAAAGAGATGTTAAGAGAGAGAGATGCGGCGAGCTGGCAGCACTGCCAGGGAGAATAAATAGACAAACAGCCATGTTCATGTTGGTATTTTTGGAATGTYGAACCGTTGATGGASAGGCACGTGATTGATTAAAATTAGTCCAGGTGGGTGGTCAATGACTCAAAAGGCCCGACTTTGGTTGGAAGGAAACTTGATATTTGGCGGTGGGTGTAGTGTATCTTAGGGGTGGAGAAAGCTCTCCAGAAAGAAGTGGACATGTTGTCTTCTTACGCAGCGTGGAGTGCCCATTTTGGGCTCATTGGGCATAGAACCATGTCAGCAGCTGGTGGACAGAGGATAAACATTTGGAGGAACTGTGCTAAAGAGTGGGTGGCACTACTCATTATGATGTAGACAGGGTTTCTTTGGGTGTGCCATTACCTGAGCTGATTGCAGCAAAGGCTAAYTCTGGGAAGAGGTATACCTCTTCTTAATGGAAGCTCAACGACTCATTCGTAATACCCGCCATCGAGCTTCGTGACTACAACAGGTTTGAAAGACGTCAGCTGGTGAATTGCTGGGTATACAAAGTCATCCAAGGCTGTGAGTGGGACGGGTTAGCCTCTCCTGCCACACAGAAACTATCATGGACGACTCAGTTAACTCCCCGATGTGAGTTATACCCAGTTGTTGGAGAAGCGCGATATGTAAATATTTTAGCGAGCCACCCAGCACACAAGTCCAAACCGGTCAAAACGCAGGCTCAACTCTTCCCCCTTCTCTCTCCTCGCAACGCCTTAGCGCCGAACCACCCTCAACCCCCAGCTCTGGCCAACCCAAAACCACCTCCCAAAAACAACGAGCCACCAGAAAAAACGCCACTCTCGAGCAGCGACGCCAAGTTAGGTACCTAGCGCGCCACCAACCCTACCTCAACATCAGCCAGATCACGAAAACCGTTGGATGTGCCTATTCTGCCGCCGGCGCCATCCTTGCGAACACCTATAGAGGGGGCGATGCAGATCCTGATGAATTACCTAAAGATGAGGCCTTTRTGAAGGCGTATGGGGTAAGGATATGTGTTTTCTGTGTTTTTGAATGTCGTTTTTTTAATATTTTGTTTTATTCCTATCGCTGGCTTGATTAACGGCGTACGTAGATCACTGGGGCAGCAGGACCACGAAGAGAATTGAATGAAGGCCACCCGACCAGCGATGATAGTGCAGCTGCTGAGACGCAGAACGCAACCGAGAGCGCAGTAAGTCGGCACTTTGCATTCAAAATTCAAACGAATATCTGAAATGAATAGGAAACAAACTCGGGGAACCCCCAAGGGCCACTCCAGATAGTAGAGGGTCCGCAAAATAAACCTGCTCAAGCAGACCTCGAATGGGTATCCGAATTTTTCAATCGTGGCTGTTCCAACAGGGGATTGAAGGTTCCGGACAGCGTCCTCACAGAAATGGTGGCAGCAGGGTTCAAGAAATGGACCGTTCTTAACATGATGAGAACATACCCCAACCGACGAGACTTGGCTAACTATTTAGCAACAATTCTCCGCATTACTCATGCTGAAAGGGACACCATAGCAACACTGATCATGGAACGAAGGGATTGGCTTCTTCGCGGTCTAAAGGTAGAAGAATGAAGTCGACAGCGAGGTTTCATATTGGCTTGCAAAATATTGTCATCAGAGGCACGAGTGATTAATTTGTGATGCGAATCTCATGACATATGCATATACATGGAGAAATACACCTGGTAGCAGCATACATGAACGACCGCTCTGACAGGCGCSCAACCACTATTTCAGCTTCTTCTTGCTATCAACCCAAAKATCGTATATCAGCCACAGGTAATGGGAAATGGGGAGGMCAATACTAACGGGCGGAGCTGTGACGAATGACCACATGATCTCTTCCTGCAGTTGGTAGCACGGGGTGGGAGACGGGCATAGCACTTGCGGCAGATCTGCTTRTCACAGTTGTATTTTGAGGCGAGCACCTTCAGAGAAGGCTCAATGATACCACCGCGCAGACTTGGTAGGTGATTTARKGACCCCAGAAACCCAAGAAACAGGAATACTAAAGTCACGCACCGGAGGACCAAGTGCAAAGTCGACTCCTTCTGGATGTTATAGTCGCTGAGAGTGCGACCATCTTCGAGCTGCTTGCCGGCGAAGATAAGACGTTGTTGGTCAGGGGGAATACTGCCAGCGCACGACGCATCAGGGRTTGTGCAAGCGTTAAACACGAGAAAGGTACCCTACCCTTCCTTGTCYTGGATCTTGGCCTTGACGTTGTCGATAGTGTCGGAAGACTCCACCTCGAGGGTGATCGTCTTCCCCGTGAGGGTCTTGACGAAGATTTGCATCTTTTTGGGAGGTGAGCGGAGGTGGGCGGAGGAACGAGAGTGGCGATGAGCTCACCGTGGATGAGTGTGAAGGCGGAGGTGTCGAGGGTGGGAACGACTGTACAGCTGACACATCTGGGTGGCTGACGACCTATCACATGATCCGGAACCCGACGCGTCTTCTGACCACGAACCAAACATTTAACAAACCCGCAATGGGTAAGTGCAGTCTCCCTGGCCATTCCACGCGATGAGAGAACATCGTAAACTCAGCTCACTTCGATGCTAAATGCACATGAGACGAACCCGATTCTTTTCTGACCCTTCCGCGCCCCAATTCGTTCACTTCACGTCCTAATTGCTGCTGCTTAGATTTCCGGTCCACTAAACCAATATTGAATGCGTTTCCCCTGCCCTACTGCTCCTGAAAATCCTTCTATTCTCATGGATTGAACCAACTCTGCCATCGATACCGCCCGAAACGCGTCTGGACCCTCTTCAAATGCACGCATTCCTCATTCAGGAAAAATGATCGTCGATGAGCTCCCGCTATGACGCGTCGCGTTCCGTGCGGCTCTGCTCCACAATAGTCTTCTAATCAATGCATAATAGGTACTCCCATTCTTCTCCTTCTTTCGATCCATTGACACGTACCCTGAGATAGGCCCAGAATGAGATCGAGGGCGGTGACAGGAATTTGGCGAGTTCTCAGAAACCCAGGGACAGCAGGATTGGGCACTCAACCCAGTACTTAGAGTATTGCCCGCRTACCGATGACACTTCATCTGAAGTAGGCCGAGTACAAGAATACATCGTCCTTATTCATTCAGATAAGAGCACACGGACATTGGCTTTCCGCTTAACAAACACAYCCTCACTACGGCAATGTCTACGAAACTTCTTTGCTTATCTCTATCTCCATGCCCTAAGCGTTGGACCCTATCCCTCGGGAAAAGAACAGAGAAGAGGGACAACTACCCCAAATCGCTATCAATCTATTCAAACGACCGCCCGGACGATAAGACGACAAAGACGCTTGCGTCAGAGCTAGCCTAGACTTTGGCGTCGCAAGTACTTTATATGACCACCCGACACCATGAACTGGAGAACTGAGATAACCAAGGGATGCAAATTTTTTCAAGAAGCGAAGCAGGTTGGGTGGACCCTGGGTCGGGCTTCTGAGGATCCAATTCCCTACTTCCTTCCCAACTCAACCGATAACACCCACGCACGATGGTTTAGCCATCGTGTGTGCGCGCATGCGCCACTCGCGAACGCACATGCAGGAGGGGGGGGGTTGGAATCTCTATCACCGCAAGGGAAAAAAATGAAATAAAGCAGGGATGACTTGCGAGGCACGCACATACGTCGCTTAGGAAAGGGCGACGCAGGGGTGGAAAACGAAAAATGGCGTAAGTTACTGGCTCAAACTACGTGCTCATAAAACTAAATGAAGTTGGCTTATGCTCTTTCCCGCCGACGATCCGAATGGTTCCGATAGCAACTTGTTTCAATTCAAGAATGTTTGTGTCACGGGCTTTTAACCCTTCACTCTTCCTTTCCCTTCTTCCGGGTCGGTCGTATCAAGGGAAAGGCTGATAAGGCGAGAAGCCGGAATCAACACAACAATGAAGTAAAAGCCCAGAAACACACCACCCCTGTTTGCGTGATGTGCGTATCTTATTGAAAAGATGAAAAAAGAACCCGTAAAGAATCGTTCGGGGTTTGGTAAACGTCGGTCTATGTTATCCGAGCTTCGTGTGTGGTAAAAAAAAATCTAGTGGCTGGGCAATTCGGACGAAAGCGACATACAAACRCACACACACACATGTGCACGGGGTGACATTCAAGTTATTCGTCATATATGTGTTCATATCTTTCGTCATAAATGACACCATCGAGTTGATGGCTCTGATTGGAGGRCATATAGAACCCTTTGTGGCTCCTCTTCTCCCGCCCTCCTGCTCTATTGGAAATTTAATCAACTAGATTAATTGGGGAACACAAGAGCGCCCGGGCGGGCGGGCGGGCGGAGGAGGGAGGAAAGAGAACGAGAACGAGAAGGGGAAAAAGAGAAGGGAAAGAAGGGAAAGAGGGAAAGCTCTCACAGCGTTAACGCCRGGTGTTGTGCAAAATCCGTTTTAGCGCATTGCCGACATCCACGAATCTTTTACCATGGAAGTCTGATAACCACTTCAAGCGTCTCCTCCCTCCCTACACCCAAGTTGGTGCAGTAGACTAAAAATAGACCGTATGGAATTTGCTGGATTGTTMAGCTAGCCGTGTTCCACCCCTATGCGATAAATGATTAACAAAACGCGAATCAAAAGAAATAAACACCCCGGCTTCTTCTTCTTAATCATGCGTAGTAAGCAGGTCGCGGCGGTGGATGGTATGGATGATAAGGAAAAAAAAAACGTAGGCTAACCCACCGAGTTCCATAACAGAACCTCTCCGCCTCCTCCTCCTCTCCATTGGCAGCGCTTCTTCCTCTCATGGAAATGGATGTCCACGTCTAGATATATATGTGTATATATATAACTCGACTTCCCGGGCTTCCCACACCCATGCTGCGTTTGGGTGGATGAGTGAAGAGGGAGGGGGCAATGGCCGGTGGTGGTACACACACAATCACAGTACCGAGAAACCTGTCCAAGAAAGAAGCTGCTGCATCAGACATCAACATCTTTATAAACAAAACTGATCCTTCCCCCCCTTTYGCTTCCCGGAAGCGGTAAGCGAATGTTCTTAGAAACTGGGCAAGGGAAGCTTCTCATACTGACGCTTCACACCACGCTTGATTAGGGAGATGGTAACTAGTCTTGCGTGTCGGAATGGTTGGAATAGTGATGCGTATTATATTATCTCTGGTTTGAATCCATGCTTGTCTAATGTCCCGTKCGTGCGTATTAAGTACTCCCTTTGGAGAGGGAGGGGGACATTGAGGGACTTGCTTTGTATCTCAAATACTTGAGGATGTGATTGTGTGCCTAATTCGTGTAATGTAGTGTAGGCGAAGAACACGAATGTGGTGATGGGCGTGTGGGCTCACCTCTTCTTGCGACAATGGATGACTTGATAAGAGAGAGCGCACACGCACATGCAAACACCTAAGCAAAAAAAGTGGGAGGTGGGAGGGGGAGACAGGGGTCTCGTGCGCGAGACGAAATACTCACGATACTAAAAGGTTGAAAGTGGGGCTCATTTCATTATTGCCATATCCACACTACTCTTACCCTGTTCTCGGGGGAGGGCGACGAGAGGCAGATGATAGATAGATAGATAGATGTATAGATAGATCGACAGATGGGTACGAGGAACCCCAAAATGACTTGTATTCTTTTTTGTTTTCCTATTCGGGATATTCCTTGTTGCTGCATCGCGTCGGCTGGTTGTTAGTTCACTTGCTTCGCGAATGAAAGAATCGTCGGGARGGAAGGAGGGAGGGGTGGGTGGGGGGTGTTAGGAAAAGTGTATTGTTCATCTCGCTTTTTTTTTTTGTTTGGTTTTGGTATGGAAGAGGCCTGACAGGAGAGAGGAAAGAGGAAATGAGAGTGAGTTCCACAGCGCCGAGTGCTCGCTCGCTTATCTCACTTAACTGATGGAAGGGGTATATAGCACCGGCGCCGCACGCCCCCTTCCCTCTCAWACCCTTCCATTAAACGATTAAAATAAGGCGGATTGGTGGGTGGGTCGAAGAAGGCTCTCCCTTGTCCTCCTTGCGCTTTTCGAGAAAAAAGGTACGGGTGTTTCCCCAAATGAAAAAAGAACCCCCAGCCGTTTGGCGACAATCTGTCGAAGAAGGAGAGGTGGAGTTGGCCGCACCCCCCCCCCTCACCCTCGCGAAGGCCCCAGTCCCATGTGGGTTTTCATCAAAAAATCTGATTGTACGGCGTCGATTGGAGAGAGAAACTCTGTTTTTTT